>CM043121.1:34711083-35311083 GCA_023701765.1 Hylyphantes graminicola
TTTTTTATTTCTCCTTTTTTGTTGTAAATACTTTTAAGCTGTGTTAATTGTTTGTTTTAAAAGATTTAGAACGAAATATTTTTCATTATTATTAACTAAAGCCCACATCCACCCTCCTCCGTAAATATTAAGATTAAAGATGATCGCGTGATAGTTTTATTTTAATTTTGTAACATTTTGTGAAATGCTTTTAAATATATTTATAATGTGTAATGCTAATATTATTTTCGAGTACGTTTACGGAGCCCACCATTATCTCTGTGAACATTTTAGTGTGTTCGTGAGTTAATTTTCGAATTGTGTATTTGTAAATATCATTTGGTTTGCCAATTTATTCACTGAGCTGGATTTTTGATGTGTGATTAAGCATTGCATGCCAAAAGGGATTTTTTGTGCTAAGAACCTATTCGTTGTTTTATCTATTCTGGCTTAATCAAAATTTTACATTATTTTTTATTAACGATTTAAATTGGAATATTTCAATATTCACACATCACAGTAGTCGGCGCCACGAACCCACGCACAAGGCGCTGAGTGCAAATGGTTGCTCCATCACCATGTCTATGAATAGAGAAATGTTATGTTCAAACTTGGGGAATAAAAGAAACATAAAGAATTAAATTTTTGAATTCAATGTTTACAAACATGAGAGTTGGTGCCATGTTCCCCCGTACAAGACGCTGAGTCCAAATGGTACTCCGTCCCCATGTCCATAAATAGAGAATATACATAAGCAAAGATGTCCGCCAATGATAGAAATTATCCAGATAATTAATTGTTTTTTTTTTAATATTAGGAATATCTCTTAATCATTTAATGTTGTGTGCATTTAAACATCCTTAGATTATGTGTATTGAGGAATTGATTGTTATATTTTTTTTGTAAAACGCTTTTAAATTTGTCAATTGTGTGTTCGAAATACTAAATTAGTTTTTGTTTTTCTAATGATGCCACCAACCATCCTCCGTTAATATCGAGTTTGAGTTTGTTCGTGTGTTAATTGTTTTTTTATTCTCCTTTTTGTGTGAAATACTTTAAGCTGTGTTAATTGTTTGTTTAAGATTTAACTAATATTTTCATTATTATTAACTAAGCCCACATCCACCCTCCGTAAATATTAAGATTAAAGATGATCGCGTGATAGTTTTTATTTTAATTTTGTAACATTTTGTGAAATGCTTTTAAATATATTTATAATGTGTAATGCTAATATTATTTTCGAGTACGTTTACGGAGCCCACCATTATCTCTGTGAACATTTTAGTGTGTTCGTGAGTTAATTTTCGAATTGTGTATTTGTAAATATCATTTGGTTTGCCAATTTATTCACTGAGCTGGATTTTTGATGTGTGATTAAGCATTGCATGCCAAAAGGGATTTTTTGTGCTAAGAACCTATTCGTTGTTTTATCTATTCTGGCTTAATCAAAATTTTACATTATTTTTTAGTTAACGATTTAAATTGGAATATTTCAATATTCACACAGCACAGTAGTCGGCGCCACGAACCCACGCACAAGGCGCTGAGTGCAAATGGTTGCTCCATCACCATGTCTATGAGTAGAGGAATGTTATGTTCAAACTTGGGGAATAAAAGAAACATAAAGAATTAAATTTTTGAATTCAATGTTTACAAACATGAGAGTTGGTGCCATGTTCCCCCGTACAAGACGCTGAGTCCAAATGGTACTCCGTCCCCATGTCCATAAATAGAGAATATACATAAGCAAAGATGTCCGCCAATGATAGAAATTATCCAGATAATTAATTGTTTTTTTTTTTAATATTAGGAATATCTCTTAATCATTTAATGTTGTGTGCATTTAAACATCCTTAGATTATGTGTTTTGAGGAATTGATTGTTATACTTTTTTTTGTAAAACGCTTTTAAATTTGTCAATTGTGTGTTCGAAATACTAAATTAGTTTTTGTTTTTCTAATGATGCCACCAACCATCCTCCGTTAATATCGAGTTTGAGTTTGTTCGTGTGTTAATTGTTTTTTTATTCTCCTTTTTGTGTGAAATACTTTAAGCTGTGTTAATTGTTTGTTTAAGATTTAACTAATATTTTCATTATTATTAACTAAGCCCACATCCACCCTCCGTAAATATTAAGATTAAAGATGATCGCGTGATAGTTTTATTTTAATTTTGTAACATTTTGTGAAATGCTTTTAAATATATTTATAATGTGTAATGCTAATATTATTTTCGAGTACGTTTACGGAGCCCACCTTTTATCTCTGTGAACATTTTAGTGTGTTCGTGAGTTAATTTTCGAATTGTGTATTTGTAAATATCATTTGGTTTGCCAATTTATTCACTGAGCTGGATTTTTGATGTGTGATTAAGCATTGCATGCCAAAAGGGATTTTTTGTGCTAAGAACCTATTCGTTGTTTTATCTATTCTGGCTTAATCAAAATTTTACATTATTTTTTAGTTAACGATTTAAATTGGAATATTTCAATATTCACACAGCACAGTAGTCGGCGCCACGAACCCACGCACAAGGCGCTGAGTGCAAATGGTTGCTCCATCACCATGTCTATGAATAGAGAAATGTTATGTTCAAACTTGGGGAATAAAAGAAACATAAAGAATTAAATTTTTGAATTCAATGTTTACAAACATGAGAGTTGGTGCCATGTTCCCCCGTACAAGACGCTGAGTCCAAATGGTACTCCGTCCCCATGTCCATAAATAGAGAATATACATAAGCAAAGATGTCCGCCAATGATAGAAATTATCCAGATAATTAATTGTTGTTTTTTTTATATTAGGAATATCTCTTAATCATTTAATGTTGTGTGCATTTAAACATCCTTAGATTATGTGTATTGAGGAATTGATTGTTATATTTTTTTTGTAAAACGCTTTTAAATTTGTCAATTGTGTGTTCGAAATACTAAATTAGTTTTTGTTTTTCTAATGATGCCACCAACCATCCTCCGTTAATATCCAGTTTGAGTTTGTTCGTGTGTTAATTGTTTTTTTATTCTCCTTTTTGTGTGAAATACTTTAGGCTGTGTTAATTGTTTGTTTAAGATTTAACTAATATTTTCATTATTTTTAACTAAGCCCACATCCACCCTCCGTAAATATTAAGATTAAAGATGATCGCGTGATAGTTTTATTTTAATTTTGTAACATTTTGTGAAATGCTTTTAAATATATTTATAATGTGTAATGCTAATATTATTTTCGAGTACGTTTACGGAGCCCACCCATTATCTCTGTGAACATTTTAGTGTGTTCGTGAGTTAATTTTCGAATTGTGTATTTGTAAATATCATTTGGTTTGCCAATTTATTCACTGAGCTGGATTTTTGATGTGTGATTAAGCATTGCATGCCAAAAGGGATTTTTTGTGCTAAGAACCTATTCGTTGTTTTATCTATTCTGGCTTAATCAAAATTTTACATTATTTTTTATTAACGATTTAAATTGGAATATTTCAATATTCACACATCACAGTAGTCGGCGCCACGAACCCACGCACAAGGCGCTGAGTGCAAATGGTTGCTCCATCACCATGTCTATGAATAGAGAAATGTTATGTTCAAACTTGGGGAATAAAAGAAACATAAAGAATTAAATTTTTGAATTCAATGTTTACAAACATGAGAGTTGGTGCCATGTTCCCCCGTACAAGACGCTGAGTCCAAATGGTACTCCGTCCCCATGTCCATAAATAGAGAATATACATAAGCAAAGATGTCCGCCAATGATAGAAATTATCCAGATAATTGATTGTTTTTTTTTTTAAATATTAGGAATATCTCTTAATCATTTAATGTTGTGTGCATTTAAACATATTTAGATTATGTGTATTGAGGAATTGATTGTTATATTTTTTTTGTAAAACGCTTTTAAATTTGTCAATTGTGTGTTCGAAATACTAAATTAGTTTTTGTTTTTCTAATGATGCCACCAACCATCCTCCGTTAATATCGAGTTTGAGTTTGTTCGTGTGTTAATTGTTTTTTTATTCTCCTTTTTGTGTGAAATACTTTAAGCTGTGTTAATTGTTTGTTTAAGATTTAACTAATATTTTCATTATTTTTAACTAAGCCCACATCCACCCTCCGTAAATATTAAGATTAAAGATGATCGCGTGATAGTTTTATTTTAATTTTGTAACATTTTGTGAAATGCTTTTAAATATATTTATAATGTGTAATGCTAATATTATTTTCGAGTACGTTTACGGAGCCCACCCATTATCTCTGTGAACATTTTAGTGTGTTCGTGAGTTAATTTTCGAATTGTGTATTTGTAAATATCATTTGGTTTGCCAATTTATTCACTGAGCTGGATTTTTGATGTGTGATTAAGCATTGCATGCCAAAAGGGATTTTTTGTGCTAAGAACCTATTCGTTGTTTTATCTATTCTGGCTTAAATCAAAATTTTACATTATTTTTTTATTAACGATTTAAATTGGAATATTTCAATATTCACACATCACAGTAGTCGGCGCCACGAACCCACGCACAAGGCGCTGAGTGCAAATGGTTGCTCCATCACCATGTCTATGAATAGAGAAATGTTATGTTCAAACTTGGGGAATAAAAGAAACATAAAGAATTAAATTTTTGAATTCAATGTTTACAAACATGAGAGTTGGTGCCATGTTCCCCCGTACAAGACGCTGAGTCCAAATGGTACTCCGTCCCCATGTCCATAAATAGAGAATATACATAAGCAAAGATGTCCGCCAATGATAGAAATTATCCAGATAATTGATTGGTTTTTTTTTAAATATTAGGAATATCTCTTAGTCATTTAATGTTGTGTGCATTTAAACATATTTAGATTATGTGTATTGAGGAATTGATTGTTATATTTTTTTTGTAAAACGCTTTTAAATTTGTCAATTGTGTGTTCGAAATACTAAATTAGTTTTTGTTTTTCTAATGATGCCACCAACCATCCTCCGTTAATATCGAGTTTGAGTTTGTTCGTGTGTTAATTGTTTTTTTATTCTCCTTTTTGTGTGAAATACTTTAAGCTGTGTTAATTGTTTGTTTAAGATTTAACTAATATTTTCGTTATTTTAACTAAGCCCACATCCACCCTCCGTAAATATTAAGGTTAAAGATGATCGCGTGATAGTTTTATTTTAATTTTGTAACATTTTGTGAAATGCTTTTAAATATATTTATAATGTGTAATGCTAATATTATTTTCGAGTACGTTTACGGAGCCCACCCATTATCTCTGTGAACATTTTAGTGTGTTCGTGAGTTAATTTTCGAATTGTGTATTTGTAAATATCATTCGGTTTGCCAATTTATTCACTGAGCTGGATTTTTGATGTGTGATTAAGCATTGCATGCCAAAAGGGATTTTTTGTGCTAAGAACCTATTCGTTGTTTTATCTATTCTGGCTTAAATCAAAATTTTACATTATTTTTTATTAACGATTTAAATTGTAATATTTCAATATTCACACATCACAGTAGTCGGCGCCACGAACCCACGCACAAGGCGCTGAGTGCAAATGGTTGCTCCATCACCATGTCTATGAATAGAGAAATGTTATGTTCAAACTTGGGGAATAAAAGAAACATAAAGAATTAAATTTTTGAATTCAATGTTTACAAACATGAGAGTTGGTGCCATGTTCCCCCGTACAAGACGCTGAGTCCAAATGGTACTCCGTCCCCATGTCCATAAATAGAGAATATACATAAGCAAAGATGTCCGCCAATGATAGAAATTATCCAGATAATTGATTGTTTTTTTTTTAAATATTAGGAATATCTCTTAATCATTTAATGTTGTGTGCATTTAAACATATTTAGATTATGTGTATTGAGGAATTGATTGTTATATTTTTTTTGTAAAACGCTTTTAAATTTGTCAATTGTGTGTTCGAAATACTAAATTAGTTTTTGTTTTTCTAATGATGCCACCAACCATCCTCCGTTAATATCGAGTTTGAATTTGTTCGTGTGATAATTGTTTTTTTATTCTCCTTTTTGTGTGAAATACTTTAAGCTGTGTTAATTGTTTGTTTAAGATTTAACTAATATTTTCGTTATTTTTAACTAAGCCCACATCCACCCTCCGTAAATATTAAGATTAAAGATGATCGCGTGATAGTTTTATTTTAATTTTGTAACATTTTGTGAAATGCTTTTAAATATATTTATAATGTGTAATGCTAATATTATTTTCGAGTACGTTTACGGAGCCCACCCATTATCTCTGTGAACATTTTAGTGTGTTCGTGAGTTAATTTTCGAATTGTGTATTTGTAAATATCATTTGGTTTGCCAATTTATTCACTGAGCTGGATTTTTGATGTGTGATTAAGCATTGCATGCCAAAAGGGATTTTTTGTGCTAAGAACCTATTCGTTGTTTTATCTATTCTGGCTTAAATCAAAATTTTACATTATTTTTTTATTAACGATTTAAATTGTAATATTTCAATATTCACACATCACAGTAGTCGGCGCCACGAACCCACGCACAAGGCGCTGAGTGCAAATGGTTGCTCCATCACCATGTCTATGAATAGAGAAATGTTATGTTCAAACTTGGGGAATAAAAGAAACATAAAGAATTAAATTTTTGAATTCAATGTTTACAAACATGAGAGTTGGTGCCATGTTCCCCCGTACAAGACGCTGAGTCCAAATGGTACTCCGTCCCCATGTCCATAAATAGAGAATATACATAAGCAAAGATGTCCGCCAATGATAGAAATTATCCAGATAATTAATTGTTTTTTTTAATATTAGGAATATCTCTTAATCATTTAATGTTGTGTGCATTTAAACATCCTTAGATTATGTGTTTTGAGGAATTGATTGTTATACTTTTTTTTTGTAAAACGCTTTTAAATTTGTCAATTGTGTGTTCGAAATACTAAATTAGTTTTTGTTTTTCTAATGATGCCACCAACCATCCTCCGTTAATATCGAGTTTGAGTTTGTTCGTGTGTTAATTGTTTTTTTATTCTCCTTTTTGTGTGAAATACTTTAAGCTGTGTTAATTGTTTGTTTAAGATTTAACTAATATTTTCATTATTATTAACTAAGCCCACATCCACCCTCCGTAAATATTAAGATTAAAGATGATCGCGTGATAGTTTTATTTTAATTTTGTAACATTTTCGTGAAATGCTTTTAAATATATTTATAATGTGTAATGCTAATATTATTTTCGAGTACGTTTACGGAGCCCACCCATTATCTCTGTGAACATTTTAGTGTGTTCGTGAGTTAATTTTCGAATTGTGTATTTGTAAATATCATTTGGTTTGCCAATTTATTCACTGAGCTGGATTTTTGATGTGTGATTAAGCATTGCATGCCAAAAGGGATTTTTTGTGCTAAGAACCTATTCGTTGTTTTATCTATTCTGGCTTAATCAAAATTTTACATTATTTTTTTAGTTAACGATTAAATTGGAATATTTCAATATTCACACATCACAGTAGTCGGCGCCACGAACCCACGCACAAGGCGCTGAGTGCAAATGGTTGCTCCATCACCATGTCTATGAATAGAGAAATGTTATGTTCAAACTTGGGGAATAAAAGAAACATAAAGAATTAAATTTTTGAATTCAATGTTTACAAACATGAGAGTTGGTGCCATGTTCCCCCGTACAAGACGCTGAGTCCAAATGGTACTCCGTCCCCATGTCCATAAATAGAGAATATACATAAGCAAAGATGTCCGCCAATGATAGAAATTATCCAGATAATTAATTGTTTTTTTTTAATATTAGGAATATCTCTTAATCATTTAATGTTGTGTGCATTTAAACATCCTTAGATTATGTGTATTGAGGAATTGATTGTTATATTTTTTTTTGTAAAACGCTTTTAAATTTGTCAATTGTGTGTTCGAAATACTAAATTAGTTTTTGTTTTTCTAATGATGCCACCAACCATCCTCCGTTAATATCGAGTTTGAGTTTGTTCGTGTGTTAATTGTTTTTTTATTCTCCTTTTTGTGTGAAATACTTTAAGCTGTGTTAATTGTTTGTTTAAGATTTAACTAATATTTTCATTATTTTTAACTAAGCCCACATCCACCCTCCGTAAATATTAAGATTAAAGATGATCGCGTGATAGTTTTATTTTAATTTTGTAACATTTTGTGAAATGCTTTTAAATATATTTATAATGTGTAATGCTAATATTATTTTCGAGTACGTTTACGGAGCCCACCCATTATCTCTGTGAACATTTTAGTGTGTTCGTGAGTTAATTTTCGAATTGTGTATTTGTAAATATCATTTGGTTTGCCAATTTATTCACTGAGCTGGATTTTTGATGTGTGATTAAGCATTGCATGCCAAAAGGGATTTTTTGTGCTAAGAACCTATTCGTTGTTTTATCTATTCTGGCTTTAATCAAAATTTTACATTATTTTTTTATTAACGATTTAAATTGGAATATTTCAATATTCACACATCACAGTAGTCGGCGCCACGAACCCACGCACAAGGCGCTGAGTGCAAATGGTTGCTCCATCACCATGTCTATGAATAGAGAAATGTTATGTTCAAACTTGGGGAATAAAAGAAACATAAAGAATTAAATTTTTGAATTCAATGTTTACAAACATGAGAGTTGGTGCCATGTTCCCCCGTACAAGACGCTGAGTCCAAATGGTACTCCGTCCCCATGTCCATAAATAGAGAATATACATAAGCAAAGATGTCCGCCAATGATAGAAATTATCCAGATAATTAATTGTTTTTTTTTTTAATATTAGGAATATCTCTTAATCATTTAATGTTGTGTGCATTTAAACATCCTTAGATTATGTGTATTGAGGAATTGATTGTCATTTTTTTTTTGTAAAACGCTTTTAAATTTGTCAATTGTGTGTTCAAAATACTAAATTAGTTTTTGTTTTTCTAATGATGCCACCAACCATCCTCCGTTAATATCGAGTTTGAATTTGTTCGTGTGATAATTGTTTTTTTATTCTCCTTTTTGTGTGAAATACTTTAAGCTGTGTTAATTGTTTGTTTAAGATTTAACTAATATTTTCATTATTTTTAACTAAGCCCACATCCACCCTCCGTAAATATTAAGATTAAAGATGATCGCGTGATAGTTTTATTTTAATTTTGTAACATTTTGTGAAATGCTTTTAAATATATTTATAATGTGTAATGCTAATATTATTTTCGAGTACGTTTACGGAGCCCACCCATTATCTCTGTGAACATTTTAGTGTGTTCGTGAGTTAATTTTCGAATTGTGTATTTGTAAATATCATTTGGTTTGCCAATTTATTCACTGAGCTGGATTTTTGATGTGTGATTAAGCATTGCATGCCAAAAGGGATTTTTTGTGCTAAGAACCTATTCGTTGTTTTATCTATTCTGGCTTAAATCAAAATTTTACATTATTTTTTTATTAACGATTTAAATTGTAATATTTCAATATTCACACATCACAGTAGTCGGCGCCACGAACCCACGCACAAGGCGCTGAGTGCAAATGGTTGCTCCATCACCATGTCTATGAATAGAGAAATGTTATGTTCAAACTTGGGGAATAAAAGAAACATAAAGAATTAAATTTTTGAATTCAATGTTTACAAACATGAGAGTTGGTGCCATGTTCCCCCGTACAAGACGCTGAGTCCAAATGGTACTCCGTCCCCATGTCCATAAATAGAGAATATACATAAGCAAAGATGTCCGCCAATGATAGAAATTATCCAGATAATTGTTTTTTTTTTAAATATTAGGAATATCTCTTAATCATTTAATGTTGTGTGCATTTAAACATATTTAGATTATGTGTATTGAGGAATTGATTGTTATATTTTTTTTGTAAAACGCTTTTAAATTTGTCAATTGTGTGTTCGAAATACTAAATTAGTTTTTGTTTTTCTAATGATGCCACCAACCATCCTCCGTTAATATCGAGTTTGAGTTTGTTCGTGTGTTAATTGTTTTTTTATTCTCCTTTTTGTGTGAAATACTTTAAGCTGTGTTAATTGTTTGTTTAAGATTTAACTAATATTTTCATTATTTTTAACTAAGCCCACATCCACCCTCCGTAAATATTAAGATTAAAGATGATCGCGTGATAGTTTTATTTTAATTTTGTAACATTTTGTGAAATGCTTTTAAATATATTTATAATGTGTAATGCTAATATTATTTTCGAGTACGTTTACGGAGCCCACCCATTATCTCTGTGAACATTTTAGTGTGTTCGTGAGTTAATTTTCGAATTGTGTATTTGTAAATATCATTTGGTTTGCCAATTTATTCACTGAGCTGGATTTTTGATGTGTGATTAAGCATTGCATGCCAAAAGGGATTTTTTGTGCTAAGAACTTATTCGTTGTTTTATCTATTCTGGCTTAATCAAAATTTTACATTATTTTTTAGTTAACGATTTAAATTGGAATATTTCAATATTCACACACCACAGTAGTCGGCGCCACGAACCCACGCACAAGGCGCTGAGTGCAAATGGTTGCTCCATCACCATGTCTATGAATAGAGAAATGTTATGTTCAAACTTGGGGAATAAAAGAAACATAAAGAATTAAATTTTTGAATTCAATGTTTACAAACATGAGAGTTGGTGCCATGTTCCCCCGTACAAGACGCTGAGTCCAAATGGTACTCCGTCCCCATGTCCATAAATAGAGAATATACATAAGCAAAGATGTCCGCCAATGATAGAAATTATCCAGATAATTAATTGTTTTTTTTAATATTAGGAATATCTCTTAATCATTTAATGTTGTGTGCATTTAAACATCCTTAGATTATGTGTATTGAGGAATTGATTGTTATATTTTTTTTGTAAAACGCTTTTAAATTTGTCAATTGTGTGTTCGAAATACTAAATTAGTTTTTGTTTTTCTAATGATGCCACCAACCATCCTCCGTTAATATCGAGTTTGAGTTTGTTCGTGTGTTAATTGTTTTTTTATTCTCCTTTTTGTGTGAAATACTTTAAGCTGTGTTAATTGTTTGTTTAAGATTTAACTAATATTTTCATTATTTTTAACTAAGCCCACATCCACCCTCCGTAAATATTAAGATTAAAGATGATCGCGTGATAGTTTTATTTTAATTTTGTAACATTTTCGTGAAATGCTTTTAAATATATTTATAATGTGTAATGCTAATATTATTTTCGAGTACGTTTACGGAGCCCACCCATTATCTCTGTGATTATTTTAGTGTGTTCGTGAGTTAATTTTCGAATTGTGTATTTGTAAATATCATTCGGTTTGCCAATTTATTCACTGAGCTGGATTTTTGATGTGTGATTAAGCATTGCATGCCAAAAGGGATTTTTTGTGCTAAGAACCTATTCGTTGTTTTATCTATTCTGGCTTAATCAAAATTTTACATTATTTTTTTATTAACGATTTAAATTGGAATATTTCAATATTCACACAGCACAGTAGTCGGCGCCACGAACCCACGCACAAGGCGCTGAGTGCAAATGGTTGCTCCATCACCATGTCTATGAATAGAGAAATGTTATGTTCAAACTTGGGGAATAAAAGAAACATAAAGAATTAAATTTTTGAATTCAATGTTTACAAACATGAGAGTTGGTGCCATGTTCCCCCGTACAAGACGCTGAGTCCAAATGGTACTCCGTCCCCATGTCCATAAATAGAGAATATACATAAGCAAAGATGTCCGCCAATGATAGAAATTATCCAGATAATTAATTGTTTTTTTTTAATATTAGGAATATCTCTTAATCATTTAATGTTGTGTGCATTTAAACATCCTTAGATTATGTGTATTGAGGAATTGATTGTTATATTTTTTTTTTGTAAAACGCTTTTAAATTTGTCAATTGTGTGTTCGAAATACTAAATTAGTTTTTGTTTTTCTAATGATGCCACCAACCATCCTCCGTTAATATCGAGTTTGAGTTTGTTCGTGTGTTAATTGTTTTTTTATTCTCCTTTTTGTGTGAAATACTTTAAGCTGTGTTAATTGTTTGTTTAAGATTTAACTAATATTTTCATTATTTTTAACTAAGCCCACATCCACCCTCCGTAAATATTAAGATTAAAGATGATCGCGTGATAGTTTTATTTTAATTTTGTAACATTTTGTGAAATGCTTTTAAATATATTTATAATGTGTAATGCTAATATTATTTTCGAGTACGTTTACGGAGCCCACCCATTATCTCTGTGAACATTTTAGTGTGTTCGTGAGTTAATTTTCGAATTGTGTATTTGTAAATATCATTTGGTTTGCCAATTTATTCACTGAGCTGGATTTTTGATGTGTGATTAAGCATTGCATGCCAAAAGGGATTTTTTGTGCTAAGAACCTATTCGTTGTTTTATCTATTCTGGCTTTAATCAAAATTTTACATTATTTTTTTATTAACGATTTAAATTGGAATATTTCAATATTCACACATCACAGAAGTCGGCGCCACGCACAAGGCGCTGAGTGCAAATGGTTGCTCCATCACCATGTCTATGAATAGAGAAATGTTATGTTCAAACTTGGGGAATAAAAGAAACATAAAGAATTAAATTTTTGAATTCAATGTTTACAAACATGAGAGTTGGTGCCATGTTCCCCCGTACAAGACGCTGAGTCCAAATGGTACTCCGTCCCCATGTCCATAAATAGAGAATATACATAAGCAAAGATGTCCGCCAATGATAGAAATTATCCAGATAATTGATTGTTTTTTTTTTTAAATATTAGGAATATCTCTTAATCATTTAATGTTGTGTGCATTTAAACATATTTAGATTATGTGTATTGAGGAATTGATTGTTATATTTTTTTTGTAAAACGCTTTTAAATTTGTCAATTGTGTGTTCGAAATACTAAATTAGTTTTTGTTTTTCTAATGATGCCACCAACCATCCTCCGTTAATATCGAGTTTGAGTTTGTTCGTGTGTTAATTGTTTTTTTATTCTCCTTTTTGTGTGAAATACTTTAAGCTGTGTTAATTGTTTGTTTAAGATTTAACTAATATTTTCATTATTTTTAACTAAGCCCACATCCACCCTCCGTAAATATTAAGATTAAAGATGATCGCGTGATAGTTTTATTTTAATTTTGTGAAATGCTTTTAAATATATTTATAATGTGTAATGCTAATATTATTTTCGAGTACGTTTACGGAGCCCACCTTTTATCTCTGTGAACATTTTAGTGTGTTCGTGAGTTAATTTTCGAATTGTGTATTTGTAAATATCATTTGGTTTGCCAATTTATTCACTGAGCTGGATTTTTGATGTGTGATTAAGCATTGCATGCCAAAAGGGATTTTTTGTGCTAAGAACCTATTCGTTGTTTTATCTATTCTGGCTTAATCAAAATTTTACATTATTTTTTATTAACGATTTAAATTGGAATATTTCAATATTCACACATCACAGTAGTCGGCGCCACGAACCCACGCACAAGGCGCTGAGTGCAAATGGTTGCTCCATCACCATGTCTATGAATAGAGAAATGTTATGTTCAAACTTGGGGAATAAAAGAAACATAAAGAATTAAATTTTTGAATTCAATGTTTACAAACATGAGAGTTGGTGCCATGTTCCCCCGTACAAGACGCTGAGTCCAAATGGTACTCCGTCCCCATGTCCATAAATAGAGAATATACATAAGCAAAGATGTCCGCCAATGATAGAAATTATCCAGATAATTAATTGTTTTTTTTAATATTAGGAATATCTCTTAATCATTTAATGTTGTGTGCATTTAAACATCCTTAGATTATGTGTATTGAGGAATTGATTGTTATATTTTTTTTGTAAAACGCTTTTAAATTTGTCAATTGTGTGTTCGAAATACTAAATTAGTTTTTGTTTTTCTAATGATGCCACCAACCATCCTCCGTTAATATCGAGTTTGAGTTTGTTCGTGTGTTAATTGTTTTTTTATTCTCCTTTTTGTGTGAAATACTTTAAGCTGTGTTAATTGTTTGTTTAAGATTTAACTAATATTTTCATTTTTTAACTAAGCCCACATCCACCCTCCGTAAATATTAAGATTAAAGATGATCGCGTGATAGTTTTATTTTAATTTTGTAACATTTTGTGAAATGCTTTTAAATATATTTATAATGTGTAATGCTAATATTATTTTCGAGTACGTTTACGGAGCCCACCCATTATCTCTGTGAACATTTTAGTGTGTTCGTGAGTTAATTTTCGAATTGTGTATTTGTAAATATCATTTGGTTTGCCAATTTATTCACTGAGCAGGATTTTTGATGTGTGATTAAGCATTGCATGCCAAAAGGGATTTTTTGTGCTAAGAACCTATTCGTTGTTTTATCTATTCTGGCTTTAATCAAAATTTTACATTATTTTTTTATTAACGATTTAAATTGGAATATTTCAATATTCACACATCACAGTAGTCGGCGCCACGAACCCACGCACAAGGCGCTGAGTGCAAATGGTTGCTCCATCACCATGTCTATGAATAGAGAAATGTTATGTTCAAACTTGGGGAATAAAAGAAACATAAAGAAATTAAATTTTTGAATTCAATGTTTACAAACATGAGAGTTGGTGCCATGTTCCCCCGTACAAGACGCTGAGTCCAAATGGTACTCCGTCCCCATGTCCATAAATAGAGAATATACATAAGCAAAGATGTCCGCCAATGATAGAAATTATCCAGATAATTGATTGTTTTTTTTAAATATTAGGAATATCTCTTAATCATTTAATGTTGTGTGCATTTAAACATATTTAGATTATGTGTATTGAGGAATTGATTGTTATATTTTTTTTGTAAAACGCTTTTAAATTTGTCAATTGTGTGTTCGAAATACTAAATAAGTTTTTGTTTTTCTAATGATGCCACCAACCATCCTCCGTTAATATCGAGTTTGAATTTGTTCGTGTGATAATTGTTTTTTTATTCTCCTTTTTGTGTGAAATACTTTAAGCTGTGTTAATTGTTTGTTTAAGATTTAACTAATATTTTCGTTATTTTTAACTAAGCCCACATCCACCCTCCGTAAATATTAAGATTAAAGATGATCGCGTGATAGTTTTATTTTAATTTTGTAACATTTTGTGAAATGCTTTTAAATATATTTATAATGTGTAATGCTAATATTATTTTCGAGTACGTTTACGGAGCCCACCCATTATCTCTGTGAACATTTTAGTGTGTTCGTGAGTTAATTTTCGAATTGTGTATTTGTAAATATCATTTGGTTTGCCAATTTATTCACTGAGCTGGATTTTTGATGTGTGATTAAGCATTGCATGCCAAAAGGGATTTTTTGTGCTAAGAACCTATTCGTTGTTTTATCTATTCTGGCTTTAATCAAAATTTTACATTATTTTTTTATTAACGATTTAAATTGGAATATTTCAATATTCACACATCACAGAAGTCGGCGCCACGCACAAGGCGCTGAGTGCAAATGGTTGCTCCATCACCATGTCTATGAATAGAGAAATGTTATGTTCAAACTTGGGGAATAAAAGAAACATAAAGAATTAAATTTTTGAATTCAATGTTTACAAACATGAGAGTTGGTGCCATGTTCCCCCGTACAAGACGCTGAGTCCAAATGGTACTCCGTCCCCATGTCCATAAATAGAGAATATACATAAGCAAAGATGTCCGCCAATGATAGAAATTATCCAGATAATTGATTGTTTTTTTTTTTAAATATTAGGAATATCTCTTAATCATTTAATGTTGTGTGCATTTAAACATATTTAGATTATGTGTATTGAGGAATTGATTGTTATATTTTTTTTTTGTAAAACGCTTTTAAATTTGTCAATTGTGTGTTCGAAATACTAAATTAGTTTTTGTTTTTCTAATGATGCCACCAACCATCCTCCGTTAATATCGAGTTTGAATTTGATCGTGTGTTAATTGTTTTTCTATTTCTCCTTTTTGTGTGAAATACTTTAAGCTGTGTTAATTGTTTGTTTAAGATTTAACTAATATTTTCATTATTTTTAACTAAGCCCGCATCCACCCTCCGTAAATATTAAGATTAAAGATGATCGCGTGATAGTTTTATTTTAATTTTGTGAAATGCTTTTAAATATATTTATAATGTGTAATGCTAATATTATTTTCGAGTACGTTTACGGAGCCCACCTTTTATCTCTGTGAACATTTTAGTGTGTTCGTGAGTTAATTTTCGAATTGTGTATTTGTATATATCTTTTGGTTTGCCAATTTATTCACTGAGCTGGATTTTTGATGTGTGATTAACATTGCATGCCTAAAGGGATTTTTTGTGCTAAGAACTTATTCGTTGTTTTATCTATTCTGGCTTAATCAAAATTTTACATTATTTTTTAGTTAACGATTTAAATTGGAATATTTCAATATTCACACACCACAGTAGTCGGCGCCACGAACCCACGCACAAGGCGCTGAGTGCAAATGGTTGCTCCATCACCATGTCTATGAATAGAGAAATGTTATGTTCAAACTTGGGGAATAAAAGAAACATAAAGAATTAAATTTTTGAATTCAATGTTTACAAACATGAGAGTTGGTGCCATGTTCCCCCGTACAAGACGCTGAGTCCAAATGGTACTCCGTCCCCATGTCCATAAATAGAGAATATACATAAGCAAAGATGTCCGCCAATGATAGAAATTATCCAGATAATTGATTGTTTTTTTTTTAAATATTAGGAATATCTCTTAATCATTTAATGTTGTGTGCATTTAAACATATTTAGATTATGTGTATTGAGGAATTGATTGTTATATTTTTTTTGTAAAACGCTTTTAAATTTGTCAATTGTGTGTTCGAAATACTAAATTAGTTTTTGTTTTTCTAATGATGCCACCAACCATCCTCCGTTAATATCGAGTTTGAGTTTGTTCGTGTGTTAATTGTTTTTTTATTCTCCTTTTTGTGTGAAATACTTTAAGCTGTGTTAATTGTTTGTTTAAGATTTAACTAATATTTTCATTATTTTTAACTAAGCCCACATCCACCCTCCGTAAATATTAAGATTAAAGATGATCGCGTGATAGTTTTATTTTAATTTTGTAACATTTTGTGAAATGCTTTTAAATATATTTATAATGTGTAATGCTAATATTATTTTCGAGTACGTTTACGGAGCCCACCCATTATCTCTGTGAACATTTTAGTGTGTTCGTGAGTTAATTTTCGAATTGTGTATTTGTAAATATCATTTGGTTTGCCAATTTATTCACTGAGCAGGATTTTTGATGTGTGATTAAGCATTGCATGCCAAAAGGGATTTTTTGTGCTAAGAACCTATTCGTTGTTTTATCTATTCTGCCTTTAATCAAAATTTTACATTATTTTTTTATTAACGATTTAAATTGGAATATTTCAATATTCACACATCACAGTAGTCGGCGCCACGAACCCACGCACAAGGCGCTGAGTGCAAATGGTTGCTCCATCACCATGTCTATGAATAGAGAAATGTTATGTTCAAACTTGGGGAATAAAAGAAACATAAAGAATTTAATTTTTGAATTCAATGTTTACAAACATGAGAGTTGGTGTCATGTTCCCCCGTACAAGACGCTGAGTCCAAATGGTACTCCGTCCCCATGTCCATAAATAGAGAATATACATAAGCAAAGATGTCCGCCAATGATAGAAATTATCCAGATAATTAATTGTTTTTTTTTTAATATTAAGAATATCTCTTAATCATTTAATGTTGTGTGCATTTAAACATCCTTAGATTATGTGTATTGAGGAATTGATTGTTATTTTTTTTTTGTAAAACGCTTTTAAATTTGTCAATTGTGTGTTCAAAATACTAAATTAGTTTTTGTTTTTCTAATGATGCCACCAACCATCCTCCGTTAATATCGAGTTTGAATTTGTTCGTGTGATAATTGTTTTTTTATTCTCCTTTTTGTGTGAAATACTTTAAGCTGTGTTAATTGTTTGTTTAAGATTTAACTAATATTTTCATTATTATTAACTAAGCCCACATCCACCCTCCGTAAATATTAAGATTAAAGATGATCGCGTGATAGTTTTATTTTAATTTTGTAACATTTTGTGAAATGCTTTTAAATATATTTATAATGTGTAATGCTAATATTATTTTCAAGTACGTTTACGGAGCCCACCCATTATCTCTGTGAACATTTTAGTGTGTTCGTGAGTTAATTTTCGAATTGTGTATTTGTAAATATCATTCGGTTTGCCAATTTATTCACTGAGCAGGATTTTTGATGTGTGATTAAGCATTGCATGCCAAAAGGGATTTTTTGTGCTTAGAACCTATTCGTTGTTTTATCTATTCTGGCCTAAATCAAAATTTTACATTATTTTTTTATTAACGATTTAGATTGTAATATTTCAATATTCACACATCACAGTAGTCGGCGCCACGAACCCACGCACAAGGCGCTGAGTGCAAATGGTTGCTCCATCACCATGTCTATGAATAGAGAAATGTTATGTTCAAACTTGGGGAATAAAAGAAACATAAAGAATTAAATTTTTGAATTCAATGTTTACAAACATGAGAGTTGGTGCCATGTTCCCCCGTACAAGACGCTGAGTCCAAATGGTACTCCGTCCCCATGTCCATAAATAGAGAATATACATAAGCAAAGATGTCCGCCAATGATAGAAATTATCCAGATAATTGTTTTTTTTTTAAATATTAGGAATATCTCTTAATCATTTAATGTTGTGTGCATTTAAACATATTTAGATTATGTGTATTGAGGAATTGATTGTTATATTTTTTTTGTAAAACGCTTTTAAATGTGTCAATTGTGTGTTCGAAATACTAAATAAGTTTTTGTTTTTCTAATGATGCCACCAACCATCCTCCGTTAATATCGAGTTTGAATTTGTTCGTGTGATAATTGTTTTTTTATTCTCCTTTTTGTGTGAAATACTTTAAGCTGTGTTAATTGTTTGTTTAAGATTTAACTAATATTTTCGTTATTTTTAACTAAGCCCACATCCACCCTCCGTAAATATTAAGATTAAAGATGATCGCGTGATAGTTTTATTTTAATTTTGTAACATTTTGTAAAATGCTTTTAAATATATTTATAATGTGTAATGCTAATATTATTTTCGAGTACGTTTACGGAGCCCACCCATTATCTCTGTGAACATTTTAGTGTGTTCGTGAGTTAATTGTTAATTTTCGAATTGTGTATTTGTAAATATCATTTGGTTTGCCAATTTATTCACTGAGCAGGATTTTTGATGTGTGATTAAGCATTGCATGCCAAAAGGGATTTTTTGTGCTAAGAACCTATTCGTTGTTTTATCTATTCTGGCTTTAATCAAAATTTTACATTATTTTTTTATTAACGATTTAAATTGGAATATTTTAATATTCACACATCACAGAAGTCGGCGCCACGCACAAGGCGCTGAGTGCAAATGGTTGCTCCATCACCATGTCTATGAATAGAGAAATGTTATGTTCAAACTTGGGGAATAAAAGAAACATAAAGAATTAAATTTTTGAAATCAATGTTTACAAACATGAGAGTTGGTGCCATGTTCCCCCGTACAAGACGCTGAGTCCAAATGGTACTCCGTCCCCATTTCCATAAATAGAGAATATACATAAGCAAAGATGTCCGCCAATGATAGAAATTATAAAGATAATTAATTGTTTTTTTTTTAATATTATTAATATCTCTTAATCATTTAATGTTGTGTGCATTTAAACATCCTTAGATTATGTGTTTTGAGGAATTGATTGTTATACTATTTTTTGTAACACGCTTTTAAATTTGTCAATTGTGTGTTCGAAATACTAAATTAGTTTTTGTTTTTCTAATGATGCCACCAACCATCCTCCGTTAATATCGAGTTTGAGTTTGTTCGTGTGTTAATTGTTTTTTTATTCTCCTTTTTGTGTGAAATACTTTAAGCTGTGTTAATTGTTTGTTTAAGATTTAACTAATATTTTCGTTATTTTTAACTAAGCCCACATCCACCCTCCGTAAATATTAAGATTAAAGATGATTGCGTGATAGTTTTATTTTAATTTTGTAACATTTTGTGAAATGCTTTTAAATATATTTATAATGTGTAATGCTAATATTATTTTCGAGTACGTTTACGGAGCCCACCCATTATCTCTGTGAACATTTTAGTGTGTTCGTGAGTTAATTTTCGAATTGTGTATTTGTAAATATCATTTGGTTTGCCAATTTATTCACTGAGCTTTATTTTTGATGTGTGATTAAGCATTGCATGATAAAAGGGGTTTTTTGTGCTAAGAACTTATTCGTTGTTTTATCTATTCTGGCTTAATCAAAATTTTACATTATTTTTTAGTTAACGATTTAAATTGGAATATTTCAATATTCACACACCACAGTAGTCGGCGCCACGAACCCACGCACAAGGCGCTGAGTGCAAATGATTGCTCCATCACCATGTCTATGAATAGAGAAATGCTGTGTTCAAACTTGGGGAATAAAAGAAACATAAAGAATTTAATTTTTGAATTCAATGTTTACAAACATGAGAGTTGGTGCCATGTTCCCCCGTACAAGACGCTGAGTCCAAATGGTACTCCGTCCCCATGTCCATAAATAGAGAATATACATAAGCAAAGATGTCCGCCAATGATAGAAATTATCCAGATAATTAATTGTTTTTTTTAATATTAGGAATATCTCTTAATCATTTAATGTTGTGTGCATTTAAACATCCTTAGATTATGTGTATTGAGGAATTGATTGTTATATTTTTTTTGTAAAACGCTTTTAAATTTGTCAATTGTGTGTTCGAAATACTAAATTAGTTTTTGTTTTTCTAATGATGCCACCAACCATCCTCCGTTAATATCGAGTTTGAGTTTGTTCGTGTGTTAATTGTTTTTTTATTCTCCTTTTTGTGTGAAATACTTTAAGCTATGTTAATTGTTTGTTTAAGATTTAACTAATATTTTCATTATTTTTAACTAAGCCCACATCCACCCTCCGTAAATATTAAGATTAAAGATGATCGCGTGATAGTTTTATTTTAATTTTGTAACATTTTGTGAAATGCTTTTAAATATATTTATAATGAGTAATGCTAATATTATTTTCGAGTACGTTTACGGAGCCCACCCATTATCTCTGTGAACATTTTAGTGTGTTCGTGAGTTAATTTTCGAATTGTGTATTTGTAAATATCATTTGGTTTGCCAATTTATTCACTGAGCAGGATTTTTGATGTGTGATTAAGCATTGCATGCCAAAAGGGATTTTTTGTGCTAAGAACCTATTCGTTGTTTTATCTATTCTGGCTTTAATCAAAATTTTACATTATTTTTTTATTAACGATTTAAATTGGAATATTTCAATATTCACACATCACAGTAGTCGGCGCCACGAACCCACGCACAAGGCGCTGAGTGCAAATGGTTGCTCCATCACCATGTCTATGAATAGAGAAATGCTGTGTTCAAACTTGGGGAATAAAAGAAACATAAAGAATTAAATTTTTGAATTCAATGTTTACAAACATGAGAGTTGGTGCCATGTTCCCCCGTACAAGACGCTGAGTCCAAATGGTACTCCGTCCCATGTCCATAAATAGAGAATATACATAAGCAAAGATGTCCGCCAATGATAGAAATTATCCAGATAATTGATTGTTTTTTGTTTTAAATATTAGGAATATCTCTTAATCATTTAATGTTGTGTGCATTTAAACATATTTAGATTATGTGTATTGAGGAATTGATTGTTATATTTTTTTTTGTAAAACGCTTTTAAATTTGTCAATTGTGTGTTCGAAATACTAAATAAGTTTTTGTTTTTCTAATGATGCCACCAACCATCCTCCGTTAATATCGAGTTTGAATTTGTTCGTGTGATAATTGTTTTTTTATTCTCCTTTTTGTGTGAAATACTTTAAGCTGTGTTAATTGTTTGTTTAAGATTTAACTAATATTTTCGTTATTTTTAACTAAGCCCACATCCACCCTCCGTAAATATTAAGATTAAAGATGATCGCGTGATAGTTTTATTTTAATTTTGTAACATTTTGTAAAATGCTTTTAAATATATTTATAATGTGTAATGCTAATATTATTTTCGAGTACGTTTACGGAGCCCACCCATTATCTCTGTGAACATTTTAGTGTGTTCGTGAGTTAATTTTCGAATTGTGTATTTGTAAATATCATTTGGTTTGCCAATTTATTCACTGAGCAGGATTTTTGATGTGTGATTAAGCATTGCATGCCAAAAGGGATTTATTTTTTGTGCTAAGAACCTATTCTTTGTTTTATCTATTCTGGCTTTAATCAAAATTTTACATTATTTTTTTATTAACGATTTAAATTGGAATATTTCAATATTCACACATCACAGTAGTCGGCGCCACGATCCCACGCACAAGGCGCTGAGTGCAAATGGTTGCTCCATCACCATGTCTATGAATAGAGAAATGTTATGTTCAAACTTGGGGAATAAAAGAAACATAAAGAATTAAATTTTTGAATTCAATGTTTACAAACATGAGAGTTGGTGCCATGTTCCCCCGTACAAGACGCTGAGTCCAAATGGTACTCCGTCCCCATGTCCATAAATAGAGAATATACATAAGCAAAGATGTCCGCCAATGATAGAAATTATCCAGATAATTGATTGTTTTTTTTTAAATATTAGGAATATCTCTTAATCATTTAATGTTGTGTGCATTTAAACATATTTAGATTATGTGTATTGAGGAATTGATTGTTATATTTTTTTTGTAAAACGCTTTTAAATTTGTCAATTGTGTGCTCGAAATACTAAATTAGTTTTTGTTTTTCTAATGATGCCACCAACCATCCTCCGTTAATATCGAGTTTGAGTTTGTTCGTGTGTTAATTGTTTTTCTATTCTCCTTTTTGTGTGAAATACTTTTAGCTGTGTTAATTGTTTGTTTAAGATTTAACTAATATTTTCATTATTTTTAACTAAGCCCACATCCACCCTCCGTAAATATTAAGATTAAAGATGATCGCGTGATAGTTTTATTTTAATTTTGTAACATTTTGTGAAATGCTTTTAAATATATTTATAATGTGTAATGCTAATATTATTTTCGAGTACGTTTACGGAGAACACCCATTATCTCTGTGAACATTTTAGTGTGTTCGTGAGTTAATTTTCGAATTGTGTATTTGTAAATATCATTTGGTTTGTCAATTTATTCACTGAGCTGGATTTTTGATGTGTGATTAAGCATTGCATGCCAAAAGGGATTTTTTGTGCTAAGAACCTATTCGTTGTTTTATCTATTCTGGCTTAAATTAAAATTTTACATTATTTTTTTATTAACGATTTAAATTGTAATATTTCAATATTCACACATCACAGTAGTCGGCGCCACGAACCCACGCACAAGGCGCTGAGTGCAAATGGTTGCTCCATCACCATGTCTATGAATAGAGAAATTTTATGTTCAAACTTGGGGAATAAAAGAAACATAAAGAATTAAATTTTTGAATTCAATGTTTACAAACATGAGAGTTGGTGCCATGTTCCCCCGTACAAGACGCTGAGTCCAAATGGTACTCCGTCCCCATGTCCATAAATAGAGAATATACATAAGCAAAGATGTCCGCCAATGATAGAAATTATCCAGATAATTAATAGGTTTTTTTTTAATATTAGGAATATCTCTTAATCATTTAATGTTGTGTGCATTTAAACATCCTTAGATTATGTGTATTGAGGAATTGATTAATATATTTTTTTTTTTTTGTAAAACGCTTTTAAATTTGTCAATTGTGTGTTCGAAATACTAAATTAGTTTTTGTTTTTCTAATGATGCCACCAACCGTACTCCGTTAATATCGAGTTTGAGTTTGTTCGTGTGTTAATTGTTTTTTTATTCTCCTTTTTGTGTGAAATACTTTAAGCTGTGTTAATTGTTTGTTTAAGATTTAACTAATATTTTCGTTATTTTTAACTAAGCCCACATCCACCCTCCGTAAATATTAAGATTAAAGATGATTGCGTGATAGTTTTATTTTAATTTTGTAACATTTTGTGAAATGCTTTTAAATATATTTATAATGTGTAATGCTAATATTATTTTCGAGTACGTTTACGGAGCCCACCCATTATCTCTGTGAACATTTTAGTGTGTTCGTGAGTTAATTTTCGAATTGTGTATTTGTAAATATCATTTGGTTTGCCAATTTATTCACTGAGCTGAATTTTTGATGTGTGATTAAGCATTGCATGCCAAAAGGGATTTTTTTTGCTAAGAACCTATTCGTTGTTTTATCTATTCTGGCTTAAATCAAAATTTTACATTATTTTTTAGTTAACGATTTAAATTGGAATATTTCAATATTCACACACCACAGTAGTCGGCGCCACGAACCCACGCACAAGGCGCTGAGTGCAAATGGTTGCTCCATCACCATGTCTATGAATAGAGAAATGTTATGTTCAAACTTGGGGAATAAAAGAAACATAAAGAATTACATTTTTGAATTCAATGTTTACAAACATGAGAGTTGGTGCCATGTTCCCCCGTACAAGACGCTGAGTCCAAATGGTACTCCGTCCCCATGTCCATAAATAGAGAATATACATAAGCAAAGATGTCCGCCAATGATAGAAATTATCCAGATAATTATTATTATTTTTTTTTTAATATTAGGAATATCTCTTAATCATTTAATGTTGTGTGCATTTAAACATCCTTAGATTATGTGTATTGAGGAATTGATTGTTATATTTTTTTTTTGTAAAACGCTTTAAAATTTGTCAATTGTGTGTTCGAAATACTAAATTAGTTTTTGTTTTTCTAATGATGCCACCAACCATCCTCCGTTAATATCGAGTTTGAGTTTGTTCGTGTGTTAATTGTTTTTTTATTCTCCTTTTTGTGTGAAATACTTTAAGCTGTGTTAATTGTTTGTTTAAGATTTAACTAATATTTTCATTATTTTTAACTAAACCCACATCCACCCTCCGTAAATATTAAGATTAAAGATGATCGCGTGATAGTTTTATTTTAATTTTGTAACATTTTGTGAAATGCTTTTAAATATATTTATAATGTGTAATGCTAATATTATTTTCGAGTACGTTTACGGAGCCCACCCATTATCTCTGTGAACATTTTAGTGTGTTCGTGAGTTAATTTTCGAATTGTGTATTTGTAAATATCATTCGGTTTGCCAATTTATTCACTGAGCTGGATTTTTGATGTGTGATTAAGCATTGCATGCCAAAAAGGATTTTTTGTGCTTAGAACCTATTCGTTGTTTTATCTATTCTGGCCTAAATCAAAGTTTTACATTATTTTTTTATTAACGATTTAAATTGTAATATTTCAATATTCACACATCACAGTAGTCGGCGCCACGAACCCACGCACAAGGCGCTGAGTGCAAATGGTTGCTCCATCACCATGTCTATGAATAGAGAAATGTTATGTTCAAACTTGGGGAATAAAAGAAACATAAAGAATTAAATTTTTGAATTCAATGTTTACAAACATGAGAGTTGGTGCCATGTTCCCCCGTACAAGACGCTGAGTCCAAATGGTACTCCGTCCCCATGTCCATAAATAGAGAATATACATAAGCAAAGATGTCCGCCAATGATAGAAATTATCCAGATAATTAATTGTTTTTTTAATAGAAAATATCTCTTAATCATTTAATGTTGTGTGCATTTAAACATCCTTAGATTATGTGTATTGAGGAATTGATTAATATATTTTTTTTTTGTAAAACGCTTTTAAATTTGTCAATTGTGTGTTCGAAATACTAAATAAGTTTTTGTTTTTCTAATGATGCCACCAACCATCCTCCGTTAATATCGAGTGTGAATTTGTTCATGTGATAATTGTTTTTTTATTCTCCTTTTTGTGTGAAATACTTTAAGCTGTGTTAATTGTTTGTTTAAGATTTAACTAATATTTTCGTTATTTTTAACTAAGCCCACATCCACCCTCCGTAAATATTAAGATTAAAGATGATCGCGTGATAGTTTTATTTTAATTTTGTAACATTTTGTGAAATGCTTTTAAATATATTTATAATGTGTAATGCTAATATTATTTTCGAGTACGTTTACGGAGCCCACCCATTATCTCTGTGAACATTTTAGTGTGTTCGTGAGTTAATTTTCGAATTGTGCATTTGTAAATATCATTCGGTTTGCCAATTTATTCACTGAGCTGGATTTTTGATGTGTGATTAAGCATTGCATGCCAAAAGGGATTTTTTGTGCTTAGAACTTATTCGTTGTTTTATCTATTCTGTCCTAAATCAAAGTTTTACATTATTTTTTTATTAACGATTTAAATTGTAATATTTCAATATTCACACATCACAGTAGTCGGCGCCACGAACCCACGCACAAGGCGCTGAGTGCAAATGGTTGCTCCATCACCATGTCTATGAATAGAGAAATGTTATGTTCAAACTTGGGGAATAAAAGAAACATAAAGAATTAAATTTTTGAATTCAATGTTTACAAACATGAGAGTTGGTGCCATGTTCCCCCGTACAAGACGCTGAGTCCAAATGGTACTCCGTCCCCATGTCCATAAATAGAGAATATACATAAGCAAAGATGTCCGCCAATGATAGAAATTATCCAGATAATTGATTGTTTTTTTTTTAAATATTAGGAATATCTCTTAATCATTTAATGTTGTGTGCATTTAAACATATTTAGATTATGTGTATTGAGGAATTGATTGTTATATTTTTTTTGTAAAACGCTTTTAAATTTGTCAATTGTGTGTTCGAAATACTAAATAAGTTTTTGTTTTTCTAATGATGCCACCAACCATCCTCCGTTAATATCGAGTTTGAATTTGTTCATGTGATAATTGTTTTTTTATTCTCCTTTTTGTGTGAAATACTTTAAGCTGTGTTAATTGTTTGTTTAAGATTTAACTAATATTTTCGTTATTTTTAACTAAGCCCACATCCACCCTCCGTAAATATTAAGATTAAAGATGATCGCGTGATAGTTTTATTTTAATTTTGTAACATTTTGTGAAATGCTTTTAAATATATTTATAATGTGTATTGCTAATATTATTTTCGAGTACGTTTACGGAGCCCACCCATTATCTCTGTGAACATTTTAGTGTGTTCGTGAGTTAATTTTCGAATTGTGTATTTGTAAATATCATTTGGTTTGTCAATTTATTCACTGAGCTGGATTTTTGATGTGTGATTAAGCATTGCATGCCAAAAGGGATTTTTTGTGCTAAGAACCTATTCGTTGTTTTATCTATTCTGGCCTAAATCAAAGTTTTACATTATTTTTTTATTAACGATTTAAATTGTAATATTTCAATATTCACACATCACAGTAGTCGGCGCCACGAACCCACGCACAAGGCGCTGAGTGCAAATGGTTGCTCCATCACCATGTCTATGAATAGAGAAATGTTATGTTCAAACTTGGGGAATAAAAGAAACATAAAGAATTAAATTTTTGAATTCAATGTTTACAAACATGAGAGTTGGTGCCATGTTCCCCCGTACAAGACGCTGAGTCCAAATGGTACTCCGTCCCCAGGTCCATAAATAGAGAATATACATAAGCAAAGATGTCCGCCAATGATAGAAATTATCCAGATAATTTATTGTTTTTTTTTAAATATTAGGAATATCTCTTAATCATTTAATGTTGTGTGCATTTAAACATATTTAGATTATGTGTATTGAGGAATTGATTGTTATATTTTTTTTGTAAAACGCTTTTAAATTTGTCAATTGTGTGTTCGAAATACTAAATAAGTTTTTGTTTTTCTAATGATGCCACCAACCATCCTCCGTTAATATCGAGTTTGAATTTGTTCATGTGATAATTGTTTTTTTTATTCTCCTTTTTGTGTGAAATACTTTAAGCTGTGTTAATTGTTTGTTTAAGATTTAACTAATATTTTCGTTATTTTTAACTAAGCCCACATCCACCCTCCGTAAATATTAAGATTAAAGATGATCGCGTGATAGTTTTATTTTAATTTTGTAACATTTTGTGAAAAGCTTTTAAATATATTTATAATGTGTAATGCTAATATTATTTTAGAGTGCGTTTACGAAGCCCACCCATTATCTCTGTGAACATTTTAGTGTGTTCGTGAGTAATTTTCGAATTGTGTATTTGTAAATATCATTTGGTTTGTCAATTTATTCACTGAGCTGGATTTTTGATGTGTGATTAAGCATTGCATGCCAAAAGGGATTTTTTGTGCTAAGAACTTATTCGTTGTTTTATCTATTCTGGCTTAATCAAAATTTTACATCATTTTTTAGTTAACGATTTAAATTGGAATATTTCAATATTCACACACCACAGTAGTCGGCGCCACGAACCCACGCACAAGACGCTGAGTCCAAATGGTACTCCGTCCCCATGTTCATAAATAGAGAATATACATAAGCAAAGATGTCCAGCAATGAGAGAAATTATCCAGATAATTAATTGTTTTTTTTAATAAGAAATATCTCTTAATCATTTAATGTTGTGTGCATTTAAACATCCTTAGATTATGTGTATTGAGGAATTGATTAATATATTTTTTTTTTGTAAAACGCTTTTAAATTTGTCAATTGTGTGTTCGAAATACTAAATTAGTTTTTGTTTTTCTAATGATGCCACCAACCGTACTCCGTTAATATCGAGTTTGAGTTTGTTCGTGTGTTAATTGTTTTTTTATTCTCCTTTTTGTGTGAAATACTTTAAGCTGTGTTAATTGTTTGTTTAAGATTTAACTAATATTTTCGTTATTTTTAACTAAGCCCACATCCACCCTCCGTAAATATTAAGATTAAAGATGATTGCGTGATAGTTTTATTTTAATTTTGTAACATTTTGTGAAATGCTTTTAAATATATTTATAATGTGTAATGCTAATATTATTTTCGAGTACGTTTACGGAGCCCACCCATTATCTCTGTGAACATTTTAGTGTGTTCGTGAGTTAATTTTCGAATTGTGTATTTGTAAATATCATTTGGTTTGCCAATTTATTCACTGAGCTGAATTTTTGATGTGTGATTAAGCATTGCATGCCAAAAGGGATTTTTTGTGCTAAGAACCTATTCGTTGTTTTATCTATTCTGGCTTAAATCAAAATTTTACATTATTTTTTAGTTAACGATTTAAATTGGAATATTTCAATATTCACACACCACAGTAGTCGGCGCCACGAACCCACGCACAAGGCGCTGAGGGCAAATGGTTGCTCCATCACCATGTCTATGAATAGAGAAATGTTATGTTCAAACTTGGGGAATAAAAGAAACATAAAGAATTACATTTTTGAATTCAATGTTTACAAACATGAGAGTTGGTGCCATGTTCCCCCGTACAAGACGCTGAGTCCAAATGGTACTCCGTCCCCATGTCCATAAATAGAGAATATACATAAGCAAAGATGTCCGCCAATGATAGAAATTATCCAGATAATTATTATTATTTTTTTTTTAATATTAGGAATATCTCTTAATCATTTAATGTTGTGTGCATTTAAACATCCTTAGATTATGTGTATTGAGGAATTGATTGTTATATTTTTTTTTTGTAAAACGCTTTAAAATTTGTCAATTGTGTGTTCGAAATATTAAATTAGTTTTTGTTTTTCTAATGATGCCACCAACCATCCTCCGTTAATATCGAGTTTGAGTTTGTTCGTGTGTTAATTGTTTTTTATTCTCCTTTTTGTGTGAAATACTTTAAGCTGTGTTAATTGTTTGTTTAAGATTTAACTAATATTTTCATCACTTTTAAGTAAGCCCACATCCACCCTCCGTAAATATTAAGATTAAAGATGATCGCGTGATAGTTTTATTTTAATTTTGTAACATTTTGTGAAATGCTTTTAAATATATTTATAATGTGTAATGCTAATATTATTTTCGAGTACGTTTACGGAGCCCACCCATTATCCCTGTGAACATTTTAGTGTGTTCGTGAGTTAATTTTCGAATTGTGTATTTGTAAATATCATTTGGTTTGCCAAATTATTCACTGAGCTGGATTTTTGATGTGTGATTAAGCATTGCATGCCAAAAGGGATTTTTTGTGCTAAGAACCTGTTCGTTGTTTTATCTATTCTGGCTTAAATCAAAATTTTACATTTTTTTTTAGTTAACGTTTTAAATTGGAATATTTCAATATTCACACACTACAGTAGTCGGCGCCACGAACCCACGCACAAGGCGCTGAGTGCAAATGGTTGCTAAATCACCATGTCTATGAATAGAAAAATGTTATGTTCAAACTTGGGGAATAAAAGAAACATAAAGAATTAAATTTTTGAATTCAATGTTTACAAACATAAGAGTTGGTGCCATGTTCCCCCGTACAAGACGCTGAGTCCAAATGGTACTCCGTCCCCATGTCCATAAATAGACAATATACATAAGCAAAGATGTCCGCCAATGATAGAAAATTATCCAGATAATTAATTGTTTTGTTTTGTTTTTAAATATTAGGAATATCTCTTAATCATTTAATGTTGTGTGCATTTAAACATGCTTAGATTATGTGTATTGAGGAATTGATTGTTATATTTTTTTTGTAAAACGCTTTTAAATTTGTCAATTGTGTGTTCGAAATAATTAGTTTTTGTTTTTCAAATGATGCCACCAACCATCCTCCGTTAATATCGAGTTTGAGTTTCTTCGTGTGTTAATTGTTTTTTTATTCTCCTTTTTGTGTGAAATACTTTAAGCTGTGTTAATTGTTTGTTTAAGATTTAACTAATATTTTCATTATTTTTAACTAAGCCCACATCCACCCTCCGTAAATATTAAGATTAAAGATGATCGCGTGATAGTTTTATTTTAATTTTGTAACATTTTGTGAAATGCTTTTAAATATATTTATAATGTGTAATGCTAATATTATTTTCGAGTACGTTTACGGAGCCCACCCATTATCTCTGTGAACATTTTAGTGTGTTCGTGAGTTAATTTTCGAATTGTGTATATGTAAATATCATATGGTTTTCCGAATTATTCACTGAGCTGGATTTTTAATGTGAGATTAAGCATTGCATGCCAAAAGGGATTTTCTGTGCTAAGAACCATCCTCCGTTAGTATAAAGTTTGAGTTTTTTCGTGTGTTAATTGTTTTTTAATTCCGTTTTTAGTGTGTAATACGTTAATCTGTGTTTATTGTGTGTTTGAAGTTCAGCGATTTATTTTGAATTTAAAAGTTTTTAATTTCTTTTAGTTGGTTCAACTATTTGCTGAATCAATGGCGTTTCCTATACGGCTAAAAATTAAACTTATGGCGCTTCATTACTCTATATAAGAATATTATTCAAATGATATCAGGATAAGTTTTGCTTTTATTTTTCGGTGTTTAAATTAAGGCATGTTTTGCGATTTTAAGTGTAAATTATCAATGATTTAAGTGTATTAATAGTGTGAACAGATTCTGTTACAAACCAATTTGTTTTAATTGTAATGTGGAATACAGATACTGTTACTTTGTCAAAAAGAATTAGCTTTCGAATTTTAAAAATAAAGTTTTACGAAACTTACTAAGATAAATAATACCATTTTATGACTGACTATCCTAATATATTTTAGTGTTTTATGTCTTAAAAAATGCCTATTTGCAAAAAAATGTGGTCGCAATTATCACCTACATTACTAACAAGAATGAAAGAAAGTATTACATGCTGAAATAATATTTCAATACAATAAAAAATTATTTATCTCTTTAAAAATAAAACTTCAAATAACTTATCTTGATTTATTTAAATGAGAAACAAAACTTAAATAACCAGCTTAATTTGGCTTACACTGTTTGTAAAGATCTGATTAAAATTATTTTTATTGAAACAATTTGTGTTGACTCAATTAATGTGGGAGAATTGTGCAAACTCTATAAGAATATCAAAAATAAAAAATGGTACTCACAACAATTTTTATTTGTTCAATATGCATTATATTAACACATTTAACCTACCTTTGATAGATGAAGCGACGAGGACTTGAATGTGAAGTAGTAACTACTTTTTAGATGCCCAGAGGCTTAGTTGTAGTGCTTCGCATTTCCACGTCACAGGTCCGGGGTTCGAGGCCCGGATAGGGCAAGGCTCACTCAGCCTTTCATCCCTTAAGTGTGTCGATAAAAAAGAGGACCAAGCATTCTTGGGAACTAAACACTTATGGTTCCGTGTGAAGTAGAAGACCTAACCGGGACATGTGTCTAGCAACCCAGAACTCTTGGTCAAGCATGCTAAAATGGGCACGACAGGCCTTGGACCACTAACGAGCTATTGCGCCGAAGACTTAAGCTTTACTTTATTAACTACTAATTATGTGTACAATACAGTCAAAGACGTTATTTTTTCTGGTTTCCAACTGGTACAGCTCAAACGTGCAACATTTGTCGAGGTGTAGATGATCTGCTGCCAAGCAGTGAGCATTTTCAGTTATGGCAAACCTTTCTCTCACATCTCTTACTAACTTTTAGTTTTGTTCTTAACAGCCATTTAATGAAAAGTAGCAAATTTGAAATACCAAAGTATTTCACTAAAGCCCTCCTTTTAAAAAAAATCACGTTTCGGCTTTTTAACTCAGTTTTTTAATTTATTTATTGTAGTTAGGTCAAACTTTTATGGGTTTTTTCGATATTATAACGACCTGTGCTTTATTTTAGTCCTCATTTTATTCTTATCAACTGAAACAGTTTTTACGTCAGTCGTAAATGCATCATTTTATATTTCTTAATATTAAGAAATATTAATTGACAATTACAAAATATTTGCAAAAGCAGTCTAATTTACAACACCTAATATTTTATGCACGGCTTCAAACTATTTGTGTGAATTTTAATTCCGCTGCATATTAAAAAATATATAACTTACCCTTGGAAGATGATGAGATAGAGTAGTTTAAGATATTATTGCAGTAATTTGTCCACTTGAAGTATTGGAGATCCCAATGGGTGTAGCTAAATTAGTTGAAAGGACACGGTTTGGTAAGGTAAGAGCGAACTGTCATGAATAAAAACGTTTATTAATCACGATACTTAAATGTTAATAAGTAAAATTAAGTTATATTATGTTTCTTTTTGACCTCTAATTTCAAAAATCGCAAGTAATATTAGCTTAGATGGGAAAAGTCAAGTGCAAATTTGTTGCAGAGAAATGTTAGAGTATTATTTTAAAGAAACTTTATGTAATTTTTTAAAATTAATATTTAAATAAAGATATAGTTAAATTTATTTGATGTTACATACCTATATTGATTTCTTTTAAACTACCTAAGAGTATATTTCTTGTATTTAAGAGCTGCTAATCTATTCGTTCACACAAACTTTAAAGATGGCGTCAAAAAGTCTGAAATTACAACAAGGACACTATAACTTACATTGTTACAACCTTTTGCAATTACATTGTTACTTACATATTCATTTGTTGAAGAGTATATTACTCACTTATCTTTGTTGAAATTTATTATATTTCTTAAGTAAGTGGAAATTGAAATTAACTTGTGCAACAATAATAAAAGCAAACATGAAGTTCTTATACATATTATATAATTTCCTGTTGCTTCAATAATACTTATATTTTTACAAAACGAATGAGAAGATGGATTAAAATTATTAAGGATGCGTTTTCCTGAAGTCCAACTTCTCAAACAAAAGAGAATTTTATGAATATGATGATGTTTAGAAAGGAAATAAAAAGGGTGTACGGACAACCAAAAGAACTGAAGACAACGAGTCTTAAATATAAATCTCTGATGCAATGCCTTTCAAACAAAAAGAGAAATATTTAAAATCTAATGATAAAAAACGGAAGTTAAAAAAATTAAATAGTTTGACTTAAAGACAGATGGGCGTTAATATCTAGGGTTGAACTTCACTTTTTATAATCTAATTCTTTTGATTTAAAGTATGATGCAGGTTAATAAAAGTTATATAATATTTCAATAATATGTAGAAAACTTTCTTTGGTCCTTTCAATTGTGGAGAAGTCTTAAAAAGATTCTTTTTTAAAAATTCTCATCATTTGTTGGACGTGATAATTGGGCATTTAAAACTGCTGCTTATGGTAGCTCGATATATTTTTAGGTTTTAAAGTCAGTGAATTTACCTTGCAGGGGGTTCTTTAAATGCGTATTGATTCATTGAGAGGTAGTTGAAAGTTCTGTAGTGTATATACTTCAGTTTTATTAATGTTTAATTCAAACAAAATGTGCGTTTATTGGCTTTAATGCACATAAGGCTAATTCCATACCACTAATTACATTGTTGTTTAAATAGCGAAGTGTAAAAAAGTGGCTGTCACTACAACGTTTAACATAAAATAAAAAAACAAATTAGTGGAATAGTTGATCTACACTTACTGAAACTAAACAATATACACGCGTCAATTTTATTTAATTCGATATTTTTTGTTAAATTTAAAAAGCTTTTTTTTTTTAACTTGTGACTTCCTCAGCAAAAATCCACAGTTATATGAACTGTCATAATGCACTACTTATTTCTTAAAAAAATAATTTAGCCTGTTTATTTTCACTGAAGACTTAAACTTTTTGCTCTTTATTATTAAGACTTTGACAATTAAAGATAGAATGTAAAATCAGAGTTGGGGTTGCGAGCAATCTTATTTGTTTGACCTTTCAAATATTTTCTGTGTGATATTTTTTACTCTCGATAATTTGTAAAGGACATCAAGTAATAATTTTGTCTGACAAAAATGAAAAATATATATTATGATATTAGTTTTGTTATAATGCTAAAGTATTTTGATAATTGTTAGTTATTTTAAAATAGATATGTGGATTTGTTGACGTATCCCTGAGGGGTGGTTCATGTATAAATTGGGATACATGACCCAAAACTAAAGTTTTAGATATTTTTTTTTACTACTATGTTAATACATCAGAAAAATACTTATAAATTTTGTGTGATACTTTATGAGGTATAAATTGACTGCATTTGCACATCCATAGATATTGGTGTGTGTTTTTTAAGTTACATGAAAAAACTACAAGTTGGGTTCCCCCCAAATATTTATTGGGAACTCATAAAAACATTTTATGCACTTTGAAAAAACATTCTTAAAACACTCAAATAAATTTCAACTTATTTTAATAGAAAGTTTTATATTTAAGTGTTCATTTGGTTTAAGGATATGCCTTTTTTCGAGAGGAAAGAGTTTGAATTTATTGAAGAACTTCTTTTAAATAAAACTTTTGCTTTAAAAATTGAATTTTACAGTAGCTCTCTCTTTTCAATTTGTACTTCCAGGTTCCAATATTTTACATTGTTTTTGTGTTTAAGTGCAATCTTAAAGTGTCCGTATACAAAATGTACTCCATATATAGATATTACGAATTAAATTCAGTTTTTTTTTTTACTATGGGAACTTGAGAGGACTGGGAAGCCCAGTCGCCTGGCATGCAAAAGGTCCCAGGTTCGGGTCCTGGCATCGCCAAAAAAGTGCCGACCTGTAAAAGGCTCGTGCAGCCAAAAATTTCCTACGGAATGAACGATAAATATGCTTAAAAGTCACAACGCTGCTTACAATGTTGCCCTTAATGATTGCTTTGGGTGCCTACTTAGATGACGGCTCTTCACATGACTGTGATTCCAAATAACGAGGCCCGTCTCCAATAGCCCTAGTGTAACTATAGTGCAACTAGATTTCAAACTAACTTAATTTAAATAGGCACTTGATAACTTTATGACTATTCATAACTTTGGGAAGATAAATTTAGTATGCTCGGGTGCTTGTTTGTCACATAAAAGTTTTAGGATTAAACTTCATGAAAATAATTCTAATTTTTTTTTTTTCAAAATTTAGATTGTTACATACCTGCATTTGGTTGCCATACTAAGCTTTCTAATAAGAGATTATAAATGTCTGAATTATTATAGATTCGACGATAATTCGACGATAATTCAAACCTAACCTAACCTAACCCAAAGCGAAAACTCAGTTTTCTATAGTAAATAGATTAAAATAAAAGAGTTGATTTGAAAACGTGACTTTAGTAATTGATCACAGGTCGGATTTTTTTCACGTCATCGTTTTCAAATCAGTAGGGTCACATGGGGGAATTATGGATCACTCGCTTTCCGGGGTAAATAATGATCACTAAGTTTTAAGGATTAAAAATGGTTTTTAGAAAAAAAAAAAATTATGCCAAGTCATCCTTATACATTCTATTTTCTTATGTCAAGTTCAAAAACAATGCAACTCTGCAGCAAATAATAGAAAAAAAATACTTTTTACACTACTATAAAAACATCTTCAAAAAAGATTGTCTTTGAAAAACATGATTTTTTTAAGATCCATACTGGAGAAACATATTTGAACTAACTATTCTGTTGGTGCTATTTTTCAATAGGAAAAGGTCTAAGCTTTTCATTCCGATATAAATTTTTTCATAATTATTTTTTTTTAATGATTTTGAAGGTATATCGATTTATCCCCCAGTTTACTGGGGTAATTCTGGATCACTGGGGTAATTCTGGATCAGTGATATTTTTTAATTTTTCATGTGTTTTTAGCTAAGCGGTATACGTCATTTTGAAGCAAAAAATCAGATTAGGCTGCATTCCAAATTTCATTAAAAAATTCGAATTAAAAGTTTATTTAAAATTTAAATAACAAAAAAATTTAATCTACATTGAAATAACATGCAAATTCCATTTTTATTCAATATTTTGACTGTTTTCATTTCGTTAAACTTACGAGAAACTTTCGAGATACTTCGAACTGTAAATTAATTTAACAAACGATAAATAACCGAATTTTCGAAAATGTAAATGGGAAATTGCGGCATAATTTATTAAACAAGATCATCATTATTCTTCGAGTTTAAAAAAAAATTAGCAAACGATAAAATCTAATTTTTTTCTGTGAAAGAAGATTAATAAAAAGTTAATTAAGCGTTTAAAAGTTTGCTTTGCATTATATTTTAACTGAAACCAAAAATTAATTTACTTTTAATATGCATTACTATAAAAAAAAAAGGGTGATCCATAATTACCCCATGTGTGATCCATAATTGCCCAAACCCGGGGTAATTCCTGATCACTCAATAATTAAAATAAAACAAATAATAATTAAGTTTTAGGTAAAGTGATTGTTTAAATAAATTCTAAATTATTTAAGCTTACTCCATGCAAAATTAAATCTTTCTATCTTTCATACTTTAGAAAAAAATTGGATGTTGTGATTTTTTGATCCATAATTCCCCCATATGACCCTATAAGTTTATTTTATAAATATTCATTTCTTTCATGGTTAACTTAATGTTATGACACACAACAAAAATGTTTACTATATCTAGTTAATGGCAATAAATAAATGCTTATGAACTAATTTTCCCTATTTTTTGTTGTTTTTACTGCTCAGGAACCAATAGTTCCATCAAAAGAATGTTGGAGTTTAGCAGTCGCTGACGTATTCAGTTTTATGAATCTCCTTTCCTCCCTGTTTTATTTTAACATTAAAGTTTAAATTCTCAAAACAACAGAATTACATACCTGTATGTTCAATAAACTCTAGTACTGCACAATATATGCTACAGTTTGGAGCAAAATTAAATTTATTTAGCAAACTAACTTAAACAAGCAACTTCGTACGTGTGATTTGTCCCTGGAATGAAAAAGCCTGTTCACTTTGATTGTTAGCATGCTTTGTTGTAAACAAAGGTATTGTTGTAAATAAAGGTTGATTTAACAACAATATGTCTTCAATTTTGAAAACCGCTTTGATCTAGCATTGTTGAATCGTATTTAAAATAAGTTTTATAATGCAATTAAAGGACAATAAATGAACTTCTAGTGTTTTTAATGGTTTTAGGCTGTAAATGTAATTAGTTTTAAAAAAATCAGCTACCAAAACCCTCACAAATACATTTTACAACTGATAAGAATTCCTACCAAAATCATCTATATTGACAATAAATAAATTATATAAGATTTAAATTATCTATGATTCATTTGGTATAAAAATTATCGAAAAACAAATGTACTCAAACATGTAAAGGGGTAGAAATATAGAGATATAAATCTTAAAAAATAAAATGTATAATCACATAGTGGCAAATATTATCAGCTTTTTGGAACTTGATGGATACTTAATAATGGGCAATTACCATCGCATATACTTGTTATATTTCTTAATTTTTAATAAGTGCATGCATACGTAAAGTTGCATTTTATTCATAACTAAATTAAACGTAAAGCTGATATTTAAATATTTATTTCGAAATCGGGTTAAACTAAAGAATAGTGGCCGGATATTTTACGCCAATTCTGGGAACCCCGCGACTTAATGGTATTATGGAAACCTTTGGTGAAATAAGCAATGGGAAAGTTTCTCATCATGTCACGTTTTCCATACTGGCATTCATTGGTTTTCATTGGTTGACTAAGATGTCATTAAACTAGTACCTAACTATAAACAACCTTTGAAACACTATATTGGAATCTACTTTAAGCAAATTTGAACTATCCACTTCTGTAAAACCGCCCTCGATTTCCTTTAAAATTCTTATTAAAGCTGACTAGCCAAATCGACTTGTTTGTGATTACGTGAGGTACCGCTGAAAAAAATACAATTTTAAAAGATTTATTAATTGTTTAAGATTTAATTCGCAAAATATGTGTACTTTTGCTATTTTTGGGTTTAAACTATAATTTAATAATATTCGAAGGTATTTTAGCTTCAACAGTCAAGTACCCAATAGCCATTATACCGGAATTTAAAGTACTGGTTTTACCGCATCAACCGAGTGAACAGTTGTTGGTGTATGAAACCAACAGAACTCAACTGTCATAATGGGTGCTTTATTGGGAGACGATTGCATTTTTTTTTTCCTATTTTTAGTACTGCAACTCTCGGCGTGGAGCCGCTTCTGATACAAGGACAAAAAGCCTATTTTTTTTCATATTTAGCTACAACTGACTACACTGTATCAGTAGAATGTTATACAAAAAAATTTTTGCTGAGTTTTAGTTATTGTCCACCTGACACTGCTTAGCATCTCAAATATTTTGATTGTGGTACGATAACCGAGCCACTCGGTAACCGAGCCCGGAGTAGAGGACTACCCGATTTAAGGCGAAGAGGGCGGCTTCCGTTTTTATTGAGCGCCACAAGGGAGGAAGTCCGACTGTTGCCCGTCAACATGACACATCCGTTTTACAGGAAGGTCCCTTTCACACATCCATTCTCACTCACATATCGGAATTTTGATCCAGATCAAAGGCCGGTAATCCCTTGATCTGGCATCCCCAGAGGTATTAATTTGGTATGGGAATATGGAGGACTTTGTGACCACGACATATTTAACGTGCCCCAGCCACCATTAGTCAACACGGCGGTCTTTAGCCAAATAATCGTCATCAATTGCACATTCATTTCTTTTCTATCTTGACTTGATAGTCATTATATTTGCAGCTGTAGTATGCATTATTTACCATATCCAGTATCACCACAAGAAACTCTATAAGTTAAAATATACTTCGGCAATAATAGTGAACCCGATGCAAGTAAGAAACCGCCCTTCAGTTGAGAAACTGTTTCTAAACCTTAAAGAAATATGCGCCTGCAAAAGCAATGAATCGCCAACTATAGTAACTTTGGAGTAAACGTAAACTAAAATCTTTCTTACCCCTTTTCATTTTATGTGTGATAGTTTTATGACGTCATATATGCGTCATAACTTATGACTTCATAGATGTCAAGTAGTGATAGGTGGACTATACCAACCTAAATATTAACTTAGTTTATCTTGCATGGTTTATCTTTGACTTAGTGAAGTTTACAACTTTCACAAGGATGTCGAAAATGTAACATGGTTTTCACAATTCTTTTTTAAAACTGCAACATATTTAACAATTTCAACTTACCTCGGGAAGATGGTGATAGAGTTAAAGAAGTATTGGCAATGCTTTTGGCGCTGGTCCCTTTTTTGGTTCAACTCTAGCACTAAGTGCACTGCAAATCTCTGAACAGATTATGAACACATTGCAGAATACTATATTTGTCTCCTAGTTTAGATCACATTACAGAACACTTTCTGGAACATATTTTGAAGTGCCTTTCCAAACACTTTATTTTGTCTCCCTTTTTAGATCACAATCCTTAACGCATTTTGGCACGCATTTCGAAACACCTAATGGAACAATATTTTCTTTAGAACACTTTTAGAACGTATTTGGCAACACTTTTCGGATCACATTCGGAAACACTTTCCAAAACACATTCTGGAACGCTTTTAGAAACACATTCGGGAACGCATTTTCAAAACACATTCGGGAACGCTTTTTCAAAACACATTCGGGTACGCTTTTAGAACACTTTCGGAACTCCTTTCAAAACACTTCACGTAGGATTTACGGCACACTTTCAGTAACACTTTTATTGAGCAGCAGTTTGTTGAATGGTATAAAATTTAACACTTGCTTTAAATTTTTTCATGCCAAATGTTTGTATAGTCTTTAAAAAAACTAGTTCTTCTGTTTCATGTTCAACGGTCATGTCGACTTGTCTTATGGGCATAAAACAGAATAATTTTTTTCTTAAAGACTTCAAAACATTTTTCATAAAAAAATTAAAGCGTGTGTTCACTTTTTACCATACAACAAACTGCTACTCAATAAAAGTGTTACTGAAAGTGTGCAAAAATCATACCTAAACTCTTTTGAAAGGTGTTTCGTAAGTGCGGAAAATAGCGGTCCTCTATGCGTTTTGAAAAAGCATTTTCTGCAAACTGTCGCTCAAATTAAAAGTGTTGATGAAAGTATGTCAAAAAGAATTCGATCGTTTACGCCAGATACAATTTTCAAAGATATTCTATTTCTGCATCTAAATAAAGAATGCCGAAAGCTTCACTTGATATACCAAAAAGATTTTATTTTGTTAGTAATTTCCAGTGACGGAATTTTTCTGGAAAAAGTCCTTGAATTTGTAATAAAAAAATGAAAATCTCCTGATTTCTGCCTAGGATCTCCTTATTTTTAAATCTAGCAGGTTGGCAACTCTGGTAAATGTCTTAACATTATAAGACAATCTAACAAAAGGGTTAATAATAAAATGCTCATAAATAAATGTTACATAATTCTTGAGTCAATCAACTCACAATTTTAAAATTTGACGAAAAACAATTTAAATTTTTGAAATTAGTTTCGATGAATTAATGCGCAATTATGTTAGAATTTAAGGGGTCGCAGGAGTCTTAAAAATGTGCAAAGAAGATACTACAAAGCATAGTTTGATCTTTCATGTCATTTTTTAACTACTCAATAAATGAGTATAATCTTTTTTATATGTAATTCTACAAGATTTATTTATTATAAAACAAGTTTTAAAATTTATGAAACTTTAGCCAAAACTAAAATAAATGATATTAAACATGAGGCTATTTGAACACATTGTGATTAAGCTTGCGCGGCAAATTGTGAGGTCAAAATTGAAAAAATGACCAAGAAAATGACTTTATATTGTACAAATATGTACAAACAAAGACTTATACCTAAATTCTCAGCTCAATTTTAATTAGAAATTAAATTAAGAACTTTTTAGAAACAAAATTAATAAAAATTTAAAAATTTTGATTTTAAATTTTTTAAAAAATAATTTCTAATTAAAATTGAGCTGAGAATTTAGGTATAAGTGTTTGTTTGTACATATTTGTACAATATAAAGTCATTTTCTTGGTCATTTTTTCAATTTTGACCTCACGATTTGCCGTGCAAGCCTAATCACAATGTGTTCAAATAGCTTCATGTTTAATATCATTTATTTTAGTTTTGGCTAAAGTTTCATAAATTTTAAAACTTGTTTTATAATAAATAAATCTTGTAGAATTACATATAAAAAAATTATACTTATACATTAAGTAGTTCAGAAATGACATGAAAGATCATACTATGTTTTGTAGTACCTTCTTTGCACATTTTTAAGACTCCTATGACCCCTTAACGTGGATTATTTTATTTATTTTTTTGAAAACTAAGTCATTTATCTTTGTAAAAACACATGGCAATTTAACTAGCCCTTTCTACAGTCTATTAATTTTGATGTTAAGTTAGTATTTTCCTACAACTGCAAGATGCTTTTGTGCAGCTCTACAGCAATGTTGAAGACATGTATGCCTATCTAACCTACGTACCCAGCAGCTTAATCGCCTCCCTGCCTAACCTATCTGCATGCCTTACCTTACCTGTGTATATCTGTCGGCCTGCCTAAACCACCTACATACTTGCCTGATTATCTGCCTTAACTACCAATCTGTTTGAATGCCTGCCTGCTTAATTTACCTACCTAGCTACTTACATTAGTTACCCTACTCTACCTTTAGTATATAACTAACCTGCCTGCCAGCCTAACCTTATCTTACCTACCTGCAAACTTTTATTGGCAATAATTGTGATTATTGTTTTCATTGCCTACTTTGTTACCTGGAAAATTTTATGTATTCTATTGGAGTTAGAAAAAATATTAAAGCAACATTACTTCAAAAGCTCAAATGAATGCATTTGTAAGATGCAGTATAGTTTAATTTTTTACATATATGACCTAGACTAAAAAACTAAACTCCTCGTCGCAACAGCCTATTATTGGGACAAGTCCTTCCGTGCCCATTTCAGCTTATCTATTGCTCTGGGCTGCTATGCATATGTCGCGGTTAGGTGGTCAACCTACGCAGGACCCCAGTGTTTAGTTCCCAAGCATGCTTGGTTCTCATTTTATCGACCCATTTATATTATGAAAGGCTGAGGAAACTTGCCCAATCCGGGATTCGAATCCCGGACCTGTAGCACGGCAATACAAAGCACTGCCAGTTGCCTCATTTCTTATACTAATGATCTTAATCTCACTAGAAAAAAAACTAGGGTCACCAACCAAAATTTAGTTGGATTATGAATGTCTTACGCTAACGTTAGAATTAAAAAAATGAAGGTATGCATATATGATTTGCAATGTAATGTTAAAAGATATTTTTGTTTTTACATTAAAACAAATCTTTTGTATTTGAAAATTTAAAAAATATGGTTTTGACGAATTTATTTAAGCATAGCATACTTTACGCCTTTTTATTACATAAGAATATTACGATATGATCCATAAACTGCCTTTGGCAAAAGTAAAAGAAACACCAAAAAATTGCACAAAATAATTTTAATAAGAAAGAATCAATTGACCGTACGTCAATACATACAAAAAATACGACATACAACAGATACAATGTTAATAAAATTTTGGAACCATCTATTCCTTGATTCAAATATCAAATCAGATACCAAGACCCCCAAAGTCAAAATAACTATTTTCAGATGTCTAATCGGATCGAGATTCGAAGTCCAGATCGTTTAAATATATAGCAAAATCATAAATTTTAGATTCAATAACAAATTTTCTTACAATTCACACCAGGTAAGATGTATCCTCCACAGTTTTGATAATCTAAGCAGCCACGTCCCGCACAAACTTAAATATAATAATTTCAAAAAGATTCACGTTGTGGATCTTAGTTTATTTGTTTAAACTTGTTGTCTAGTGTCTTCTGTGGTTGCAAAACTGTTGTTGTCCACTTCTACCCTCTGTTAGGAGTTTTAACATGGCCAACTACTTTTTGTAATCTAAAAGCACGGTCAAGTGATTAAAAGTGTTGCAACCTCAAATGTGCAAATGTACAAGTGTTCTATGAAGTATTTAAAATCAATTGAGATCGTAAAATTAGTTTAAAACTCTATCAAAACAGATATTCAATCCTTGTAATTTTCAACGACAATGTATTCTACCATGTGATTCAAAAGTGTTTGCAATATGTTCTATAATATGTTCCAAAAAAGTTCGCAATGTGATCCAAAACTGAAATGCAACAAATCCCTTAGCAGAACACATTCTGAACACTTTGTCAACGGTTCTGGAACGCTTTCAGAATTCGATCTATGCGACGGAACGTATGTGGAACACTATCGGAACAGAATTTTCCTGAAAGCGCGCTAAATCTGTTCCGAATGTGTGTCCCGAGTTTGCAGTGTGGCAAAGGCTTATAAGCTGTTTTCTGAACAGGCACACAAGGTGGAATATATATGTACCTACCATACCATACCATATCATACTAAGTGGCAAATTGTGAATGATATTATGTTGACCAGAAGCGCTAACGTTCAGATTTGGCAAACCTTTCTTTTGAAGTTAAAAATTATCTATTTAATTATTTTATTTATCGCATTGGAAGAACATTTTTGACTTATTTTCATTTTGCAACTACCTGTGTTACATGTACTTTTTTATACTTATCAACCTAAACAGTTTTTACTCCATTGTAAATGCTTTAATTTTGATCGCTGAACAGTTACTAATGATTATTAATGCCTTTTATTTCACAAAATACTAAAACATCTCATCGCCGACCCGGCAACAGAACGGTTAGGGAGCTAGCCTTTGGAGCTTTTGGGTTCGGGTTCGAATTCCGGTAAGGCAAGGATGTTTGTGTTTGAAATGCTGTTAATTGTCTAAGTGTTTGTGTCGTCCTTTCAGTGTGTGTCTCATGTGACTGTGTCACTTCTGGAGAGTGGTGTAACGGGCTATAAAGCCTATGCTCCTTCCTCCCTTCTAGAGGATGAATTCCATGTCATTTGTAATTTTTGTTAAAACATCTCATCAAGGAAGTGGAAAAGCGCGTATTAGACAAAGTCTTAAGCATATGTCTCAACTGTTCTGTAATTTAAGAAGAACACCTCTTCAGATTTTGCTACGATTAAAACACGCACTACAAAGAAATTTCCACCATTGTAATTTAATTTTTTTCTATAAAAAATAGCTATATTGTGCTCTTTCTCATCTTAAATATATATTAAACGAGAGCATTTTTATGCTAATTAATATGTAAGAAATGTTTAACCTTTTCCTAATAATGAAAAGCGTGTTATTAATTTATAACATGTTTAAAAATGGTACGTATTTTTAACAAGGTTCACTTACCTTTAGAAGAGTATTAGATGTATTGATTATCCTATTTCAATTGGCAGTTTTAGAAGAGACATATTGGAGAATCAGAGATTCAGATCAATAGGCACAGCTTAAAGTTTAATTGACATAGTTTGGCAAGGTAAGTGTAAACTGTTATACATAAAAACATGTTTATTACTATTGTATTATATACAATTTGCAAGAGTGAAATTTATTTATTTTTTAAAATAATTAAATTCTTAAGGCATATTATGATAAATATTGCATCAATTTCCTTTATCCCAAATACGGATATTTGTTTTTTATAAAGAATTTCAATAATCGGAGCTAAGATTTGCTAAGGCGGAAAGCGTCAATTGCAATTTTTAGTAGATAGTAATGTTAAAGTATTATCATATAGAAACTTTATTTTAATTATTTAAATTTTTAAGTTTAAATATATCTAAACATTTATTAAATGCTACATACATTTGCTTATTTTCTTTAATATTAAGCTCCCCTTAAGCATTATTTGGATACAAAAACTGCTAATAAATGCGTTCACAAAAACTCTAAAGATGGCGTCGAAAGGTCTGAAATTGCAACAGTGATAAACCCCATTACTTATAAAGGCATTGTTAAAGCATTTTTTTAATACATTGTTTAAATTATTATTTTATATCCTTTGTTAAATCCCTTGATCCCCTAAATTGTATTTGGAGTCCAGTTATATATGTATAGATATATGTGTAAAAACCTGGCTCTGTACTAAATCTCCGCTCGTCTCACCAGAGATGCTACATTTATTAACACAAAAAGGAATATTTTTTTAAGTTTCGAGACAGGTTTACTAATCAATCTAATTTTACTTTAACGAATTCTAAAGAACAAAAAACAAAACTGCAATCTCATAAAAAAAAATTTATAAACTCCACGACCGACCACCTCCATTAAATGACCACCTCTAATTACGATCAATTTTTCAAGGCACCGATTCCCCCCCCCCCCATATGTTCAATGTTAAAACCCCCTCTGAGAGAGACCAGATTTCACTCCACAAACGACTGATTTCAAATCCCATTTCATGAAAAAATATCTTTTTATAACACGTCTTTTTCCGATTCAAAAAATAAATTAGAAAAATTAGTACTTTGGGAAAAATCGAAAAAAAAGTGAAACTGTCAAAAATTTCTTTTTACTTTAAAAAAGTTTAATTAGTATAATTTTGTGTTAAAAATAAACATTATTTGCGAGTAAAAATAAACGTAACGAAAAATAGATTTTTGTAATTTTTAATGGGATAATACAGTGTTAAAAGATATTTCAACTTTCTACCTAATTAACTTTTTGTCCTCTGGGAGCGACCAACCTCCATTTACGACCGATTTATTATGTAACGGGAGGATGGTCGCTCTTATAGCACTGTATCATGATCTTCTGAAAAAAAAATAGATGACGATATAAATATACATGAATATAAATAAAATATTAGATATATTTTAGTTACATTTGTAGAAGGATTAGTACTCAATGAAATATATAGGTAGCAAAGATGTAGAAAATAGTAGATATACTATTTCTTTAATATTTAATGATAAATTGTGACTGAATCACATACAGATAAAATTTAAAACATCTCAAAGTTGGGGATTATATGGGAAATGTATGTGTTGGAAAATGTATGTATTGGGAAATGTATGTATTTACAGAAACAATTTCATTAGAAAATTGTGAATCAACATTCACACATATTGACAGATATAATAGTGCTTTAAAAATTTGCAAATTAAACCTATTTAAAGATATAAGTGCGTTAAAAAAAATTCGGAATTAAATTTAATATATTTGTACATGTACAAATATGTTGTGCATCAAAAGATTTTTAATTGTAAACTAATTAACAGATAATATACCTTCAAAGGTTCATAAAGAAAATTAATTTTTGGCTCTTTCATAAATGAAATATTAATGCAAAATGCAGTGGAGAATCGAAAATTAAACATAGAAAGAAATACAAATACTAAGATTAGCGATATGTCATAGACTCCTATTAGGCTAACCCAACAACGAAATAACATCTACTTTCTAACCTAATACTTCGCTGAACTTGCCCAAATTTCTAAACTAACCAATCTAAGACCTCACAATTATGCTAATTATCAACCCAACCCAATAAATATGTTATGAGCAAACACAACATTATTATTTTATTCAAATTTGCATCTTTTATGTTTGACAGATGATGATGCAATTTGAGATTTGATGCAATAATTAATTTTTAAATACGTTTATAATAACAAATGTTACATAGTGAAAAAATTTCAAAATAGAAACAAAATTAACCAACATAGGCTTTAAGATTCCTGGGTACAGGAAAATTCCAAATAAGACAGCGTAAATTTGTAATTAAAATGAGAAATAAAAGTGTCCATTTTTAAGCTTATTGTCTAACTCAAATATTAGAGAAGTTTAACTAAAATGGGTAAATTATTAACCTCTCATTAATTTGTGTTCTGAAGTAAACCCAATTGAATATTTTATAAAACTACTATGTGTCACAAATGGAAACTCTCCCATTTGGAACGTTACCGCACCCAGATAAATTCAACCCAATTTCGGAATTTTTTTAAATCTATTGTAGATTATTTTACGCCACAAAATTTTAGTTAATTATTCAATTAACTTTAGTTTAAGAATCAGGAAAAGCATTGCATGCCAAATTCAATATGTTAAAGAACTAATTTTCTAGGGTTTCCTATCTCTCCAAGAAAAACTTGAAAATTATTATGTTTGCTTAACTGCCGGCCCAACGCCACAGTGGTTAGTGTACTAGCCTTTGGAGCTGCTGGACTCGGTTTCGAATCCCGGTAAAGGCATGGATGTTTGTGCTTGTCAATAAATGTTGTTATTTGTCTATGTGTTTGTGTCGTCCTTCTTTGTGTGTCTCTTGTGACTGTCTCTTCTGGCGAGCTGGGTAATGGGCTATAGAGCCTACACTCTACGTTATAGAGGGTGCAATCACTATCAAATGTCATTGTCATGTTTGCTTAACTTCAACGGGAGGTTTTCATTATTCACTAACAATCATTTCAGTATTCACATAAGATTCAAGGTGTGTGAACTGTGTATTTAATTCAAGAGGGGTTTTTTTTACAAGGTGAAGCGATATTTAAATATTTACATCGTTGTCTTTGGTATACAAAATTTACCCCATTGTAAAATATTTTGTACTATTTAGAAATGCAATATATTTTACCAACTTCACTTTTCTTGAAGAGATGACAGTATACGAAGACTTCAGACGTGTTGGTAATAAACGTGTTTGCTCGAAGTCTTAGATGCAATTTATATCTAGTAATTTAGGTTCTGTGATTTTGTCTTTCCAACTTATTAGCCTCGGAACAGAAAAATATCCTATCTCCCAACTCCCTAGACATTTTATTGGGTCTGGCAATGGACAATAACATGTATTTACAATAATATTAACTATAATGCTAATGAAATCACTCGTTTTAAAACTGATGCTACTATATTTTCATTTTATTTATTTTATTGGGGTCAAACTTTTAAAGCAGTTTTTTTTTAATTTTACAAGGAACCGTGGTATATTTTAATTCTTATTTTATACTTATTGACCGAAAACAGTTTTTAGTTCATTAGAAAATACATAGCCTAACGTTGCTAAATAAAAGTAAAAAATGCTTATTGACAATCAGTTTTTTTACAAAAATGATCTGTAATTGACTACAAAAATTATTTAATATACGCCTACAAATGAGGTGTATATGTAAACGTTTTATTCTACACATATGTATAAACACTTCATCAACAGAGTGGAAAAGTGAATCGAAGTCTTAACAATTTGTTTCAACCGTACTGCAATGTAAGTAGCACACCTTTTCTGATTTTATTGAAAGGAAAGGAACGTTAAAAACACGCACACTACACAGATATATTCTAAATTTATAATTCCATTTTTTATTATATAAATAGGGTCATTCTTTTGTCTCTTTCATCTTAACTATGTGGTATGCATTTTATATTACCAGCTTTGATTAAATGATATGTAAAAAAAATATTAAATCCTTTTTATTTTAATGTTATTGATTTATAGTTTTGGCACAGCTGAAGTAGTCTAACAGACACGGTTTGATGATGGGAATGCGAACTGTCAGAAATAAAAACATACTATTGTTTTTTGTAAAATCTACAAACATAAAATACATTTTTTCAGGATAATTACATTCCTAGAAAACAATTGTATGACAAATTTTGCATCAATTACATTTATATAATATGTGAATGTTTCCTTTTGACAAGAAACTTCGACAATCGAAGCTAAATTTTTTCTAAGAAGAAAACGTTAAGATGATGAGAGGATTGAGATAATGTTTTGAGAGTAATATTAAAGCCTTATTTCAAGGAATTTTGATGTAAATTGTTCAATATAAAATAACTAAATTTATAATTTATTAACTGCTGCATACCTATGTTGAATCTTTATATTTGAGCAACCAAAGAACATATTTCTAGGATTTAAGATTAGCTGCTAGCATATGCGTCCCACAATTTTTAAAGATGGCGTCAAAAGGTCTGAAGTCGCAACAAATATATCCACGAATACCCAGAAATAAATTGTTGTTTTTCAAAATTAATTGTTACTCACATATTGTTTAAACAATTTTATTACTTTTTAACCTTTGTTAAAATCTGATGATTGTATAAAACAAGTGAAAATTGAAATTATCTTTTGTACAACAATGAAAAATGACAGTGAATGCGCACTCTAGAAGGGAGAGTGTTGGCTTTATAGCCCATTACCCAGCTCGCCAGAAGAGACAGTCACGAGAGACACACAAAGAAGTACGACACAAACACATAGACAAATAACAACATTTATTGACAAGCACAAACATCCATGCCTTTACCGGGATTCGAGCCCGAGCCCAGCAGCTCCAAAGGCTAGTACACTATCCACTGCGCCTATGGGCCGGGTTTGTACAACAATAGTAAAAGCCGAAAACATAGAGATCTAATGAAGCTAATAATACAATTCCCTGTATGCCTAAATAACACGCATTCTCTTGTAGTGCAAGCAGAAAGATGGACACATGTTTTCAGAAGGACAGTTTCATTAGTAAACACAATTAAATTGACATTGTTTTCAATTAAATGATTTCGAGTTAGAGTAAATTATAAATCATAATATTTAAACCTACATACGTGGTATACTAAAAAATATATTCTCAATTTTAAAGATATTTATAATTCAAACAGTAAACATTCTACTTGTAAGCTGTATTGCTCGTTTTATAATTGTAGTTTGATGTATAAGATTCCGCTAAATATTAAAGTAAAATACATCGGTTTAAAATTCTTTATATATGAAAAGTAATGGCGTTGTCCCGGAAGAAATTAGTTGTTAAACCATCTTAAAAAAATTAATTTCAGTCCAAAATCTAACTTAGTTCAATAGAACTATAAAGAAAATGGACACCAGAAAACGGTTTCTATACTTTATGTTTTTTATTTTCTTTAATATTTCAAAAAAATCAAAAGTTTTACATTTAAATTCATAATTTCATGCGCACAATTAGTGGGGGTCTTGAGTAGCAACAGAAATGCTGAGTAAAAATTAAATTCCTTCTCAAGCTTCTATTGGTGAATCAAAGTTAACTAGGGAACACAGCACCGATCGGATCATCGATCGAAGGTAGTACAAAAATGAAACTGGAAGAAAATACGTGATCTAAAACAAGCCAGTGGGAATGTTTCTTATGATTTCACGTTATCCGTACTGCGATTTCATTGGTTGTTTCGGTTTCAATTCACGATCAGAATGCGGAAAATATGTGAAAACCCTTTTCTTCGTGGTGCAAGTTCTTTTTAATAAAAGATTTTAAAAAAAAAAAAAACAGCTCAGCAAGTAGTTGGGAATTAAAAAAAAATAACAACTAAACTATTCTTAGAAAAATCCCCTTCGAATACCAAAACTAAAGTAATTCAAGAAAAATTAAAATAATACCAAGGAGCTATTGCTAGATCCGACGTAAAGCAACCCCATTACCTTTTAAAACCTCAAACTACTTACTTACTTATAGTCAGGTCGCCAAACCCCGATTTTTGGCCGAACCCTGCACTGAGCGGTTAAGTTTTTTTTATTGATGATTCTTATAGATTCGAGGGTGTAGATTACGAATCTGGAAGGTACTTTTTTGGTACCCTTGAGCATTTTTAGTTATTCAAGATGGCGTCTCCGCCATCTTGAATTTTGTAATCTTAATATTTGACGATCTATTCGACAAAAGTGAGTAGTTTTTGTCTTTATAGATGCATTTAGTAATAAGGATTCACAATTATCAAGAAAATTCCAAAAATAAAAAATTCAAAATGGCGGAATCCGCCATATTGGATTTTTCACTTTTTATATTTTTGTTTTATATTTAACCCAACAAAATATGTATATTTTAACTATATTTTTTATACCTAGTTACTATACAACATTACTTTGAAGAAAATATAAAAAATCAAGATGGCGGCATCCGCCATATTGGATTTTTTCACCGTTTATATAAAGCGATCTATATGTCCTAAATTGAAAATTCTTTTTATTTTAGTTATATCTTAATTTTAGTTTCTATTTCAGTTTTAATATGTAGATTATTAATCTAGAAGATATTTTTTCGCTAGTTTTGAGTATTTTTTTATATTTAAGATGGCGTCTTCCGCCATATTGGATTTTTCTTCCTAATTCAATTTTTCGGGTTCTTAGGCCAAAATTAATAATTTTTTTTCTTTTATAGATGCATTTTGTCGTAAACAATTGCTTAAAAATTCAAAAAATCCAAAATCAAGATGGCGTCTTCCGCCATCTTGGATTTTTCACCTTCTAATATTACGTCATCCACTGGCTCGAAGTTAAAAATTCTTTCAGTTTTACTTGTGTATTTTTTTTATAAAATGCTTTAAAATCGTCATAAAGTTTTATTTAAACACCTAAAAAACCAAATTCAAGATGGCGGATTCCGCCATCTTGGATTTTTTTACCTCTAATATTACGTGATCTATTGGTGCGAAATTAAAAATTCTTTCAATTTTTTTTCTTTATTGTGTTTGAAATACTTTAAAACCATGAATGCTGAAATAAAAATATTAATATGTTTTCCACCATATTAAGTTAAGTATTTTAAATATTTTGTTATTCCATCAGGCACAATTACTACAAGAGCCCTACTCGTATAAAATGCTTCCTCTTTTAAAAAACAAGATTACTCTTACACTACGGAACGCAAGATTGCGTAAGCTTGTATCCTCTCAATACTAGAGACCCCCACCATTAGGGATGGAGAGCTCTACTCATTACCCCTCCTCCTCACATCTTGTGGGTAGGGAATTAATAAATCGAAGTAATGGCAGGAGGAGTTCATTAATTGAAGTAATGGCTTTGGACTTGCTGAGATCTCGTTTAGCGGCACAATTATAAGAATATGGGATCAAGAGTTAATAAACATTCAGAAAACTCTGAAAGAAAGACTGTATTCAACCAGAAGAAGTGGTAACCTATTAAAAAAAAGAGGGATACAGTTTCAAGAAACAAAAAACAAAGAAGAAATGTCTAAAGCCATACCTTGCATTCCTTATAACCTAAAGATCGTTAATGTAATCTTAAAAATAAACCACCTATGACTCTTGAATGTTCTTTAATAACAGAGTTACCGCTTAGACTGTTATGTGATGGAAAAGTTTCTCTTTAGTTTCTCTTCTTATAAAGATTTGAAATTCTTCAAATACATTCTCAGAATGTTATCCAGAGTTAAATGAATACTTAAATTGGCCGAAAATATGAATTTCAGATTCAACCAGAAACTACTGTAAAGTATCATCCTCTGTTAGACATGATACCTAATTCTAGTGGTCTATCCAAAGTTATGCCTATAGTATGTTTGTAGGAGTCCTACAGATGCAGAAAGGTAAGAAGTTTCCAAAACTTCAGGACTTCAAGAATGTTTGCAAAATAAGTCATGCGGGATTTATAGATTTATATGAGGAATCTCAGCCAAACTGCAGCGGAGATCTTCGATCAGTTATAGAATTAAAGGGTGCGAATCGCAACATTAGTAGAGTATCGGTGAACTGTTTATTGCAACCAGTTTTCTTCAAGATGTTATATGTGGGGGCCGGAAGAGCAGGATATTGGTCCCTTCATATTGAAGTTGTTATCCAAGTCTACCCTATTTATTTGCATCTGGTCCTCAAAACTATGAATAATATGCATTATTTAATTTCAGAAAATGGAAAAAATGCCCGGAAATGTGTTAAAGAATTTTTTAAAAGTCAGATCACGTTATGCGACACATGCCGGAGTTTGGAATAAATTAAAAGTGGATTGAAACTACATAAAAGCATATGCCATGGTCCAAAAAGAATTGTAGGAATAACTTTAAAGCCAGTAACTCTGAGCTGGGCCTTGAGTTTGCATATTTGTATTCAGTTAGAAGAAGACATAGCGATAATTCTGTAGTAAAAATATGCATAACAAAGAAAGAATTTTTAATTTCGAGCTAATAGATCGCCTAATACTAACGGTAAAAAATCTAATAATGAGGAAGATTCCATCTTGAATGGTCATAAATTCAGATATGTTGCAATTGTGTTCCCCATTTATGTAGTTTAAACCATTTGTTACTGAAAAATACAACTAAAGTAGAAAGAATTTTGAATTTCGCACCAATGGATCACGTAATAGTAGATGGTAAAAAATCCAAGATGGCGGAATCCGCCATCTTGAATTTGGTTTTTTAAGTGTTTAAATAAAACTTTATGATGATTTTAAAGCATTTTATAATAAAATATACAAGTAAAACTGAAAGAATTTTTAACTTCGAGCCGGCGGATCACGTAATATTAAAAGGTGAAAAATCCAAGATGGCGGAAGCCGCCATCTTGATTTCGGATTTTTTAAATTTTTAAGTAATTATTTACCATAAAATGCACCTATAAAAGAAAAAATTATTAATTTTGGCCTAAAAGAACCCGAAAAATTGAATTAGGAAGAAAAATCCAATATGGCGGAAGACGCCATCTTAAATATAAAAAAATACTGAAAACTGGCGAAAAAATATGTTCTAAATTAATAATCTACATATTAAAACTGAAATAGAAACTAAAATTAAGATATAACTAAAATAAAAAGAATTTTTAATTTAGGACATGTGGATCACTTTATATAAACGGGGGAAAAATCCAATATGGCGGATGCCGCCATCTTGATTTTTTTATATTTTTTTTTAAATAATGTTGTATAGTAACTAGGTACAAAAAATATAGTTAAAATATACATATTTTGTTGGATTAAATATAAAACAAAAATATAAAAAGTGAAAAATCCAATATGGCGGATTCCGCCATTTTGAATTTTTTATTTTTGAAATTTTCTTGATAATTGTATATCTTTATTACTTAATGCATCTATAAAGACAAAAACTATTCACTTTGGTCGAATAGATCGTCAAATATTAAGATTACAAAATTCAAGATGGCGGAGACGCCATCTTGAATAACTAAAAATGCTCAAGGGTACCAAAAAAGTACCTTCCAGATTCGTAATCTACACCCTCGAATCTATAAGAATCATCAATAAAAAAAACTTAACATCTCAGTGCAGGGTTCCCCCCCTTGGCGACCTGACTATTATACCTCTTTCACTCCAACATGGAACATAGGGCCTCCGTCATGGTCCGCCACCTCACCCTGTTGGCAGCAATGATCTTAATCTCTCCCCATGACTTGTTAAGTTCGTTCACTTCGTTGTTAATTGTTAATTGTTAAAACCTCAAACTAAGTAATAATTTATTAAAATTTAAAAACTGTCCAAATTGACACACTTGCTTATATTACATTTTAATTTCTTATTTTTCAAGACTAGAAATATATTTGAAAAATGTTTGTTTCCAATGTAAAGTCTATAACATCAATTTTCAAAAAATCAGAAATTTTGAACAAAACACCAAAACTTTTAAAGTAGCAGAATAGCTACACCGTTTCTTTCTACATATTTTAAAATTTTTCCCATATCCAGGGCCTGTTCTGCCCCTAAATTTAAGTTACTATTATGCTAAATGCTGTAAATCCTCATAATATCCGTAAATGAACAAAAATATTCTGATACTCCACTTTGTTTTTTGTTCGACTTTGACTGAGAAATTGACCTAACTTGATTGTTTTGATCGATGTTTATGAGGAAGACCATTAAATTGTAGCATAAATTTGACACATAGGCCCTATAGCACCATCATTGCTGGAAATCACATACAATATTTTACGTAATGGGGCCTCCAAAATAGGTTGTGCCTATAGTCGGAGTTTTTTCTAGATCAGGCCCTGCCCATATCTCTACGCTACGCAGTTCAGACAGAGATCGATTTTAAACAGATAGACAAACAGAGACACAATCACACTATAATAGCTTACATGAAGCATTAGCTGCCGGTTGGATACTTTTTATTGAACTTTTTTCCAAAAATTAATTTTATTCATAATGTGCTTGCTTGATTCATTCCTGATTAAAACAGTAAAATATATTGAGGACATTAAAATATATCTTAAGGGGGTTCAATATGTTGTATATCGGTAATGTTAAATTGGCCAAATACAATGTACCTTTTCACAATAACTACTGTTCAGATCATCTTAAAATTTTCTGTGTGTGTTGTACCAACCTTATATATTAATCTGAGGTTAAAAGTTTTTTGCAAATAACAGTTAGATTTTTTAAATAACAAACTTTAAAGATAAACAAATTTTAAAGTACCCAAAAAATCATGAAATGTTTCACTTTTTTGCCAAATAAAATTTTTTTCACTTTAGTTTTATTAAAATTTATAACCTCAGATTAATCTATACTATGTATTACATTATATAAAAAAAATTACGATGAAACATAGCATAGTTTTTGAGAAAAGGTACATCGAAGTTCAAAAAATCAAGTTCTGAGAAAAACGCGTTTGAAGTTTTTATTGTTAACGTATTTCCTTACGAAGCCATGACATTAAAATGGCTTTTTATGTCAAAAATATTTTTCCAATCGTCTTGATACTTTGTGACATTATCAATTAAACTTGTAATGGTATTACAAGCCCGTAATTTTTGTTTTGATTTTTTCACAGATTTTAGGGTATTGAACCCCCTTAAGGAAACTCATTCAAAGTCAAATAAAATATTGTAGAAATCCTATGCTTTCCAGAACATGTTATTGGACATGTTATCGAATATTCGATATAAAAGTAATTCCGAGAAATGTAAATCAAATTTCATTTACAGTTTATGTGCTGATAGGGATTTCTATCAGAAATAAGTAATAATGTATTACTTTACCTTAAAATTCAAAAATCGATCACATAGATTGGGATACCTGTTTCATTGAGTACACATTTAATTAAGGAACGTGCAGATCCTGTAACAGCTGTTCATTCTGTATTTTACAAAGAAACCTAACTTCCCAAGCATTTTTGCAATATTTTGGTTGTTTAAAATCTATATTCTGTTTAAATTGGATACTAGCGATACTTTGTTAAAACAAAATTACTATTTTTACTATCCTAATTATGTTTTTATTTCGTTAAAAATCTAGTGTCTGTACCGTAGAACTGTATTTTTAAAATAGGTATACTTGTGTGCTTGCTTGTGGATGTGGATATATATCTTTTGGGTTATTTTAGTAAACAAATTATATTTGAAAGTATTACTACGCCTTTGGAAGTTATCTGAATCTGTACCATTTATTGCTAGTTAAAACTGGAAAAGAAACATTTTTATTTTAAAAAAATCAAGTATAATGCTTAATTAATAATGTTTCATCACACTAATCAGAGTTTTTTAGTTCTAATTTTTGTTAAAGGTTAGGTTTGAATTATTGTCTCGCTAGATCTACACGAGGAGGGCTATTGGCGCCGGGCGTCGTATTTTAGAACCACAGTCAAGTGACGAGCCGACACCTGAATAGGGCGACATCGTACGCAGCGTTAGGACTTTGAAGGATATTTAACGTGCACTCCCTTACACGGGGCATTATTCGTCGGACATGTTTGGCTGCACGTGCCGTTTATAGGTCGGCAGTTATTTTGGCGATGCCCGGACAAGAACCTGGGACCTTTCGCATGCTAGGCGAATGCCTAACACACTGGGCTCCCCAGCCCTTTTGTTAAAGAAGTCTGACAGTTGACAGATTAAGTTATTGGAACATTTGCTTAATCCCACCTCAATTGTCAACAAATGACTCAATCAAAACACCAATTAAAAAAAGAGTGTCATGCTCAAATATATAAAAATTGGATGCATTATATAATTCTTAATTTGGTTTATTTTTATTGGTATTTTTTTAGATGTTTTTCAAAGTGTATAGCTCTAATGCAAATTAAATGAACTTACTAGCCTCAACTGCTTTTATTGACATTTTCTACTTCAATGAATTTTTCAAGTCCGCGCTCATTCCGATTAATGTCCTCAATAATCTACCCTATTTCCTTTACACTTCATTTAACGGCAGTTATGTATGATTTTTATCACTATTTTTATTCTTGAAATTTTCATACTTTCTACATTTCATACTGTCAAAATGCAAGAGTATTATTTCTTTTAACTAAATTCTACGTAAAAAACGAAATTTTGTATACCAATATTAAAATCCTTTCCCCATAAAGTACTATAGCGGGAAAATATCGAAATAGAATGCAATATGTTGAGATAAATATACGAAATCTATATCAAAACTTTTTTATTTATATTATTCAGATGCTAACACAAAAGAACTATTCAACTCTAAACATTGTAGTCGTAGTCTAATAAAATATTTAAAGTACAGAAAAGTAGAAAGAACAAGTACGGTATGTTTGGTAAGAAAAACTTTTCATCTTTGAAAAAATATAGAGACATGTTTAGGGGAGAGAAGGGGAATCCCGCCACCTCGGGTAATGCCGCCACCCCTTGTATCTCGCCAGCGGTGTGTGTGGGAGGGGGGCTGTGAGCGCTGACCTGTAGCAGGAAGCAAAGTAATTTGCAGTATAGACGCTAATGGCCGTGCGGTGAGTTGGTGTAAAGTTATTTAAAAAATACGGTTTTTAGTGATTTTCATCCAATCTCGAGCCTTCTGAAATTAAGCGATAAGTGACTGCTATCTCTAAGTTAGATAAATCAGTTATATATCATTTAAAAGAGTAATTATTTGGCTATTTTATCACGTCGTTAGTTTGGACGCTAGGCTAACTACCTTTCTTTAAACAAGCCGTCTATGCCGTTTTGTCTTCTGGGGTAATGCCGCCACATCACTATGGGGTTATGCCGCCACATGCAAAAGGATGGCGGCATAATCCGTAAAATAGAAATTTCATATCTTGGCCCTACAACCTATTAGTTTTCGTTAGAGATGCCACATATCCGAAAAAGAATAACTGAGCTAGTCAAATAGACCAACGAAACTTAAAAAAAAACCTGTATAGTTAGTTGCACATAGAAAGTTAATAAAAGAGCTGTATCCTGTACAATTTACCATTCCAAAGTTAATTAAACCTATTTTAGTTCTATATGTATTGCTTTTTTATGTAATTTTCCATTATTTATAGATTATTTGCTTTGTTTATTGATGTGGCGGCATAACCCCAGTGGTGTGGCGGCATTACCCCAGATACCGGGGTAATTCCGCCACTGTGCGAGTATTAGAAAAATGCAATTTTATTCAGTTTCTATTAAAGATTTAAATTTAAAAAAATCACTACAAGATAGTTTATGAACTGTAGTATGCTATGCTCATTACAATTTAAATTAATTGCAACACAATTCTGCATGAAAATTCAATTTCCCTTAAGGTGGCGCCATTCCCCTTCTCTCCCCTACTACAATTTAACGGAGACCAGTAAATGTAACCAGAGCCCCTTCTCACAAGAATTTCCCATTTTAAGAAAAAAATGTTTTTACGAAACAGTTTCTTATGAAAAGATTTAAGTATGTAATTTTTTTTAAATCGTGTTTTATTAAAATGTATATATATACTAATGAGCTCCTTTTGTGAATGACTCTCCTACTTGTTTTTCTTATAAAAGAAAATTAGATGTCAACCATACTTGCAAAATTTATGTACACAAAACTAAAAAAATTCAAATATGCTTAATAGTAGTTCTTAGTTTTAAAAGTTATTATAAAAAATTGAAGTAAATTTAAGTTCCATTACAATAACATTCATGATAGTGTTTTGATCAGATATTATTTTATATGTAGCTTGAAAAGTTAATTATAGTGTGCCCAACTTTAAATGGAACTATTTAAATTTCAAAACAATAATTTATTACTATATTTTTAAGTGAAGGTTACTGGGACAAACTTTATTGTTTGGAATAACAAAAAAAACATTTAAAATGTGATTATTAAGTCATTCAGTAAGTACGTGTTATGTATTAAATTTTGTGTTGAGATATTTTTTTGCAATCATAAGTATTATATTATTTATTTAATTTTAAAAATGACCAAAGCAATGTAAATTTTTTGCCTATTATTCGTGTTTTTTTATTTAAAAGAGGCCGTTTTTGCTAAAAGAAATCCTTTTAGCCATAAAACATAGCAATTTGGTGCTACACTAAAACATTATGCAAAAACTACGTCATTTTAAGATAATTAATAGCACAAAAAAATGAGCTGAAAAAACAATTTTTATACAAGAGTTCCTTGTCCGCTCACTTAAAATAAAAAAATCTTATAATAGCATCAGTTTGCATTTTTGTCTTTACAAGCCTTAAAAACTTTGTAAAATATTCTATTATTAAATTGAAATTTTTAGCATTTTAACTCATTGGGATTGTGGAAAAATGATATTTATGAGAAAAGCTTAATAGAAAAACTCTTTTATGACGCAAAAATTCAAAGTTAAATGTCTTAATCGATTGAAGTTCATACATATTTTTTTTAAATTGCTTATTAGTATAAATTTTTGTTATTTTAATTTTGGAATAATTTAGACTATAGCTACATGAGAGCAACTATGGTATGGCCTCATATTTTTGAACTAAAATATCATCTTATGCATTGGTAGGCTTGGCGCTCACCTCTATGCTAAGTTATTTTTGCTGTCATTTGTAATGCACAAAACATTTACGGATTGGCAATGTTGAAGATCGTATCCAAACCATTATCTTCCAAGATGACTAAGTCTGGAAGAAAATGTCTTACCAATAGAGATACTCGGTTAGTCGGTTCCTCAATGAAGTTGTAGATGACACCATACAAAAACTGAATTTTTCATATTATTAATGATTACATATTATTTAATTATATAAGGTATTTCCTGCACATAAGCTTTAAAAGTATAAAAAAATATGTATATAATTTTAATATGTTTAAGGTTTGAAGGATGGAGGAGTCATTTATAATCATCAACTGCAAAAATACAATTTTAAAAAATTAAAAATAATTTAATTTTCAGTTAAAATTAAATTTTATTCTTATGCAGTGAAAACAAGTTTACACTTTATCATATTTCCTTATCTCTCAGAGGGTTAATTTTATAACTAGAACTCAATTCCGAATTTTCAAACGTCATTACATCAAAATCGAATTATTAAGTGGGCAATAACATTATTGGAAAACTCAGTAAATGCAATCCCAATTAGAAGTTTTCAGTGAAAGTATGGCAACTCGACTAATTAGATTAATTGGATGTGCTTTCTTGGAACCACCTGTACAAAATTTCGATATTAGTGTATTTATCTTCATTACCACAATTTAACGATAATTCTGAACGTACCCCGGGGCAAGACTAACTTGAATCGAAATCAACTTAAATTTAATTCCTACATAAATTCGGATTTGCTCAACGGGCATATTTCAAATTTTGAGTCTCAATAAAAATGCTGAATGAAAATAATATATTTCCCAGGTTTCGATTGGTTATTTAATACCACGTGGTAACAGGGCATCAATCAAGGCAATGAAAGATGGAGGAACTACGTCACATGAAACATTCCAATTGCTAACATTTAACAGTGTACATACTTTCGAATGGGGTTGTTTCCTGTCTTGAATGGCAACAGCTCCAACGGTTTGTTGTCATTTGTTGCCTGGAATTACTTATGTTTTGGCATTCGAAAATGTGTTTTCTAAGAATATTTTATAAATGCATTTTTTGAATGCAAGCTTCTTGCTGTGCTGTCGGTTGAAAAAAACATTTGTTAAAGAAAGCTTGCATAGGAAGAAAAAATATTTTCATCTGCATCGGTCATTTGAGATTGAAACTGAAGCAACCTATGAAATTGAAGTACGTGAAACCGAAGCAACCAATGAAGTCCACTACGTATAAAAAGAAAATATTTAAATACCAGGTTAAACTTTATTTTCATGGGGCTTTTGGCTTTGAAATGCTACTCAACTTGAATAAGTAAAATAAATATTCATATTTCATGAATTCATTGCCATCATAATATCCTAAGGTCCTTTTAAATAAGTTTATGTCATCTTTATTTTTCGTTAATAAACCAATACCTGGTGTATACGTTATTCATATTACCGGAATTTTAAACTATTTTCGTGGAAAATTCGCTCAGAGTAATCCAATTTCCGTCATGTCCCCAGTGTGGTAAATTTTTTTGGTCGTACCAGTGGCATATTTTTTGATAAAGTAAGACCATCCGAAGACCTGGGATTTATCACTGAATTTACTCTATCAGACGAGGAAGCTTCAAAACCCTATCTCAGATAATATCTTCTTTCATTATTCGGATGGAATTTGAAAGTATCATATTTCTTCCTATGGATAAGGTTGTTAATTTAGAGAAACAGTTGTTTCTTCTTTATTTATTTTTTGATTCCGTTGTCTTGTTTATGTTAGGTCTTATTTAAGAGAAATGGCCTGTTCCATAGACCTTAATACATCAGTTTTGAAGTCACACTCTCCAAAAATATTGTTTTAAACTTTCAGTATTTTTTTATTAAGTATGAAAACAGTAGTTACAAGAATAACAACAAAAATATAGTTTGATGAGAAAATATCCTCTTATTGTATCAGTTTTAGTTTGTGTTTTACTTTGAAATATCGTCACACTATAAGCTACTCGAAGGCTATTGGTGACGGGCGTAGTATTTTAGAACCACAGTCAAGTGACGAGCCGCAACCGTTAAGGGCGACATCGTACTCAGTGTTAGGACTTGGATAGCATGCACTCCCTCCACATGTTGTATTATTAGTCGAACATTTTTTGCTGCACGTGCCGTGTATAGGTCCTCAGCAGTTATTTTGGCGACGCCCGGACCCAAACCTGGGACCTGCCGCATGCTAGGCGAACGCCTGGCCAACTGGGCTCCCCAGCCCTCCTTATTATATCAGTAAATTGCCTGGATATGTGAAACAAAAGTGTTCTCCAACCAGTTTAAACTAATAGTTGTTATAAATCTTGTGCACAAATTAGTACAAGTTGAAGTTTAGTGACTGTAGCAGCACCATATTCTTACTGGACTGAAAGGAATAGTGATTAAAAATTTCTATATATATTTTTAATCTAGGTTTTTGATAGACTGGATTATAACCTCCTGTCATTCCTATAACTAAGCAATTTATTGAAAATTTTAAGCACTGAAATGGTCCATTAAAGATGATCTGGAAATTCCTTTTTAACCTTTGATTACAGGTAGTGGTAGTTTATTTCTATACAAAAAAGTTTTTCTAGAGTAAATAATATTTCGGAGGCTCTGTATTTTTTTTTTCAGCAACAAATTTAAAGGCATTTTGCAATAAAAACGATGTTAAAACAATTTTTTTAATGATACAGATAGTTTTTTCGTTCATAGCTCCCGAAAAAATATGTATTTTTGGATCTCAAGACTTCAAAATTTAATTAGTTCCCCCCTCAGAAAATATTAATTTTTCTCGAAATTACTTGTAGAAACATACTTCTTAATATCTATATATTTGATTGACAAACATGTTTACATTAAAAATATGCGTTAGGATGTTGCTCGGGTCACAGGAGGAACTTAAAAAGTAATTATGATTTATTAAAAAAGTGTCTTACGAAAAGTTTGAAAAAGCAAATAAATAATCTTTCTATTTTTTATTTTAAAAAATTGAGGTTTTTTATTTGTTAACATTTATAAAATTATTATATGACTTTTCAGAAGATTTCAAAGAAACCAATTCCGTGTTTCTTTTTAATGTAATGTAGAACACTAAAAAATATATACATACTTCAAAGAATTTAGTTATCTTTGCTTCTTGCCTATTATGTGCTATAACGTGATATTCGGTTTGCTTGTGTATCAGCGAAACAATTTAGAATTTGCGATTCTGCAATACAAATACGGTATACCTCAGTTGTACTGTCATTCAATGGAATGCTGTGTTTATAACGTTATAAATAACAATAAAACAAGTAACATTATAAACAAGGAAGAATATTAAGTGTAGTGGTTTATGTAAAATACTTATTATATACTCATATTAAAAATTAAAGTTATAAAATGATAGCGATTGACCAAAATTTTAACCTTATGTGCTATTGGTTGGACTTAATTTCTCCTACCCCGATCAATAATTTTTTCAGATGGGAAGTAAAATCAAATTTTGTGACTTTTCACATCATTTGGCGTATAAAATAGAAATTTAGTAGTAAAAAAATTTAGAAAAATTATGAAATTTTGGAAAAAAAAAATTACCCAGGCATTTTGAATATCGTATAAACGCATATTTTAAGCGTTATATCCAAGAAGTTAATTAAAAATCGCGATTTTAAGTTAGATATTGCAACATTAAATCTTGAGCCAATTCGAGGGACCAAACATTTGTGACATTATAAATGAGTTTTCGTTGTAAAAGAGGTCGTTGTAACCGATTTTTCACTTTACAACCAGAAGTTCTGAAAAGAAACAAGTTGGTTTGTTACAGAATCTGTCACTTACACCACTTCCACACAATATTTACGCTCAACAGGAAACACACTAACAGCACCTCAGAAAGAAATTCGACAGACAGGGCCTTTAGCTAGTTCTAATCCAAACTTTTATAAGCCAAAATTAATAATTATCTCTAATCTTCCTTTGAAGATTTGAAAATTAATCTTTATCGTTTGCTACTTTTTTTAAAGTTCGAAGAACAACGATGTATGTTTTTAATCAATACCTTTTTGCAGCCACAAGTTTACATTTCGAAAAATAAATTAGTAAAGTTGTTGCTTTAAAAATAAAAGCAAAAACTTGACTTATTTTTTATGCAAATTTAGAATTTTTTATGCATCTTTCTTCATACATATATAATGAGCCGTCAAAATAACTTTGTTGTGCTATTACAACAATCCAAATTGAATTATTACACAAAAATAAATATTTTTTCAATAATTTTATTTTTATTTTAAATAAAGTTTCTCGAACGTTTGATGTCATGGCAACAGTGAAAATATTGAATAAAAATGGAATTTGCATGTTATTTCAATGTAGATGAAATTTTTAGTTATTTAAATTTTAAATATACTTCTAATTAAAATTTTTTAATGAAATTTGGAATGTAGCCTAAACTAATTTTTTCCTTCAAAATGACGTATCCCACTTGTTTGTGAGAGTTTTGGTTCTTTCTGTGAAAGTGGGTGACAGACAGACGGACAGACAGACGGACTGCACGATTATAAAACCTTCCACTTTTTACGTTATAAACGTAGTGTGGAAGCTAAAACATAACATACTATCCTGTTATTTTAATACTTTCAGAATTTTTTAAAGTATAGGCAGGCAAAAGGACGGACAGACAGAGTAATGAGCAGACAGCTGAACAAAGATTATACACATTATCAGAATACACATTATTATATTATAATTAACACATTATCAGAATGCCATACGTTACAAACAAGAGGGTTAAGTTAGATACGTTAGAGAGATACGTTACAAACAAAATTCTAAAAATTGAATTCCGGTAGATAGAATGGAAGTTGAAAAGATGTATAGACAGACATACACTCTGTAAGTTTCTTTTCTAAACGTAGTATACAATTTAAAAACACATTGTGATTTTTTCGCAGAAATCAAATTAAGTATATTTATAAATAATTAATATTATTATATGGTATAAATATTTTATATTGTATGGTTGAACAAACGTGTTTACTTGTTAAAAATGTACACTATAATGTTCATCTTCAATTATTATGTAACCAATTCAAATTAAATGTCTCATTTAGTAACGTTAATTTTACCATTATTTATTCCACAACAACAATCCAATTATACAGGCTAAACACCATTAAACTTCGATCTAAATTAGAGATTCTCTGTGATTAATGTTAAGCTTTCCATCTTCAAACTTAATATAATTCAATATCAGACGTCATAGTCCAATAATCTTCCCGCAACTACTTAAGAGACTCCAGTTAACTAGATTCTCAATATTTGTAGATAATAACCCGTAAACATGCATGTATGAATTTATCAATTCAAACTTCCTATTATATTCGACCCAATAAATGCAATCCAGAACAGTTAGTTTTAGTTAAATTGAAATTCTGTTATTATATTGATTAATCATTGACAAATAAGATGTTGAATTGTTTTAACGATACTTCGATATTTTAAACAAAATTATTATAGAACCTATTTTATCCCTTTCATGATGAAAGCAAGTCGCAGACCTAAAATTTACGACAAATAAACCATATCAATGCTTTAATTATCAACTTTTTACATAACTCATTTTACTAAACACCAAATCTGAACTTAGAAGGTAAAAATACGATTAAGCAAAAATGATAAGGTTGTGGGAATTGTTAATTTATTTGAAATGGAATGACCACAATCGACTTCACGGCGAAAAATGTTTGTTTTTATATTTTTTTATCTTTTATTTTATCTTGCAAATTTAATACATTGTTTCATAATTTCATTAACTACATAACTTAATAAGTAGTCGTATTACTAAATTAAACCATGGCGAAAAGATTTGCTTGATTGAAACATTCTTTTTATAGTAAAAATTGAAAAAAAAACAAGTTTTTAAAACAACATTTACACTTACTTCGGTTTTTAGTATTTAAAGTTTAAAATATTCTTGTGATTTATTTGACATGGAATGACCCCAATAGACTTCACGACGAAAAAAAATTTATTTTTTTAGTTTTTCTTTTATCTTGCAAATTTAATACATTGTTTCATAATTTCATTAACATCATTACCTAATAAGTAGTCGTATTACTAAATTAAACTATTTCGAAAAGTTTTGGTTGAATGAAACATTCTTCTTATAGTAAAGATAGAAACAAACCAAGTTTTTAAAACATTTACACACATTTCGGTTTTTAGTAATTAAAGTTTAAAATATTTCCGTATGTAAAAAAATAATATTTTAATAATGCATTATTAAACATTGTGTATATCACCCTCAAGCACAAAGAAGTTATATTTGGTGATTATTTTACCAAATATATTAATTTTAAATGATAATTATTTAACACTACAAAGTTTAAAATGGTATTGTAATTTTTAGTAAAAAATATTTTTAACGGTAATTTTCTAGATCATATACTTTTTTAGACCTTTATTACTTCATATAATTTTCTTACTTCTGTATACTGTATGCTATAAGAGAACATATAAACAAGAATCACGTTCGTATCTAATGTCCTGATACAACACTTAACTTGTTATGACCAAAAGACGTGAAACATTTTTGTTCCGAAAGTTACCGCTTAATACTTGATGTTGAGAAGGCAATTAAAGAAATTTATGCAAAGCTAAGGGTCTTTAAATGCTCACATTAGATTTAGGGGTTTTAGTAGTTTGTGTGCTTGGGTACTTGTTACTAATGCGATAAAGCTTTTCCATGCGGACTTTGTTTCTTTATTTTTTAAATATATAAAAACAAGTTGTTTAACAAAAAAGTTTTAATGGTAAAAAAAAACCAAGGTACAATAGACTAAATATTGAGAATAAAAAGACAACAGACCAAAATGTTTCATTTGTTAAAATTTTGTTAATAGACTATATTACTTCTTTGTTCTTGAAGAATGCAATTCCGCATATTTAATTGAGGTAAAGATTTTTTTTTCATACAAGGTGAAAGTTGATGGTGATTGTATGGTATGGTACATATATATTCCAGCTTGTGTGTTTGTTCAGAGAACCGCTTATAAGCTTTCGTCAAGTGGGACAGACACAGAAAGAATTTTTACAGTCACAAAGAAATGAATAACACATAGACAAATAACAACATTCATTGACTGTCGCAAACATCCATGCCTGACCGGGATTCGAACCCGACCCCTGCAGCTCCAAAGGCTAGAGTCCTAACGAATGCGCCACCGGGGCGGCTGAAAGTTGAATATTATAACCATAATTGAAAAACATAAATCGGCACAATACACACGAGGAAACACAGGAGGTTCTATAAAAGAACTAAGAATAGTTGACCTATGCAATGCATTCTTCTTTTTTTCAATCGTTCAGAGGAATTGATTTATTTGGGGCAACTCTAGGTTGAAAAAAAAATACTTTTTTCTATTTTTCCAATACAAACATTCTTTTTCTCGCTATCTTTCTGTATGGTATGAGTCGTAAAGACTACAAATATTCCTTAAATAACAAAAATTTAAAATATTCTTGAGGACTGAAACTATGCCAAAATCGATGATCTACTGACTTTCCTATTCTTTAGAATGGTAAATGCGTACATCTTTTGTGAAATGGTACATACTGATACACGCAGTTTTGTGTATCTCATGCATAGAAATGACAGCACCTAAAAGTTTGGCTTTAGATCTCTGTCCAGATACCGTTTATGTAAAACGCGTCTTTTTTCAAGTGCACGCATACTAGGGGAAAAGACTTCCACAGCCTAATACAAAATCGATTTGAACTCCCTTTCAAATGCATTGTTGCTACTTCACGATTCTCAACTAAGTTTTTTTTTTATTCTGAAAAACTGTATATTGGAGGGAAGTCAAACTTCCTATTTAATGGTACTTAAAAACAGATTTTCTTACTTAACTGTGTTGAAGTTAGGTAATTTTTTTGAAATATCCCCCTTAAGACTATTATTGAATAAATAAATTGCTTTAGAAAGTAAGAAATTTAAATTCGAATGAAACATATTTTGCATCAACTCCAATTCATTCATTTAATAAAATGCCTGAAAAAAAAAATTTTAATTTACACAATGAATATTTTCTATTATTCCCATTACTGAAAAATTTTAAATACCTGTTTTCAATCGGAGAATTTAACGGTTGATTATAATTAAAGTTCCGATTTAAAACGAATAATGAAGTTGAAACAATCATTCAGAATTATAGAAAATTGTACAGCAGCACTATAGTAAAGAAAAAAAATTGTGTTTGGTAACGCGCAGTATTTTGGAGCAATAGAACAATGAGATAAATGGACCAATAATTGCCCCTAAACTGACAAGGACTACAATGAATCCAAGAAATGGAGTAGCGCCGTTACTTGTAACAGTTACTTTTTTTAGGTAATAACGTTATATTTTTCAGAAAATAACTGTAACTTAGTTACTTTTAGCAGTGCAGTAACGAGGTAACAAAAAAAAAATTCGTTCGCATAAGCAGCTCGAATGAGAAATTTCACAATTTCTTATTAAATAAAGAAGAAAGGACAAATTAAAGCTGCGATGACTGGACAGTACAAAAACATTAAAAGTTTTTTAAAATACCGAGAACGAATCCGAATTTTTCTTCTCTTCAAAACCTTCAAATTATAAGATAAAATGCTATTTTCATAGAAATCTCTCTATATACCATAATTCCTTAACAATATCCTCAGGTGCAACATTTTTCATATTAACCAAAATAGTTTACAGCTGTTAATAATGAGGCAACGTAAGTCTCCACCTTTAGACAATCATTATTAATGTGGTAATTCGCCCACCTATCTATAACACGATAAATAATTCAGCACCTCGTTAAGTGTATGTACACCACAATGCTTCGATAGCGGCTCATCACAATCAATAAAAGGTCCTATCTGTGCTAAAAGTGATAAAGATTAACATCAACCTAACTATTTATAGTTGTTAGGAGGTGGGTTGAGTGACGGCTGTCTTAACTAATAAGGCTACAGAAGCCCTCTGTAACGTCATACTATCCGGCTGATATGGATTGTCGGCAATTCTGAAAGATAGTATTAACGGATTCTCCAAAAAGGGTTGCATATATATTTTTTCTAAGTTTATTGAAACAAAAGTTTTCCAAAATAGTTGTACGAAAAGATGTAATAATGAAGGTAGCATGTCTCAATGACAAACCTTAATAAAATTTTAAATATTACCGAAACAACGACATCAATATCAAATGTGATAAAATCATGATTTGAAATCGATTTTGAAAAGACGTCGTTTTAAATTAACAAAAGTACTATAGTTCTTCGAAAAAAAGATCAGTTCAGAAAACATCTTACGAACATGACCAAATTTTTATTTGTGAACGTCTTAATTAAAGTACAATGTTTTGGAAACTTTATAATTATGTTTAACAAATGTTCTCGGGCCCGATAAAACCCTTTCGTGGTGTGAAAACTCTTTTTCTAAAGTAGTATTATTAGATTATTTTGTTGAGTTAGCACATATTATAGCAAAATTAACAAAAAAGATAGCGATCATGGGTTAGATTACATGGTTTTTACATGACAAAAATGGAGAAATGACTGATAAGCAAAAAGACTATTTTGTAGGATATAGTCGTTTATACACTCTTAAAACGAACGAGCGATTTTAACTCAGTCTGATTGATTTTCGCTCCTCCAGTCTGGAAAATGCACTTCGCCCTTTGGAGTGGATCCTTTGTGTGTTAAACCTCTGACATTATCACTTCAAACGCGAGTGATTTTAACTCAGTCTGAGATAATATTCACTCCTTTCCAATGTCGAAAATGCACTTCTCCTACTGGAGTGGATTTCACTATTTTGTTTTAAGAGTGTAGTTCAGGGTTGTTAATGTAGTTTTCTGTTAACGAAATTTTACGATATGGAATTAATTACATTCAAAGACTGACTAGAGTAGACTGAGTATTCTGATATATCTAATCCTCTTGACTGATATATCTAATCCATTTAAATGCAACTGCAGCTAACTTCCCATGTAACATTAGCATAAATAGTATTTTAAATTATTGTATTGATATCCCACACACATGGGAATATTTCTTATGATGTTACGCTCTCAATACTGCGACGTCATTGGTTGTTTCGTTTTCTTTGAAAAGTGTTGAAACCAGTTAATTGGGTTTCTTTATAACGTCACGCGCTCCGAACTGCTATTTCATTGGTTATTTTGTTTTCTTTGACAAGTGTTGAAACAAGAAGATTGCTCATAATAAATGAGTTATTAGAAGAAAATAAACACTTACGAAAATATTTTCGGCAAAGTCAACGATATAATTGCAAAAAAAAAAACCTCTTTTCCCCGATTCTGTAAAAAAAAAATTCCAACCAAACAATTATTATTACCGCATGTTCAGTTTATCTCAATTCAGAAGGTTGAAGGATTTTTTTTTTATAAATTACATACATTATATCTATTAGTTTCCTTTTCCGAATAAACTGCTTTATTTCAGATCCCCATGATTAAATTTGGAATGAAGGATTTACTTGTATGAGACATCCATTTTATCTGTCATAAAAACATTTGCATTATTTCGCTTTGGGTTTTGTATTTCGTAATGGGATTTAGTATTGATATTTCATTAGTCTAAGGACATGTGAAATTAGGGATTATAACGCAATGGAAAGTTATAAATTGGACAATTTTATTTCAATTTATGGTTGAAAGAGTATGGATTTTTAAATTATGTAAAAATAGCTGTCTAACACTAGCCTTATTTTTGAAGAAACGAATCAATAGTATATGGTAGACATGTAATTACTGAAAAAGTTCGCAAAATCGCCCTTCATTGGACATTTTTTAAATGTCCTCGTTATTTGGCAGTTAATTCCGATGCCATCATTAGTTCCAATGTGCAAATACCAACACCAAAGCCAAGAACATAGTGTTCTCGTTCATTTTTAAAAACTGGTTAACAATCCCAGATTGCTTGATCGACGCACTTTCATCAGAGTTTTTGAAGTTTTATAAATAAAACCGCTCTATGTTCTAATATTCAGTAATTCTAATCGAAAAAGCAAGACATCCAAATGAGTAAAACTCCAATTGAAATTGATGGCTCTGACACGGAGCATTGATATTTAAAATTCATTCTACAGCTAAGCAATTCACTCGCCCAAATGTACCATAATCTGAAATCACAATCACTTCCGATTTTGTCTATCGAAATCCATCGTTGAACAACAACGATCCCCAAGAGTCGAATTCAAAGTGTACAATTTATAAAAGGCCGTGAAAACATCTTTAAGCATCTTCCAGGTATCGGGGGTTTTCGCGCCAAGCCTGGATTTGCTGCCAATTTAACCTCTTGCGACCTGGCGTCCCCATTTAGGGACATTTTGTAAAACCTCCCACGCACAATTAACATGTTAATTAGTTAAAAAAAAATAGGCCTGGTCCGATAGAAGATCCAAATATCAGTTTTCAGTCTTTGATTAAAGGTATCAGTCATTTATTTCGACAAAAAAAATACAGTTGAACAGGGTTAATACGATATTAGAGTTCTTAAAAAAATATTTAAAAAAAAATTTCGAACTTTTTAAAAAGTTGTTTTAGTAGTTAATTTTAAAGGCATTTTGCCTTAAAAACAATGTTAAAATAAAATGTTAATAACAAATGAGTGATACGGAGTTTTTGTTTACATTTATAGCACAAAAATGTGTATTTTTAGAGCTTAAAGGCGTGTCTCTCAGTTACTATTAAAAAAAATTTTTTAATTTCTTTGCAAAACGTACTTGTTAGCATATATTTGTATGAAAAGTATGTTTAGATTATATAAGAATATACGTGTAGGATTTTGCTTGGGTCTTAAGAGGATACATGTCGGTTCTTATTTTTTTTAATTGCAATTCGTTTTAAAATAACTTGGAAAAATAACTGTTTGCATTAAATATGAATGAAAATTGCCTTAAATAAAATGTTATATACTTTATATTTGCAATCTTTGCTGACTTTGTTAGCGAAATCGAAAGCTTGTCTAGGGGGAAAAACGACAGCAAGAAAGTCTCCATAACTTAAGATGTTTCATTCCAAATTCCATTACACTCCAAAGTCCCTCCTAAAGAAACAAATCACAATATCTGGGAATGCTCAATGGACTTTTATCTTGTTTTCGACATAACGTAATAATAAGGACAACATGAAACGATTGTCTCATGTACTATAACTTATAATCTCCTGACCGTTATAGGGACTGTTACGTGCATTTGTTTTTCTCACAAACTACTTTTTAAGAATTTTATGTCGTGCCGGATTACAAAAATAGTTTTATCTACACTATTTTTTAAACTATTTTGTGCTAAGGAAAAGTTTTTATGAAATTTTTTTAAGGCTACTCGTGGGTTTACTCGCTGATTTGTATCGTATTTTAGTTACATCATTGCCAAAATCTAAAATGTAAGAAAAACTAAACGTCGTTGAGTTAAAAGAGACATTAGAATGATGCATATAACTAACATTAAAAAAAATTACGATGAATAACTATTTGAATCAAATGCTTAAAAAATCCTACAATCTTAAATTTGTTACCGTTTCTATTTTTCTATCTCTAAGTCTTTTAATTACAAACGTGATAAACAGCAATCGAATTTGTGAGAGAAAATGAGTTAGAATATACAATTTGTGCAAAAGTTTGAATGATAATACCATACACAGATTTTTTTTATCGGGACACATAAATCTTGAGTGGAAGGGGGTTTCTTTCAACAAAATATTTGTATCACGTTAATGCTAAAATATAATTTAAAAAATAAATTTTATAAACTAAATGTTTTGGAAAGAAAGCCGTAAGGAAGAATTTCCGTTGCAGGAAAGAATGAAAATAGGAGGCGCCAAGTTGAAGAACATTTTCGAATCAATCACCTATTAAAATCCCACAATCAAAAACTTTTATTTAATAATGATTGTTGTTATTAGAATGAATTGATTTGCATGGAAAATAATGCTATAAATGTGAAAATTTTCGATTTCTCCGCGAATTAAATTTTAGAAAATATAATTGTGTTGGATTGTAACAAAATACCTATTTTTTACTATAGTATTGTAATCCCAGTATTATTTATTTCAATCAACAGCAACATCAAAACAATTCACTAGAAATTTTCGAAAATAAAATGGTTAAAATAAGACACAATAAAACAATGTTAAGCTTATTTTTAAATATATTTTTGTCCTTATCTTTATTAACCTTTTTCAATTACGACGTCGGGTCCGAGGAAAAACTTAGCATATAACATTTTTCACCAACTGTGCGACAACCTATTATACCAAAACCAAGCTTAAGTTTGCAGCAGAGAAATGTACTAGGCGGAGGAATCTGCGTAAACAACGCTGCTGGCGCCGAAATTTGGCCTGCTCCTATTGGCTGATCCTTCAACCCTGATATTCGTGCGCCCTGTTACGTCAAAATCGAAGGAAAAAAATAATTTAAATAACACTCTAACTGAAGCTAAACTAATAAAAAAAATAAATTTATGTCTTGAAATACCAAATAAATTTGTTTATTGAATGTGAAATACCTTTTTGTATTCGATTCTCGCACTCAAAAATGAGAACTATTTATCCTTTTTCTCGTAGAACATTTGTATACTGCAAACTTAAGGTCGGTTTTGGTATAGTATACGTTTACAGTTTCAATTTAAATATATAGAAAAAGATTATTAGAAAAGCTAAGCTCTCGTAAACTTAAGCTTCCAACCATCAAAGGATAAAAAAAAATTCTTCTAAATTCCACGAATCGTTCCTCTTTTTTTCCCCGAATGTTACAGGGCTTTCAATTCTCGGAATTGCTGTTCTAAACTCTCGATGTAACGGTTAGCGACTCTAATATTTCCCTGCTCCTCAACTATAAAAAGACTATTCCATTGAAAAGAGGACAATACAGATTCTTAGTCGTAACTGTACCGGACGCTTTTGAATTGAACAATCAAAAGAAAAGGCTAAGAATGGGTAACAGAAAAAGACTTCGTACTGGTAGGAACTTGTTTGACTAAAGTTTTCAGTGGAAAAGATTTAAAACTTTTTCATAACAGATTAAAGGAAGTATTTTTAATACAAAATACAAAGTTCTAAAAGTACTAAAAATAGCGCCTTTCCCGTTACTTTAATACTCACTGAAATACTTACAGAAAAAAAGTAGGTTTGTAACAATACTGTCACATAAACCGCTTCCACACAAGATTTATACATCTTTTTAAAAAAACGTCAACGCAGCATTTAGCTGTAAATTAATCCTTTATGCCCCGAATTAAGTTTTAATTTGAATAATTTGTCTTTAAATATTTTAATGAAAGCTTTTGCAAATAATTAGAATATCAAAGGGTAAAATATAGTTGGGACATAAAATGCACTTTATGTCCCCTATTTCTTTTTTTTTTTTCCTTCTATCTACTTATAATTACTAGATTAACAATGACATTTTGATAAATGAATTTATTTTACCTTTTTAGTATTTAATGTGTCGCAACAGCATTCTGCATTAATAAAACCACCATCTATTTTCCCTTAAACGAACAATGAAAAAGAAAATAACGGCCTTTTAAGTGATACTATACGGCCACGAGTTGGAACAGGAAACTTAACTTAAAATTAATTATATATATATTTACTTATACTTAAAGAAAAACTTATTTTACCTCTATAGACTGTAATGTTTTAAACGGAGTTTTTCAATCAAAAAGTTATATTAATCCCCGTTTTCTCCTCTCCAAATTGAACAATGAAAAGTCAAACAGCGGCTTTTTTAAGTGGCACTCATAAGTGCCGTCGCTACATAAAGGGTTAAGGTTAAACTTTTGGTGCTTTGACTCCCGGCTTTATGCCTCGCCTAAAAGGCTTAGTTTATATTTGAACACTTTATTCGACATAATAAATACAATTTAGACGTCCCACCTTCATTCACTTAACCTAATTAAATTTTACCGCAAATATTTCCATATTGGCGGTTTGTGTGCAGTCGTGCAAATTATTTCTCTAATCTTTGGTTCTAGATTTCCCTAGATAAAGACATTTATCATTATTTGGTAGTTTTTTTAGTTTCAATTACATAATAGGTGCGTTTACATGAGCCATCGAATCCATGAACTGAAGAGTTAAAGTCAGCAATTTTTCCCTCTTGGGGATTTTCTCCCAGACAGAACCGGAATTCAATTGCAGTCTTTCGCAAACCCTCCAATAAAGGTGGGTTTGATGTTTCGTACCATGAATTCGACCACAGACTCTCATTTGGGTTAGAAATCCTGCTCGGCCTATTTTTCCTCCCTAATGGGGATTTTGGTATTCCACAGATTCGATGGCTCATGTAAACGCGCCTAATATGAAATAGAAGGAATGAAAGTATTGCGATGGGGTTTAGAATCCAAAATGGAGAATTTTTTTAACACGTTTTGGAGGGTGCTGATTCTAAAAAAGTAATTCTCGAACATCGCTAAGTGTCTGTTTAAAACCAATCTACCGATCGAACTAAAAGAATTACGTGCTTCGAATTTGGTACATGTGTTCCCAGAACCTGTCAGACGTCATAATAAGGTTTTCGAGAAAATTGCGCATACGCAAAGGGTAGTAGAGTAGGTTTGAATTATCGTTGCACTGGAGCTATACGTGGGCAAGCTTAGACGAGCATTGCGTTTTAAAACAGTCAAGTGACGATGCGGCACCTGAATAGGCACTCAACGCAAATTTCAAAGGCAAATCCTAAGTTGGGACAGAGTATTTTATCATATTTGGCACACACTCCCTCTACAAGGGGAATTAAATTATTCGTCGGCAAGCATCATCCGCAACGTAAGTTGGTTGGTTGGTTAACATATATTTTCAGGCTTGTGTGCTTGGTCGCAAGGACCCGCTTATAAACCATCGTCAAGTAGGACAACACAAGACATACACATATGACAGATGTTGCCATCTGTCGCCACCTCCACAATTTAGACATGTCCCTGAAAGGGAGGAAAATTTTCTCCAGGAACCATGGTGAACTGCGCAATGACCGACCACAGGACTTTCGGACCCAACAGATTTTACGAGCACGTACTCCGCATATCCTTGGTAAGTCTTCAGTGGCACCGGGTCTCGAACTCTCAACCTTCCGATCTCGAGTCCGGGATCCTGACCACTAGTCTCCTAACAGCCCTGCAACGTAAGTGGAAAGAGGTAGCACTAAATAACACTTGAAATTCTGGTAGGTAGGTTTGAATAATCGTCGCACTAGAGCTACACGAGGGCTATTAGCGACGGGCGTCGTAATTAAGAACCACAATCAAGTGACGTGAAATTATTCTGGTTTGGTTTTTTTTTTTTTGGTGTTTTTTTAATTATCATCGCACTAGAGCTACACGAGAGCTATTGAAATTATTCTGGGATTTGGTGTAAAAGGGGACACTACACTCTTAAAACAAAAGAGTGAAATCCACTCCAGTTGGAGAAGTGCATTTTCGACACCGTAAAGGCATGCATATTTACTCAGACTGAGTTAAAATCCCTCGTTTGGAGTGATCCTGTCGGAGGTTTAACACACAAAGGATCCACTCCAAAAGGAGAAGTGCATTTTCCAGTCTGGAGGAGTGAAATCCACTCAGACTGAGTTAAATTAGGAGTGTTTGTTTTAAGAATGTAGAAACACAAGGATTTGTCCGGTTTAATGGCACGTCACACTATAGTTATTATTGTCAACTGACCTCATAATTATAATTCTTGTACAAGTCACCTGAGCTAGTACCCAATCAGGGTTCGAAATTAACGGCTGCTAGTTGCAAAATACGACAAGGTCTTTCAATTTTTGGACCCAAAAAAAATGGAGTTTGGTGAATTACAGTATAAGTTTAGGCAATTTCCGATACATTTTCCCCGACACTATGCTTAATAAATAAAGAGGACAATTATACCTTCAGTTGATCATTTAAAATGTTATTGTGAAGAACTGGTGAAATTTTTTATGATTAAAAAAGAATTATAGCTAATGGATATTTTGGCAATTTATACTTCATGTTGAAAGAGTTTTAAATACCTTTCACCTTTCCCCTCCCCCTGTTCTTTTTTTATATTCTAGTATACCTCGATAATGATATAAGTGCATGTAATCAGTACAAAATTTGTTTTCGTAACAATAAATTGATGGGGGGAAAATTACATAAAAGGTTTTTTTTTATTTAACACAATTAGAATCTAATCTAAATCCACAAAATATGAACACATTATATACAGACCATTTAAAAAAATGTTTTACAAGGGTCATTCACTAAAGGAATGGTTAAACTAAAAATTAAAGCAAGATACTTTTGATAGTGCACAATTACGTTGGTATATGTAATTATTTTAATTATTAACAAAACATTTTAAAATTGTACATTTTAAAGAACACACTTTGGCATGAAGAAAAATATAGGAACCAAACACTTTTTTTAAAATACAAGCACATACACCATACACGGCAATATCAACTTAATAATGGCACAAACACAAATGGCATTTGCTAATAAAGCTAATTATAATGCAAAGCACCCAAACCTCACTAAAGTATTGCAACAAAAAACTTTTTTTTAGGAAGCAAGGCAACTTTGACAATAATATAATAAGTCATGTACTTATTATAAGTAACACGAAACATACAATTCGTAAATAAAATAAAAGGAACGTTCTTAAACAAAATGAAACTGTACATACCCTGTATTATATTTAAAATATAAACATTTACAGTGCAATAAAAACAGTACATATATTGACTAACATTTATGTTCAATGATAAACAAGATGTATGAGGAAAAATATGATTTTAATACTTTTAAAACATTTTGGTTCAACAAAATAAGTGATAAAAATGAAATCTTTACAATTTGTGACACTGTTAATGAATCACAAACACCAAATGATACAATATATAACCCAGATATTACGAATTAGTTTCTGGAACTCGTATTTCCTATAGGTCAAATAATGTCTTGCAACCTTAGAATTAAAATCGTACTAAAAAAAATAACACAAAAATATACTAGGTATAAGATAGATATTTTGAAATAAAATATTTCATTCCATTTTTAAAGTTTAACAACTGAATGAATATTAGATAATTACTAAATAACCTGAAAAAACAAATTTTCAGACAAACAAAATACTAGCTAGACATTTGTAAATGAATCAATTAGTGAGGAACAAATACAATTAGTTTTTTACGTGTTATTTGTAGTTAAAATTAGGTTTTTAGGTTTTTGAATGTGGGGGATTGTTTTGAAAAACGTAATTTATGTACATCCTCAAAGTTGTGTATTTTTTAATAAAAATTTAATGTACGACAAAATGTGCAATCTAAAATTTTAATACATTTTATCCAAACCATAAGGTAAGATCAGTCTTTGTGAGTATAAAATTCAAAAAAAGTAATAAGATCATAAGTTTAAAAAGAAAAACAAATTAACTAGCATTGTATTAAAGGATGGGGCATATGAAAGTGGCCTCCGTCTAGAGATAGGAATACGTTGAAATGTTTGTCAAGGAAAAACTCTTGAAGCCGCCTGAATGATTTCAAGTGGAAATAAAAGATTATTCAAGCGTGCAATGGTTCCACTGGACAAACCTGATGCTTTGCATTGGTTGGGTTGGATTAGCATCACGTTAGAGCTACTCATGGACTACCTGCCAGTTCAGATTATAAGTGCGTCAGTGTGATTAAGTTGATCAATTCCCAGGTGAAGATGAAACTCGCATTACAGCAGAGAGTGTTCATTGTAGAAAATTTTATTAAAATGAATTCGTGGAAAAAATGTGGTCAGTTGATTGTTAAAGAATTAAAATGTGCAAAAGGGCCTAAAAAGAGTGCTATGCAACGATCAGTAACGAAAGGGGCAGCAGCCATGATCTGCGTTTAAAAAGTCCAAAAACATTTTTTGTCTGAACACTAGATTTTGGGTCTTGCAATCAATTTATGTTTTATATTAAAAAAAATCAAAAAGGTCGGATTCTCTAGGGGAAAAACAATAACCGAAATAATCACTAGAAGGAACTTTTTTTATCAGCTCTACAAACCTGGTTTATATTTCATTTAGCTTCTCAAAACATAGCATAGTTGCCAGCAAATAAGTCACCAAGCATTTGTTTGGGCTTAATATTGAAGCAATCAATAGCTTCAGTCAGCAAACCTGCTTTTGCATTGGTTTTTGACTTGGCAACATTTCTGTCGTATTCTGATCACCACGTTGGGGCCACTTTCATTTGTGCCACCTTGCATAAGCGTTTAAGGTTTTAATTTCTGTTTGAAATTTATTTCCAATTCAAACAAAAAAATCATTTTAAAAAGCTTTACCTAGCACTCATAAACATTAAATTGTTCTAGGGTAAAAAAATTGCAAGACACAATACATTATATTTTGTATAGCATTAAACAGTCACCACCAAGTTATAATCATAACTTTCAAACTATGAAAATTACAAATGCTGTCGAAGGATAAATGCACAATGATATTGTAACAAATACATTCTATATAATATACTTATATGGGAATATTAAAAACATGTGCCGACATATCACATTTGGCCTTTTTTGGCACATTAAAAATGTACATACAATATAAACAAATGTACAATACACTAAAGTATACCTGAACAGTATGCATGCACCAAACTTTAATCGATTAAAAAAAAAACTATACTTATTGAATTTAAAGTTATCTTAAGGTAAATCGTTCTGCAGGATTTTTTCATCAAAATTTTATTAAATCAAATATTTTCTGTCAGTTGATATTCTACTTCAAATTTATTTAATATTGCAGTTGTTTTTATTTCAATTAGTTCAACGCTAGGAAATTATTATAAGTGATCTGGCTTGCAGTTCTTGTGAGTAATAAGTAGAACACATTAGATTAACCTTCAATTACTGTTAAAATGTAAATTCAGACATATATCAAAATTAAAGTCATATTTTTAAAACAAATGGCACTGGCGAACACTTTTAACAAACCGTATAATATAAAATCAGAAGAAAAATTATATTAACCTATAAAGCTGCCTTAAAAACTAAGTACTCTTTTAATCTTCAACAGAAACTGCTTTAAAAAAAAATGCAAACAAGAAAAAGTTTTTAGATACATAGAATAACCTAACAATGAAATAAGAAAAACTATATTTTCCATATATAGTTAAAAAATGTATGATAATAAATTTTGCCATAAGCTCAACAACAATTTTTACAAAGCACCTTCATTATATACAAACAAAATATATATTTACATGTCTTTATTACTGTTGAGGTGTTCAAAAAATTTGACAGCATGGCCAAGCTTCATAGAGAAACCAGTCAGAAGGTGATCTAACGTTAATAAAAACAGGGCTTGGCCATCAATTTCATGTGATTTGAACTTCTCTGCATACTCCAAACAGTCAGGAAAACTGGCAACAAAATCATATACTTCCTGGACCTAGGAAAACCAAAACAGAATATTAGACCATAACAAAGAAATGTTAGGTTTGTAACCAAATCAAATAATTGGTAGGGTAAGGCGGGTAAGTGGCACCCCTTATCGACATAATTCGACTTTAGATCCTCATAGCATGTATTATTCCTAACAACTTTTGTTTTGTGGTCTATTCTCTCGTACTTAATACTGTACCCATGACAATCTTAAAACTAATTGGCAAATAATAAATTTAAAAAATAATTTTTTCTTTTTGGTTGTTGGATTGGCCCACGGTGGGGTAACTGCCCCCCCCCCCTCCCAATATATTTTTACACATTACTGGAAGAGATATGGTGGGGCAAGCAAGTGGGATAATCTACATGAATTTTAGAGTGTTTGAAACAAAAAATTAATGATGTATCTTCAATAGTTCCCCCATAGCAACGTTTTCTAGCATGCAAGCTAACTAAAAGAAAAAATAAGTTAATGTTCATCTTTTTATTTCTGCATGTGGTGTAACCTAAATGTTAGGACTACTAATGTTAAACTGGGCCTATGGCAGTGAATATAACTATGAATAGTGAATATGACTAACCCTATGAATCAGTGAATAAGACTATTTTTAGTATATTAAAGAGTTTTTGAACCCACTTTGTTTTACCCTTATAAACATTACAAGTACCTGACACTACAAAAAGATGCTATGTTTTATACACTTTCAAAATATATAACATTTTGTTTTGTATCGTGAACCGTTTGGAAAGAAATAAAAAAAATAGTATGATGATGTGAATTACGATAAGATGCAATAATATTTCCTGTATATATTGGGGTAAAAACGTACAAATATTGTTAAATATTTTTTTAAAAGTCAATAATTGGGGAAATACCAGGGGGTGGCCCCCTTACCCCACCTTACCCTTTATGAAATTATCATATAACTTATTTTATTGGTCAAAAGTGTTATATGAATACAGTGGTGGTCAAAATTATAAGGACAACTGGAAAGTGAACAGAACATTTTTATTTCTGAATTAAATGAAAATGTATTTAGACATAAAATACTTCTTTTTGCTATAAATCATTTAAGAACAATAAAAAAATTTAAACTAGAAAATTTCAGGGATGCAGAAAATGTCCGATCCGGCGATCCTAGATTGGGGGAAATTTTAACCTTCTGGGGAAATTTTGTGGAAAATATTCAATTATTTTCGATTTTAACATTGCATTACAAAATTCCCTGACCAGCCATTCGTTTCCCGTTTAAAAACTTACCGTAAATTTACTTTTTAATTTTGTTCTAACAAACCTAAATAGCGTTTTTGTATCCTAAATTCAGCATTCATCGCGGTTGATCGCAATTTTTACGGTCCCCGGAATTTAGGTGAAACTAAACTTAAATTTCAATAAACTACAGGTTAAAATAACCAGATTTTAATAATGAAGATAAAAAAATTTAATCAAAATGCGAAGATGAATTAAGATTAGATTACACTAAGATGTCTTCAAATCTCCGCCTGCCAGTGCAATCTCTCATTAGAAGAAATTCTATATTGATGAAAACTAAGCTTAAATTTTGATAAATAACTAGTTTAAATAATGGATTTTAATAATAAAGACAACAAATTTTAATTAAAAATTGAGGATGAATTAAGATTAGATTACATTAAGATGTCTTCAAATATCGATCAACGGCCAGCGCAATCCCCCATTAGAAGACCATCATTTACCGTGACAAAAAAAAATTGTATTCCAATAACGTTTCCTGATTTACTTATTTTGCCGGCTAGTAATTTTCACGAAATCTGCCGATGACGTCACATTACATCAAAATGATTGACAGTTCTGTGGCTCTGCGTGATCGGAAGAGTATCTTTTGTAGCTCCGGTTCAGGCCAGTCGGACAACCACATTATTTTTTCTGATCAAGTATCCGTGAACGCAAGAACAGATTGAAAGTTAAATTCTTTTTGTTTACGTTTGAACCTTTTTTTTCTATTTCGGCCTATACTGGGGTTTTTGATTGTAGACAAGTTTTAGGTTTTTTTTTTAAATGGAGTGTCGGGCTTATGTATGTTTTATATATTTAGATTTTATGTTGCTAATAAATTTCTAGTCCTTGAATTTTTCTGGAAAAGTGTTTGAATTTTGTTTTCTTTACAAATGTATGAACCATGTTAATAAGGATATGCATTAAAATACCATGATGGGGATTTCAATCCCAAAGAGGCAGTCAAGATTTTTTTTGCAAAACCTGGTCCGGTGCCTAAATTTTCGGCCTTATGGAACTGCCAAACTACCAAAACTTAATGCTAATACACTAAATGAAGAGCAAAAATGTTCACATGCACAACAGACAAAACTGATGATGACCCCCTTCCCCAAAATAATATAAATGAGAGTAAATTTATTTGATTTTAAAGTTTATAAAGAAATAAAAAATACATTCAGTAGTAAGTATTATACAATTATTATATTAACAATTGTTGTGTCGTGATAATTGTTAAAATATAAATTTTATTGGTCACACTTGGTTCAGCTTTTTTGGTTCTCCAAACCAAGCATTTGGTTTGAGGTTCAGCTTTTCTGTTCAACAAGCACTAACATCCCTGATAAAAGAAAATGTACTTAAAGTACATATAAAGACATCATCCCTAATTCTCTGTATATCGTAAAATTTTCTATACCGAAGATAATACAAAATTTATGCAAGTCTATAATATATATGGTAAAATTTTGGGGGAAATTTTCAAACGGATTGGGGGAAATCTTTGGAGTTTAAACATTTTCTGCACCCCTGGAAAATTTTAGTTTATAAAAATAATAAACAAAAATTGCATTGTTAGGAAACTGGACAAAATTATAAGGACATTTAAAATTTTCAAGTCCAAACAATTAATAATTAATAATTCACCCTTATTTTCAATTACTTTAATTAATCTTGACGTCATAGAGCTCGTTAGTTTCTTTAGGGTGCTCACAGGGATATTTTTCCATGCCTTTTCAATTGATGACATCAGTTCTCGTTTGTTATGGTATTGAGTGCCATTTTTGTAAACTTCATACGCCAAAATACCCCACAAATTCTCGATTGGGTTCAGATCGGGACTTTTAGGTGGCCAATCAGTCAATAGTTTTACAGAATTAGCGTTAAACCATGATTTTGAAGCTGCGGACACGTGTATGGATGTGTTGTCCTGCTGGAATAAATAGTCACCACTGGTTATCAACGGAGCTTGTGGCAAAAGACTGTCACCCAGCATATCAACATAACGATTTGAGTTCATTTTCCCATGAATAAATACTATTTCTGTAGTTCCAGAGGCTGCGTAACCTGCCCAGACCATTACCGATCCGCCACCATATGAACGCTTTGAAAAGATTTCTTTTTCTTTGCGAAGATCATACCAAAAATACTTAAAACCATCAGGTCCGTCTAGGTTAAACTTCTTTTCATCAGAAAAGACAACATCATCCCATTTGTCACCCATAGAAATGTACTTTTTTGCAAACTCCATCCTGAGTCTCTTTTGGGTTTTTGTAAGAGGGGGTCGTGACTTCAGTTTTCCGTATCGAACCTGTTTAGCATTTTGTAAAACACGGCGAACGGTTCGAGCACTGTAGTTCAAGTCCAGTTCACGCTTTATTTCCGTCGATGTTTGCTTTTTAGAGCAAGCTCTACTTATAATTCGTCTTTTATCTCTCAAAGATACAGAAAATGGCCTACCTGGGTGTTTTCGTTTTCCATAATTTCCTGGATTTTTCAAAAAATTATATATTACAGTCTTTGATCTATTCAATTTCAATGCTATTTCACGTCCAGTTAGTCCAGAATTTTTATAAGCTATTAATTTTGCTTTTTCAAGCCCTGAAAGCTTCGTACCTAGTGGCATAGCTGAAGATAAGTATAATGAAAATTTCAAACACTCGCAAAATCTTTATAACACGATGGAATGATGTGTACAAGCCGAAACTTCGCTAATTTTATGCTAATTTATGCATTAAACTTACAGAAATACAATTGTCCTTATAATTTTGTCCAATTTCGCTGTATGTTAAATTTTACAACGCATTTTAAAATTACTAATTTAATGTATATTTGTAAAGAATCTTATTTAAAATGCTTAATTTACTATTGGCTAACAGACATAAAATTTGCATAATTCAACCGTGATTTGTCGAAAAGATCTAGCTGTATTTCCGTTGTCCTTATAATTATGACCACCACTGTATGTGACCAGTACAATTATTATTGTTTAAGCTTTTGAATCCAACAAGTACTTAAAAGGTACTTGAAATATAAACATAAAAGTTTATAAAAGACTTTTTTTTAGTTTAAGAAAAGTTATTTTTAAGTTGTGGCTCACAATTATTCAAACTGACTCTTAAAGTCAAAAAGGTTTTTTTAATGTTTTAAATCTATTTTTATAATGATTATCAAACTTCTTGAAAACTAAAGCCTCTCAAAACAATTTCACCTTAACCATAAGCAGGTTTAAAGACAAAATTTTACTTAAAGTTTGATGTCTGAATTTTTTTTTTAAATTTCAGAACAAAGTGTTCCCTTAAGATTAATTTTCATAACAGAGGAGGAAAAATATAGAGAAATGAATAACAGAGGAAATTGAACCAACCAAACAGACCCCAATTGAAGCAAATAAATTCACAACTTTTTTTTAGAGCAAAACTAACATTTATGTAGTAGTAAACTACTTTTTTACAAATACAAAATAAATAATTTAAAACTATTTTGGCTAAAATGGATTTATTTCAATTTAATAAAGAGAATTAACGAATGTAATATTTAAAAATCTTCGATAAAAAAAATGAAATCACAAATTGAAAGTTAAACAAAGGTAAATTAATACTTACGGACATCCCTTCCATAGATTGTTTTAAATCATGCTTGGAGGGTGACTCAGAAGTTTCTGCTTGACTGTCACCAGTGCACCAATTGATATTGTTATCACTTGATGTTGGAGCTTTAACTATATTGTCCTGAACGGGAGTGGCTTTCGGATTAACTGTTTCATTTTCTTCTTTGGGGTTTTTCTTGATTTTCTTGTCCTTAGTTTTGAAAATGTTGTAAGTTGAGTCATGGAGTTGCCTTAGTTCTTTTGAAAGTGAAGACTTGTGGCTTTTTGTTTTACTTTTTCCAGCTGAATTTGGTGTATAATCAGAATCCTCGTTTTCATCTTCTAATTGTATAATTTCGATTTTTGCCTAAAATAAAAAAATATCTTAATTAAAGGAATGAAATTTAAATGCAGAGCCACAAATAGCGAACATAACCGTAAATAAAAAATTTAATGAATGTAATCATTATGGTTTTACTGAAATTGAGAGTTCCTATCGTTGACAACCCAATAACCAGAAAAGGTACACTGTCATACTTTAAGGTTTTATGGTTTTAATAAGGTTTTTATGGAAATAATGTAAAAATACCACAAATGGTTTCAATTTTGAAAGAAACACTTGTGCATAATTTGTTTAGGGCTGACTAGCAGCAATTTCAAATTAAAAGGCTCCATCACACGAGCACGCTTCAAGGATGAAACACCGGCATATTTCAGTTTACATGGCCATAGGCAAGTTTATCAAAATTTTTTATTTAAATATCATTACTTATTGAATTTAAGTCTTTAGTTTTTTTCTGTTTTTGATTTAATTTGATTGATGTTTACAAATGTATAGCAGCGGCTCAGTGGCTGAGAGGTCTAACGCGTCCGCCTCATAAGCCCAAGATTGCAGGTTCGAGCCCCTGCTGAGTCGTTGGATTTTCTGGATGGGAAAATCCTGGACGTGCATGTCATATGATTATGTGGCATTTAAAAGATCCCTGGAGTATCCATTTGGCTTGGATTCTCTTGGCAAAATTAAATCTCGGCATACTTTAACATCCACAGAGAGCTCAGATTCATTGTAATCTGGGCGTCAAAATTGGTAGCGAGAGTCGCCTAGATGGTGCCACAAAAGAATAGCCCTCAGTTCTGGGGAATACTAAACTCAACTCAAACTCTACTAAACTCAATTAAAACTCAACATTGACAATCGATTTTAATCAACACTGCAAACCAGGCTTGCAAAAACTAATGTGCATAGTTTTATTTGTTGTTTTCTTAGTTTTTGCTAGTTTCTGCAACAAACATAGACAAAATGGACTTTTGAAACATGCATTTTAGCTGGCTTCTAACAGTTTTTCGGCCTCCTTGGCATAAATTTGACAACAATGTTGCAAACACTAATAATGATATGAGTATTTGACTGATGGGCCAGATACACGAGCTAATTAAAGATTAGAAAGAAAACCTGAATTCAAAAATAAGATTTCTGCTTAAGGGGGTCTGGCACCTCCATAGAAGCCCATGTTAAATTGTCCAACTTTGGGGGCATCTCAAGAATTAACTAATTAATATATCCATTTCAAATTTTCACAGTTTCATCTATAGACATTTTTAAGTATTTTAACACAAGATTATTTTGAAAAACTAAAAACTAGATTAAATATGAATTTTTTTAAATATCTTTGAAGAATGTCAATATTTTTAACCTAAAAGATTTTTTTTAAAAAAAGTAAAAACTTTACAGACTATTCCCTGCGTTAAAATGTTTAAATATACTTGTGAATTACACATAAAAAAATTCAAGTATTTAAATGAATAACATTTTTAGTTATGTGCCCCCAAACATTCACATGATTCAAAAATTGTAAAACCGAGAAAAACCAATTTAAAGTTTTTATTGTTAACCCATTTCCTTACGAAGGATTTTTGCTTCCTCGTAAAATTTGATTGGAATAACATTATCGAATCCTTAGTCGTTCGGCCGTTCTGGGCCGTTTCACTAAAGAAAGGGTAAAATAAAATTGCCTTTAATGTCAAAAATATTTTTCCAATCGTCTTAAAACTTTGTGACATTATTAATAAAGGTTGATATAGTATTTTAAGCCACTAATTTTTTTTTTAATTTTTTCAATGATTTTGGGGTGCCAGACCCCCTTAAGTTAATCTAAATAAACGACACTCCTCGGTGCAACAGCCCATTACTGGGCCAAGGCCTGCTGTGAACATTTCAGTTTTCGTGTCTTAGGCTTCTACGGTGCTAGGCATTTATCCGGGTAAGGTGGTCAGCCGCACGTGGAACCCCCAGTGTTTTAGTTCCCAAGCATGCTCAGTACCCAGTTTATCGACCCACTCAAGGGATGAAAGGATGGGTCAACCTCGCACAATCTGGGATTCGATCTCCGGACCTGTGGTGTGGCAATGCGAAGCATAACTTAAGCCACTGGGTCTCAATCTAAATAAACAAATATATCATATAATCGCAGTCCACAGTAATGGACATTTTACATAGGACATTATAAGTAACAACATTAAATACAAATTTTTAAATTAACAGGGGGGAGGGTAAAGTATTAATACAATTGCAATTCTTTGATGGGGTAACTAAAATATGTTAATTCTAAAAAATATACCTTCTTTTGACGAACACTCCTTCTTATATCCTGTGTGTTTACAACATAAATATCTTGTTCTGATTGTTTTGTAGTTTGTGGAGCAGGTTTTTTCACAATACAATCTGCCACACTGTTAGGTAAAGGGGGATAAGGAGTAAACTTGGATTTACGTGGCCTACCACGCTTTTTCTTCTTTGAAATGGTAGACGTAGAATTGTGGCTTGGAGCTACAGTATTGGTACGAGCTTGTTCACGGTAAGCTAAAAGAAAACATTGATTAAGTATTAATAGATTTTAAATGCTTAACCCTAAATACTTAGCCACATGACAAACTTTACATAATTTACACAACAATAGTTTTAACAATTTGAAATAAGCATCAGTAATAGAAAAAGAGACAAAATATTATAAAAATAATTCTTTTTATACTAGGATGCATAGATTATAATATTTTATAAGCAATAAACTGGTTTTTATTTCATTCGTGGAATAATCCTACAAAAGAATTCTATCTCAGTAAACTACAAGTAATATATTTTTTAAAAATTTGCAAAGAATTTTAAATAATTCTAATCACAGAATGTAATAAATAAAGAAATCATTGAGATATAATTTATATATGTAGTATCTTTAAATACACACCATAACAAAACAAATATAAATACGACACATTATTAAAATGTTGTTTGGCTTCAAAACAGTATAACAGGAAAATGACTGATTTACTTACGACAACCAAAATTAACAGTGATAGGACTTACCTTATACATTATGCAAACCATATACACTATGCAAACTTATACACTATAGTTTATACTGTCGAATTAAGTCATTTAGAGTAATTATTATAGTTAAGTTATCAAATTTATTTTAGACTTCAATATTCAAGTGTTATAAATGAGGACAATTTGCTTTTACAAACTTCTTTTAAGCTTTCTCGAACAAACAGTTGAACTTGTTTTTAATGAGCATGGGGGACCACAACAACATTTACTCCTTAAGTCCGAGTGCTAGTAAAAACCAGTACTCGACTAAATGGATATTCAAACCAAAAACGTTTACTGTCAGTTTCATTAAAAATGTTCACCAGATGGTTTATTATGCAGGAGAAAAAGTTCTTAGGACAGAAACATCAAGGACCCAATAGGGGGCCTTAAAGATTGACGAGAGGGTAAAACTTTTAAGGTAGTACATAGATGCTAAAAATGCAGATACCTATAAAAAGTATGAATTGTCTTCTTGTACTGTTTCAACAATGCTGAGGAACAAAAAAAAAGTTAAGGGAAACATAAGATTGTTGGAAAATTTCTCCTACTATTTAGAAGGGCATGAGAGGAAAAGGACAAAAAGGTACCACTACCAAGAAAAATTCTAAACTGACAACTTAGTTAATAATTTTTTTTTAATGGCATCAATGCAATTTTTACAAAGATTTATTAATATCATATTAAATGATAATGCTAATAACAAAATTGAACTCCATTACTCCAGTAAAAAAAATGCAGTGCAATTAATAGAGTATAATCATAGAAGGAATTTGATCAGGGTTCCCACTCAAAACCTAAAACCAAATTCCCTGACTTTTCCCTGTTTTCCAGTACAATTTGAAAAAAATTCCAGGTACGAAACAAAACTGCTGTAGTTCCATGCGCAAACGCAATAAAAATATAGACCTACTTTTTTTTACTAATTTTAATGACATACCTAATTTTTGAAGAAGTTAAAATAACCTTAAATGAAACTCCTTGTAGAAAGATATATATATTAATAAAAATATTTTCAAAAATTACCTAGAATGTAAAAAAAAAACAAAAAATAAATGAACGAACAAGTAACATTAAACTTTTTTTAATTCCTCTATCTCCTTGTTAATTTTATCAGTTTCGGATACAATCTTATGTGTTAGTTTAAATTTCTTAAATGGAGAATCTTAATCATTTCCGGCAATCCGAAAATCGCGAAACTACGGCAATCCGAAAATAGCGGAACTACGGTTATCCAAAAGTCCCGGAACTCCAGTTATCCGAAAGTTGCAGACTACGGGGATGCAAAAGTCAAGTCGCGAAACTACAGGGATCCAAAAAATGCGGAACAACGGCGATACGAAAGTCAAGAAACTCCGGGGATCCGAAAGTCGCGGAGCTACGGGGATTTGAAAGTCGCGAAATTGCGGCCATCCGAGAGTCGCGAAACTACAGTGATCCGAAGGTCGAGAAACTACGGCAATCCGAAAGTTGAGAAACTCCCGGGATCCAAAAGTCGTGGAACAACGGCGATCCGAAAGTCGTGAAACTACGGCGATCCAAAAGTCGCATAACTACGGCAATCCGAAAGTCGCATCAAGCAAAATAAAGTGCCTATGACGTCATCGGAATTCTTTTTGGCTTAGCGGCACGTCACTATTTCGTCGAAAATTTGGAAAGCGGCTAAATGAAAGGAAGTTCCCTGACTTTTCAAGAAATTAACAAAATTTTCGATTTTCCCTGACTTTTCCCTGATTTTTTTCCCCATTTCATTTTCCCTGACAATTCCCAGTTTTCCCGGTATTCCAGAAGCGTGGGAACCCTGTTTGATAATTATAGATTTAAAAAAAAAACTATAAAATTATACAGAAACAAAAATCAATCCAAAATTATATTCAAAGCGAAAAGAAAGGAAACATATATTGTATGCTGACTTTTCATGATATATTCCATGTAGTTAGCTTTTTGTCAAACAAACTCTACAACTAAATATAAAATTTTATTACCAGAAATTTGGGAAATGCCTCCAAAGGATTGTGTACTACTATCTGGAAGAAAGATTTCAACATAAAACTACATCAACTCCATAATAAGTAATTGCATTAAGAAGCCAAATGATACCGTAAAACATTAAATAAATCAAAAACTAAAGCTCTGAATGTTAAAAAAAAACATTTCTACTTGAAAACAGAATCACATGTACATGCTTTTATTACATATAAAAAGTATCAAGCTATAGTGAAGATGAAGTCTCAAGATATAGTATAGTGAAGTTTCATCATTAAAATGAAAAAGGTTATTTTTTGCACAATTTAAAATTTAACCATCAAATTCTATTTTTAATCAAATTTTATTCTTCCATGTTTCATTGAAACAAAATAAAGTATGTTTCTGCTTATTTGAGAACACTTCAACCTATTTGTTGCTACACGAGGACTTAATCGACCAAGACCAACAACTTAAAGCTGATTCTGAACATCAATGTCACAAGGACTCAAATCCACTGGCTAAGGTACAGCCAAGAGCTAGGTTTCTTATGATTTTGCCTTTATTCACCGGAATAATACATGAAAACAATAGCATACAACTTAACACAATCTCAAATTGCAAACACCTTCAAAAGAGAAAAAGACAATTAGCCATCAAAAGCCAACGTTAAAAAAGAGAATACCTTAATTAAATTTCATAGGAATTATACTATATTTTTGAGCAAATTGAAGGAAACCTAAGTAAAATATCAACAATATTTAATAAATATCATTTTTCATAGCAGCAAAGAAAAGGTTAGAAACTGGAAAAAATTCTAAAAACTTCAATAAAAAAAATGTGAAGACACTTGGAAAAATTCTATGAAATAAAGAAATTCATTGAAGTTTACTAGAATAACATCCAGCAACAATATTTTATAAGTAAATTTACAAAATACCTTTTACCAACAAAAATATTAGAATAAGAACACTAAAATCAAAACGAACACAAGATATATAAGAAGACTGTGTTAACATTTTTTTTTTCATCTCAATAGTTTAAGTTTAAGAGCAAAATACAAAAGTTAATTACCAGGCATTTGTAAGATACTTCCAAAGAACTGAGTGCTACTATCTGAAAAAATGTTTCAAATTTAAAACTAAAACTATACATCCAATCCATAAAAGTAAAAAAAATCCATATATAATTTTAGTTTGAGCAACTGAATAAAAATATAAATATAGTAAGGAAATAAGCTCATAGTTTAAAACAAACCTAGCAGAAAACCATATCTAGCACTCATAAGAAAATACCCTACAAACAACAATTTTATACAACAAAACAATAAAGATACCCCCATATATTTTATTTAAACTTATTCAAAATTTGACCTAAACTAGAACAAACAAAGGAAATTAAAAATAAAAAGAAGTCCTACGAAAGATATCCAAAACCAAAAGAGAATGGTTGAAGGTAGACTGATATATTTTTAAACAGCTCTGGGTAATTATCAAGGTAAAACATCTAACTATAGGTAGTAAAAGTAGTTTTAAACTGTTGAGGTGGCTAAATTATTGCACTTCGTTAAATAGAACAAAATTACAAGATATAAATTAAATAATATGTACAAACTAAAAATATCATATAATAAAGATAACTTTTTGTAATACTAATAACAAACTGCTAACTGTCAACCTAATATGAAAGTATCCACGATCGATTCCAAGTCCAAGACTTAAGAATAAAGTTAGTTAGTTGGGTTATTACTTAGTGATAATTAAAAATAGGCCATATAGTATTATTTACCTGGAATGTTTTCCATTTCTGCTGGAAGTTTTCTTTTTTTAATTGGCAAAGAATCAGAAGAGGTGCGGGAAGAAACCGACTTCAAAGATTCCTATTCAATAAACAGAAGGTTTAACTTAAAATTTCTAAACACATTAACACTATATTAATTAAAATGTTTACACCAATTAAAGAATCTACTTAAATACAAACAAGTGTACATAAAATAAACATGCAAGAGAAAAAAAAAGTTTCAAAATAACCTAAAATACTATGGGTGAATTGAGCAAAACCTATTGAATAACTATAACACATTTTGATAACCTATTATGTCCATGGTAATCAAATACTTAAAGGAAACTTTGTAGAACTTTTCAAATACAACTAAATATATGCTGTGCTAAACATACTGATAAATCCAAACTTACCGGAGATAGTTGCGATTTCTCTTGAACAAATGTATCAGGTACAGATGCAGCAACTTGAGGTTTGACAATAGCTTTTTGAGGGTGTTTCTCGGTAAGATCCGGCTTACCTAGAGGATCTTGAGGCTTCAATCGCTTCAGTTTTATTATGGGATAAAAGTCTGTCCCTGCATTTGATGCACTGCTACCATCAAGCGACTCGTTACCTGATCCACTAGATGAAGGACTAACAACCGTGTAAGAATATGTCTCTACACATGGTTTTTCACTATATGATTGAACAGTTGAGCTTGTTGGTGCAGTTGTCGTTGCGGGTTCAGCAACGGAAGTTGGAATATCCATGGCGGTTGAAGATGAAGGCACTTCATCTGGCACCGGTTTGGGCTCGGGTTCTTCATAATTTATCACTTTCAGGCGATATCCTTTGGTTAAGGGTGAAGGTGGGATTAGCACTTCGCTGGTGTGTTGAGCTTTTAAAGCAACCTTAGGAGGAACAGTAAGAGGTTTCCTAGAATAATCTTCCTTTGTAGATGACAACACAGAAGTTGAGGAACAGTGACTGACTTGAGATTCCTCTGAAGGGCTCCCGGGACTGGGAGATGAAGATTCTAGAGACTGCTCATTTACTGAATGCTGTTCATCCGTGTCATTTGTTTGAGGGCAAAAAGAGTTTGTTGTAGAAGCAACAAGATTATTGCTAGGACTTTCTTGTCCTTGCTTAGCTGTATAACTGATGAAAGGTCCTGAAGCTTGGTTAACTGAATTAATGCTTTCAGATCCTAAAGATGCGTCAGCTGAATTACTAGTAGAAATACATGGAGCTGAGCTAACAGAATTACTTGAAGCAGGTCCTACAACTTGGTTGATTGAATCATTGACAGTAGAACCAATAACTTGGTTAACAGAATTACTGATATCAGGACTTTTGGATTCCAAGTAGTTAGGCAAACAATATCCATGAGATTGACTAGCTAAATCATTGGAAACAGATTGGTAAAGCGAATTACTGGTGGTATATCTAACCACTTGGTTAATTGCATTATTGGGGGTATATCCAAGAACTTGGTTAGTAGGACTACTTGTATCAGATTCAAAGGTTTCAATAACAGAGTTACTTGCAACAGCTCCCTCAGACTGGAAAAGTGAGTTTTTAGAAGGTGATTCCGTAGATTTGTTAACATTTTGATTGACAAATTCCGTTTTATCAATTATGGAATTTTGAGAGACTGAATCTTCACATTGGCTTACAGTATTATTTGGAACAGGCTTTGCAAAATGGTTAACTTGGCTAAACGATTGTTCACCCACAGACTGGAAAACTAAGTTATTCAGAGGAGATTCCACAGATTTGTCAGCATTTGGATTGACAAATTCTATTTTATCAACCATGGAATTTTGAGATACTGAATCTTCAGATTGGTTTACAGCATTATTTAGAACAGGTACTGTAGAAGGGTTTACTTGACTGTAGAGTTGTTCGCCCACAGGCTGAAAAACTAAGTTAGTAGAAGGAGATTCCATAGCTGAGTTAGCATTTTGAGTGACATATTCTGCTTTATTTACCATGAAATTTTGTGACACTGAACCACCAGATTGGTTTACAAAATTATTTGCCACATTAACTGTAGAATGATCAACTTGGCTATAAGGTTGTCCACCCACAGACTGAAAAACTATTTTAGTAGAAGGAGATGCCATCGATGTGTTAACGTTTTGATTGGAAATTTCCGAACTATTAACAATTGCATTTTGTGACATTGAACCTCCAGATTGGTTTACAGAATTATTTTGTACACTAACTGTAGAATGGTGAACTTGGCTGTACGATTGTCCACCCACAGACTGAAAAACTAAGTTGGTAGAAGGAGATGCCATTGATGTGTTTCCATTTTGATTAGCAAATTCTGTATTAACAATTGAATGCTGTGACACTGAACCTCCAGATTGGTTTACAGAATTATTTGGTACACTAATTGTAGAATGGTGAACTTGGCTGTAAGGTTGTCCTCCCACGGACTGAAAAACTAAGTTAGACGAAGGAGATTCCATTGATGTGTTTACATTTTGATTGACACTCTCTGTATTATTAACAATGGAAGGATTATCTTGGCTGAAGTGCTGTTGATTAGAAATGAAGGATTGAGGAAATTGATTAACTTGACTGGAAGTAGGTGATGCAGAATACATATTTGGTTGTTGATATAAATTCTGGTTTGGAATTACTGATGATAAAGTAGTAGTAGCCATATTAGGTGGAATCTAAGAAAAAAAACATTTGAAAAAATTTTAGCTAAAAATTCATTTGAAATACTAATCTAAGCAAAATCAAGGAATGTTAATAGTCGAACCCCGTTAGCGCTAACTCGCTTAACACCGAATTTTGTTTAAAATTAACTGAAAACATTTCTTCAGAGCTTTGAGCTGATGCTAAACAATCTCTTAACGTGTGCTTAAATCGCTTAACTCCTGCTTAACACGAACAAAAAAATTCAGAATTTGACTTTTTTTTTCTTGGTACTAATTCAAAGAACAAATTTAAAAAAACTTTAAAAAAAAAACTGCAAACGAACATTATAAGAATAAATTGTCTTAAACTTTTGAGAAAATCAGGATATCTCGGAATAATTTGTCAGTTTAAATTCAATTGCTGTTCTTAGTTGGTGTTCCTTAAAAATTTCCTAATTTGTCTACTCCAAATGAACTTTATTAATTTAATTACTAATTGTATTCATGCAATGTAAGTGTATTACATTATAAAATTAGAATAACTTTTAGATGTTATTTTGTTAACTATTCACAGGTTTAACGTTAACACATTCCTGATTATTATTAATACGAAATATTTCGCTTTGGCGTTACCAGGGTTCAACTGTACTACATTAAACAAATTTACCAGAAAAGTCACATGCAACTTCTTAAAGGCTTTTTTTTTATATTTTTTGAGATTTCACAAATGTATATAAAGAAAAAATAAAGTAAGCTTTCTTGTTTAAACTATTAAAAAAATAATGCACACATAGTTAAATAAATTTTAAAGCTTTACTTAATTGATGTAGATTTTTAATATGTAACCATAAACAATGGTTAGCTTTCAATGTTTAAAATGTAAACATAATGTTGGTGTATTAACATATCATGTGAGCATAAAATTAAAATCGGCTATAAAAACACATCCGTCGCTAATAATTACCTTTTCAACCTTTTTATTAAACCAATCAAAAAGAATAATCTTAAAAACAAAGTAGACAAAATATTGTTTTCTTAAATCTCATAAAGATTTCTAAATAATTTATCATATCTGATTTTTCATGATAGTTGTTATTGATTACACTGGGCAACAAAATTTCAAAAAATTTCTGCAACTGAGATGAAAGTACCTATTACTGAGTGATTTAAACGTGCTAAACACAAATATCACCTTAAAAAATGAAGGTTAGCTCTTGTTTTTGAGTTATAGTCAATTTTTTAATTGCATAAGATATGGCAAAATGCATGGGCGCACCAACAAAATTAATAAAGTCAATTTTGCTTACAGGTACCCTCCGAATTGTTTATCATACAGGTTTTATTTTTTATTAACATATGGGGGTGTGAAAAGAAGATACCTTACAAGACTTTTGCATTCACATTCGCAGCTTAATATCACACTAAGCAACATTTTGTTCTCACTTTAAAAGGCAAGAAAAAAAGAGCAATAAATGCCTCACATTTTGTACATAGTTATTTTTACAAGCTGTAGCATATTTAACAGATGCATGGCCATTATCCTCATTAAAACTATAAACAAATATTGGAGACTTTTTAGCAAATTGTGTCATGTAGGACCGCACCCAGAGTAGAAGGAATGTTAGGCAATTTAACTTTATTTCTAAATAACACCTCATTTAACTGATGAGATTATGCAAAAATAACAGTCATTAATCTGATTTGTTGATTCCCTCCTAGACCTAATCATAAAATGACATTCCATTTTGTTCCATTAAACGACAATTGTTTTTCTTCCCAGCATATGGCATTATCTTTTTTTCCAGATGAAGTCAACATGACAAATATAAGTGCTACACAAGCCAACTACATACATGAGGAGCCCAGAAATTTGTCCTGGTATCCTATCTTGAAACCAAAATACAAATGATAAGCTTTCTTAACTTTTGAAGTCATGCTCTTTTTTTGTGCAGAAAATTGTACTTAGTCACAAATATAACAGAAGTTATTAGCGCTATTAATGCATTTTCAAGGCATTACAGTTATAGATTCATTACTAACACTGATTTTTGACAGCTTTTAAAACAACCAAGTACAAAATACAAGGAATTTATTGCTCTTCATTCTAAACCTCTTGACATGAGAACAATTATGTTGCTTAGAAGGGTTATTTAGCTGCTAACATGGTTGCAAAAACCTTGAAGGTTATTATTTCCTTCCACCCCCATGTTGATAATATAAAATACAGTGGTGGCCAAAAGTGTGGACACTTTTTGAAAGTTTCATGTGTTTCAACTGTTACCTGTATTCTTGCATCTATTAAATTTCGCTTAAATACAAAGATTTAAATATCAAGTTGAAGGTAATTTAATGTAGAATTTCATTAAAAAAACAGAACTAAAGTATCTGTATTACAAATAAAGTTATGCTCATTTTAGTTGAACAAACAAGCACAATCAATGGATTCTCTTATGCTGAAATTGCAATACAAGTTGGTGGTTCAATGACTTGCAAAACTAAGACAGATCATATTATTAGTTGCATAACTTATTCGTAATACAGATATTGTAATACTGTATTTATTTTTAATTCTATATGAAATTACTTTGATGATGCTGATGTTGTGTCCATGGATATAGATTATATGGGACCAAAGGTCTCATAGATGGCTTCAGCGATCTGCACCCAGTGGTCCTCATAAAGATTAAATTAATTATAATTTGATACACAATTGTTTAATTTGATATACAATTAGTATATTCCGTAATCACACAAAGTTGAAAAATGTGAAACTTTCAAAAAGTGTCCACACTTTTGGCCACCACTGTATATGTGAGCAAAATATTTGGAGGTTTTCTGTAAACAAAGTTGGATTTAATTAATGTTGCGATTGGTGCGCCTATGCATTTCAGCATATCCTATGCAATGAAAAAAAAATGCAGCAATTCAAACAAGAGCTAACTTTCATTTTTTTAAGGTGATATTCATGTTTAGCCTGTTGAAATCCTTCAGAATTGGGTACTTTCATGTCACATTTTCACTGTTGACCAGTGTTATAGAACAATACTGAAAATTAAACTGATCTGCCAGACTAAACAAATAGCCATAGTAGAAAGTTTGAATTTACAAATATTTCTTTAAAAATACTTACAGTAGAAGGTATTGATGAACAAGCTGCTACAGACTGTGTTGTACTCGGTAGAATAGTTCTAGTGGTGATTGTTTGACCAACTTGGCCAACCTATAAAAGGATTTTCAAACAATTAGTACTTTGAAAGTTAATTATTTTGTGAGTTTTTTACAATAAAACCTTACCTATACAAAGTGGCATTACCTTTTGAAAGTATACTTTAAAAAAAATCCTAAAACTGGTAAGTACAGAGCAGAAACATAAAACAATCAAGGAAATACAATTTTATCAAAACATCTTGGTTTGTTGGATTAACATTGCACTAGAGTTATACTTAATTGGATAAACCATCCAAATACTTTCAGAAATGTATAACCCGTTACAATATTAAATTCTTTCTTTAATAATTCTCAGTTCATGTCTTGAAGATCCATTGAACGGCTCCCACAGTCCTAAAGTCGCCAGAATAAATTTTTTTCTACAAGAAATTTCAAACAGTGCACAGAATGCTTTTAAATTCCTGGTCCACTCTTATCACAAACATTGAAAATAGATGCACTTCTTAACTAGACCTCAACCTGTGAGGCTGTGTGCTATTAGCCATGGCTTTGGTCCAATTCCTTTAAATACTTTATAATAAAATATTTTTAAACATTCAATTTCTTTTCTTTAGAATGAAATTAAAAAATATAATATACTCTTCCGAGTAAGGGTAAATTTCCCCTTTTACACATAAATCCAAAACTTACATTGGCAAAGCTCATGGGTAGGGATCTTTGAAATGAGGCTTGAATGGACACAGGGGTGTGCATTTGAGGCACCTGTGATAGTTGAGTTATTTGAGAGGGAGCTTGCTGCACATATATGTTCGGTTGCGGGGTACGAATGATGAAAGAGCTCTGAGGGTTGTCGCTTCTTGCCGCCCAAACAAAACCATTTGGCAAACGGTGAAAGCCTGAAAGAAACAAATTGCATTCAATCATGATATTATTCCCCCAACGTTGTGATAAACATGGCACTATAATTATGAGTACTGGGTATTCCAGTATAAATACACCTTTCACTTCGTGAAAATTAAGGGTCCAAGGTGTTAAAATGTGTAACAAACACAAATGTTTATGGGATATTTCCTCTTTATTTACATAGATTTTTTTTTGTCATGTCTATGACGTTGCCGGAAAAGTGAAACTTAGCTAAATGAAACCATGTATTTTGATGACCTTGTCTGCAATTTTTTGGATGTTACTGTCATAAAGATCTGATTAATGATGGCAGAACTCCAATGTCTCTCAAATCGACACTCATTGCCTGGCATTCAAAAATCTGGTTTGGTGTAAGTTGTGTTAAATACTATGTTAAATTTACATAGATGGCAGAATCCTTTAACTCTGAACTTAAACACGTCATTGTATTATGATGTTGTAGATAGCAACACTTTGAATAAAACTATCTGTGTGAAAAGTCATGTGTCCTGGAGTTCTTCCTTACAAATTAATTAAAATGATTTAGATTTATTCTTCAATAGACTTTTAATTTCCAACACAAGGAACTAGGTTCCGCTCTCTACAATTCCCCCTAATTCATTTCTACCTTGCTCGGCACATTAGAGGGCAGCACCAGTACTGCGTCTGGACAGATCAATTCTATCTTCTTCAAGAGCAACGCAATGGAGGGCAGCACTGCCAATTATAGTACAACATGACACGTATCAGCGATTCACCTGTGTGTATGCATCAGCTCCCAAAAAGGAATATACCTGAATAAGGTTTTGCATAATCTAATATTTTTTACAAAACATAGCTAAGCAGTTCCCCAGTGCTGGACTATAGTTGCTCAAAATTTACACTAAAAAAGTAGAATTCTCAAAGTAAAAATATTTAATAATGTAAAATACATTTTTTAATACTTACTCGTAGAGTTTTTAAGTACAAAAAGAATTTATAATAAAAATCCAATTCTAATTATTGTGCATTGCTGACGGGGAAAAAAATTATGCCTGACACCATGATTAAATAAAAAAAAATACATACAGTAAACTCCCGATTATCCGCGGAATTGGGTGGCGCGGCATCCGCGGATAAGCGATTTCGCGGATAATCCGCAAAAATAAAAAAAATATCCACAAAATTGCTTCTGGTTTTATAAAAGTAAAGTACAGTTATCGTAGTATTATAAGATTTAAAAAAAAAGTAACAGGTATGAAATATGATGATTTACAAAAAAATGAGTCAATTATTTTTGTTCTTTAGCCTTGCAACTTCTCATTCTTATTTGTGACTGAAATTTGTCTTTAATTGTCAAGACATTTTTTCGCTTCACACTCATTTCGCTATCAAAATCGCACGAAGCAGTTTAATAAAACCGCATGCAGTTCATTTTACAAGTGACATTTTTTGACAAAAATCTGCACGTGATGTGCATCTGGCCGAACGCATTTTGGCACACAAAAGATTTTCTATATTCATCCCTATTTTAATGAATTCTTTGTTCTTATAATGTATTCTTCGTTTTTTTTTTAATGTATCCGTCGTTCTTTAAATGTGTTCGTCATTCTTGGAAGGAATTCGCTGTTCTTGGAATGCATTTTTCCAACACGTTTTTTTTTAAAAAAACTAAATTTAATTTCTCTGTGCTTTGTTTAATTATTATTTTTGCAGGGAAAGTCCGCGGATCGTGGCCCGCGGATAATCCGCAAAGCGGATAATCCACCCGCGGATAATCGGGAGTTTACTGTATATATATATTTAACACATTTGTCAGAAATTCTTTTTACATCGTATAACTCAAACAAGACATGAGGAAGTTTTAAAAATATTTCAAAATAGGGGAGAGTGGCTCACCTTGGGACACAGTACACCTCAGGACAGCTTTATTTTTTGCCCTCAATATTAAATTAAATCTTGGCTCTTGCCGATGCTGATGGATAGCAGCATGATCTATTTTTCAGATGTGTTTTGTTTTCATTGATGAAGCAGTTAAGAATGTATTAAGATTTTTTATTTTGCAAACCTGTCTCGTAACTTTCATGTAAAAGTTTGATAAGTTATATAAAGTATAAGTGGAATAATTTGATAAGTTATAAGTGGAAATTTAATGAAAATATTTTGAAGTAAAAGGTAGTATATTAAAATTTAGAGCTTTCTCTATAAAACTGAGGCTTAGTAACAGTTCTTGTGCTAAGCCTAACAGCATACATTCTAAAATTTCATAATGGGTATATGGTGCACCTTGGGACAGGTGGAAGTGGTGCACCTTGGGACACAAGATATACCTATCTAAAACATTTAAAATATTTAAACAAAAAGATGTTGTGTTTAAATCATTTTTATCTATTATACACAACCTGTGTTTATTAAAAGGCATTTTTTTTCTTTTAGAAACTCATTAGGCTTCACAATGGTTTTCGGTGGTTTGACACAATTTGTTTGTATCTAACTTCTCAATAAAATGCTGCTTTGTAACCAAAATGAGAAAATATGAATTGAAAATAGTTATCTTTACATTTAAAATACTTTTCTTTTGCTGAAAAAACAATTCCAAGCGATTCCATATTGAAATTTTCAAGTATATTTTTGACTGTCAAAAGGTGCCCCACCAGGTGGTACACCTTGGGACAAGGTACAAGTTTACTAAAGATTTTTTTTTAAAAAATTCTATGATGGAAATTAATCGAAAGCTATTTAATAATGTAGGTAAAGGTTAAAAGAATATCTGGTAAAATTATAATAATAATTGTTCAATATTAAAAAATTGATAAAATTAGAAGAAAAAAAGTTAAGTAATTTTCAAATTAAAGTAAAATTAAGTAATTTTCAAACAGGGCTATTGTACTGAAAAATTTCATGGAAGGCAACCTAAAACTTTTTAAGAAATTAAACCTTGGAATTCACGTAACAAATAAAAAATATACAATACCAAGAATTTGAGATTGAGGCTGACTGTACAAGGATCCAGGAGCTTGGGCACTAATGATTTGCCCCTGAGGCATTTGATTGAAGTTAGAGGCATTAATTACTTGCACAGTTGTGGGTTGACCTTGCATATTAACGTAGGATTTAGCAGGCAATAAAATTCGAGAAGTCTAAAAAGATTACAAAAATGAAAGTTCAGATCACTTATTTTATTTACATTAAATTCAAGTAATAGTAGGCTGATTCCACGAAAATGTGCCATGGACATCATTTTTTAAATTTTAACTTTTTTATTTTAAACAAAATCTACTCGGCAAAAATTCTTGACACTTTATTTTCTCTTTTTATACCTCAAAATAAACAGTTCGTAAAAAATTCAAACATTAAATTTAAAATTTGAGTTAAATATAGAACATCAAAACTTTGTCATGTCTGTTGCATTTGTCATGTTAGTCACGCTAATAAATATTTATAATATTTTACTATTTATAAATTTACTAATTTTTTTTCTTTCTGGTTGGCACCATCATAATCTTATATTGATTCCAAAAAAATTCTAGACTTGAAATGCATACCAGTTAAGAGCAAATGGTAATAATATAAAGGTCACACAAAATCTGTGTCTCAATTTTGTCATGTCAGTCACGGCATGTTTCAACCCAATTAATTGTATTTTCTCTTGAATGAAAATGTCAGCGTTTTTTATAATCAACACCTTTATTTGCATCAACCCATGGTAATTTTTTAACAGTCAATTAACATTTAGGTACTTTTTAAAAGCCAAGAAAGTTGTCATATGTCATGTTTGCACGAATGGAATTAGCCAGTAGTGTTATTACAATTCCAAAAATTAGAGGCATTATTTATTTGAGCACTAGTAAGTTGACCTTGCATATTAATGTAGGATTTAGCAGGCAATAAAATTCGAGAAGTCTAAAAAGATTACAAAAATGACAATTAAGATTGTAATCTACATTAAATTCAAGTAATAGTAGCATTATTACAATTCGAAAAATATATATTTCTACAAGTAAAAAAAGGACATGTCAATAAAGATTCAAACTTTTTTCATAGTATGTAGTAAATTTCGTGAAAGGAATAATGCGAGTCTATTTTCATCCTGATCCTGTAGTTATTTGCATAAAAGTGAAAACATGTTAGAATGAAAGTAAACTTTAAAATACAGAGTCGCAACATCTTCATAGTGAGAAGTAACTTCATTATTAGAATCAAGTTTCTTAATCTTACAGCACTTTCTTGAATGATTATAAATTTGACCCAAGTTATAAAATTCTGAAACACGGGACACTTTGGGTTGCATGTTTAGTTCGACATCTAGTACAGGAATTTTAACACACCTAGTTAACAAATCGTGATGTTATATACGTGACAATGAGAAAAGATCAAAGAGATATCAAACTAAATAAGTTTTTTTTTGTATAGCAAAAAATTTAACACAAGCAACAAAATCGCACCAATATGTTCGACTTCAAGTAATCATAACTTTAAAACAAAATATTTGGCAACATTTATCATGTGTTCAAAAAAGCAAGAACCAGAATATTTTTGATCATTTAAAAAAACATATATATATATATATATATATATATATATATATATATATATATATATATATATATATATATATATATATATATATATATATATATATATATATATATATATATATATATATATCCAATGAAAATTAAACCCAAAACAAAAAGAATAACACAAAAAAGTATTATATCTGTGTTAACACTAAAATTAATGTTATTTCGTAAGAAGAGCAAGGTTGACAAATAAAATGTGTTTTAAAAAATATATCATCAAGGCAAGGAAACTAGAAAATATTCTTATTTAGCTCTATTCCAACACAAGTGCAAGAGAATTACAGCCTTTTTTTAATTTTCATTTAATTTGATTATTTTTAGACAGGAAAAGCTTACAGAAATATAAATATCAGACCAAAAATTCTGTTAAAACTTTATATTATTAATATGTTGTTTTTAAATCAATATTAAGCGCTGGAAATTTATACGGTTTCAAATTGATAGTGATGTATTTCATGCCAATTGACTGTTATTGGGCCAATTTACTCCATGCTTCAACACTTTCAAAGAGGGGGGCGTACATTTGTTTACAATTCGAAAACGCCATCTACGTTACTCGGAAAATATCATGTACTTCCTGTTTTAAGTTTGAGAAAAGTGAAAAAAGCAGTTTAATATACAATTTAGGATTATATTAAGTAGACTTAAAGCAGGGGGGGGGGTATTGCAGCATCTGTTAAATAAACTAGGCAAGCTAAGTTTTCTGAGAAATCTGAATTATAAAAAAAGTTCAAATCAATTACCTGAAGATTCTGTGTTCCATATGTTTTGGAGTCCAAAGTGCCTTTTGGTATGTGGTTAACAGTCGAACCTGGGTTCACTTGCCGCAGTGTAGAGCCTGCTAAATGCCCAGAGTAAACCATCTGTTGCTGTGGCACATAGTACTGTTGAATTTGTGCGCCAGGCATGGGTTGAATCATTTGAATCTGACATTAAGAAAAATATATAAGCGGTTGTGGTAACAAAACAAATACATTTGTAACAAACTGCCACTTCTTCCAGATAAAATACACAAGCCTAAAAAAAGCCCCAAACACATAATTCAGGGCTGCCAGTGCCAGAAAGCTTTGAAAATAGTTGCTTTAGTAGCCTCAGATGTTAAAAAATAGTAGCCAAAATTGTATCCTCTTTTACCTAACTAAATAAACAACTTTTAATTGTTAGATAATATAAGTAATTTTTAAAAATATTTGCATTGAATGTTATCTGCAATTATATAAATTTTCCAAAAAATGATATAATAGTTTAATATGCTTCGATGCAAAAATTTAAAAACTAAAAAATAAGACTTGTAATAGTGCAAACCTTAGAATTGTAGCACTAACACTCAGTTGAAAAGATTGATAAAACTGTCAATAGTTTTTCGGATGTATTGCAACAGAAAATTTAATGTTAAATTATTAAACCAAATTTTATATAATTGTTAGAAAACATAAATTAGGGAAAATATTTTAAATATGCTTATTTGTATTGGAATTTAACTAGCAAATTACATAAAAATTAAAAAAAATTGTTAACGATTAGATAATTTTGGAGAAACAGTCATAAAAATGCCTTTTTTATCCTTCAAAAATATATTATATATGTGTACGACCAATATATTTTTAATTTTTATTTGCTTTTAGCTTGACTTAAAAAAAATCTCGGAAAAACCAACATTTATCTAGAAAAAGCCTGTCATTTCACAGAAGCGAGTAGGAAGGAGTTAAAATGCTAAATAGTGCCAAAAATTTAAAACCAAAACTTAAATTTACAAATTGCAACACCAACTATCAAATTAATTGATTGATAATGCCAGTAAAATTAAATTTACTTGAAAATAAATTTATTTTAATATATTTTATAAAATAAAAACAAAATTTTAAATAGTTATCAATTATGAAGGAACGTAAGGATTAATACTAATCCATGTAAATATGTTTCACTGAAATAACTCGCAGCTTTTAAAATCAAGCAAGCAAGGAGGGCTAAATTAAAAGTAAATAAATTTTTAACTTAAATATAAGTATTCTTATTAACAACGATGTAGAATCTTCGAAATTAAAAAGAAAATTTTACTTTGAAAAAAAATATTTATATAAACGTATTTTGATACACAATTCTTTTTTTAGGTACATATTTAATTGAAGAAAAACTTTAAACAAAAACTTAATTTGACAACAATACAGTTTTTCAGTAAAAAAAAGATACTTAAACCAGACATAGTGTTGTTGGAAACACGCGTTTCTCCCTATTACTTTAGTAATTTAAAAATCTCAATTAGCATTAATTTCTGGATTAATTTGATAGCAGTTAAATTTTTGATCAAGTTATGGTATGTTTAGCATGCAGTATTTGTCCTTATCGCCAACTTACTGAATAAAAATTTTCAAAACGAAGCAAATTAATAAAACACAGACAGGAAATCCTATCCAAATGCAGTTTAAAAAGAAATCTTCAACAAAGCATACAAAATCAGTTTTAGTTTCAATTAACTTTACACAGGCTGCTAAAAAAATCATAAGTCAAATGCAATTTCAAAAACACAATGGTTTTGCTTTTGTTTTGTGCTGTTGGATTTGAGAATCAAACGTAAACTAAAGGCATCATATCTGCACTTTACATTTTGTGCATCGGTAGTATCATCGTGGCGCCATCTATGTGAAAATTATAAAACTAAAAAAATCTAAAAAAGTCGCCCGAGACTGAAAATAGTTGAAGGTTCTGCTTAAAATAGTCGTTTTGGGCCCTTTTTGGACTTAAAAAGTAGCCATAGTCGCCTAGAAGCTAAAATAGTAGCTTTAGTAGCCTTTTAAGTCGCCACTGGCAGCCCTGATAATTTATTTCTAAATTAAACTTTATTAAAACATCTAAATTTTACAAACTTTTTTTGCATAAATTTTTAAAAATGCAATCTAAACAATTTTTGATTAAATAAACACAAATTTATTTGTAGGAATTTAAAAGAATGATTTTTGAATACCTTTTAAAAAAAATAAAATATAAAAAAAAATTCCAATTGGAATAATTAGCAATAAATAATCATTGATTAATAAATCCTTTTACATATAAACGAAAAATTAAGATTGTTTCTAAAAATAAAAATATATAAAGCCTTGCGTCTCTTTCTAAACAAATGTAAACAATCTTAGTTTGCTAATCATACTTTGATGCATAATATGACGTTATTCCAAATTGATTTACATCCCTAAAATAAATGTCTTTTAAATCTCTATTTGATAAAAATAAAATTTCTCCTGTGATTATTGTAAGTGTCAATGGTGATTTAATAAAAATTGAATTCTTATACTTTTTAAATGAGTATTACTTTGCAGTTGTTCGAAAATTGAAGAACTAGTTCAAATTTAATTTTTCCTTTGGGGTTTTCAATGTCTTTTAGGTTTAATGTTCTCAATCTTTTTATGTACCACTCAATTCTGTTACATTTGTAGTTTGGGCTAAAAAAAAAGTGGGTGACGGACAAACATGGCCTGTATAAAAACTTTCATAAAGGCATAAATATAACGCTAAAAACACATCAAAGCTAAAAACATTGGACCCTGATTATTGATCTGAATCCTGGGGACAATATTTTATAAGCTAACTTAGGGAGAGGCCTTTAAAATATTACCTTCTTCCTACTCTTAACACAAACCATTTAAACTATTTCAGGTTGCATTAATTGTATTATTTAAGCATATACAGTTTTTCTCCTAGAAACATATTTCAGACTATTTTATTCACATGTAAAAATTAATGCAAAACTAGTTAAAAACTAAGTGTCTCTTAGAGCGGTAACTCTTTAAACGGACTAATTTTGGCAGGTCATCAGAATAGACAAATTTGGTAACAGTTTCAGGGAGAATTTGGGTTAATAATAATCCGACGGTTCTTCTGTCGCCAAGGATTTGGTGGATTTCTAGAGAGCAATATAAATACTGCTAGGGTTGCATGCATGCCAAGTTTTCATAATGTTTTTTCGTTGATTTGTAGAGTTTCAGTTTCTTCTGAGAGTAGGTTTGGCAATTGAAAATTTTTCAATGGATAAAGTGTATTTGAATTCCGAATTTTTCTTAAGCTCAGGGTAATTTTAAAAACATGTGTTTTGATTTAATAAAACAAAATTGACTGAGCCCTCACAAAACTAAACGATCTGTCTATCTAAACAAAAACAAAATTGCCATAATTGAGTGTTTAGGCTTTCAATGGGCAGTACAATGAATATTGCCCCATATATTAGATAACGATAGATATATAGTATTAGATAACTATGTATTTAAGAAAAAACGAACTGCCTAGTGTCCCAAAACAAGTGCATACTGTATTGCCACACACAGCATGAAGAATTCCGACATTGGAAGAACACATGCCTTCGGCCAGTTCGCCAACTTGTCAAGTTTTTCAAATGTGCCAAGCAGCACAGTAGGATTAAAATTTACCACAATTTTTGATGAAGCTTGGTTTTGGATAACTTAATTTGCAAATGTATGGGAGCAGGATTTGAAATAGTTGCTAGTCACAAAATGCAACCGAATCCTTCTATGATGCAACAAAAAAATTATTTTAGCCGTAACCATTGTGACTTGTTTTTTTTTTATAAGTAAATAAAACTTTTTGGTGATTTTGCCAAAAATTGAATTGAATTCATCTTGAAATCGCACACCTCCACTTATGCTAAATTTAACAACCTCTCAGCGTAATCCTGAATTTGTCAAACCCTCTACTAGGATAACAACAGCACAGTAGTAACAACTATCTTGCCTACCTTTTTTAAGAAATACTATCTATTGACAATTTTTTTTAAGTATATTAAATTTACAGAACAATTTACATTTTTTTATTATGGAAAACTTTTCTTTGAGCTTTATTTTAACTCATGTTACTGTTCAGCATAAAAACTGACATAAAAAATCATGTCAAAGTAAGAAACAAACAAAGCAAAATAAATTCTGAGGTGACCAATGTTATATACAATTGATTTTTAAGAAATAAAAACATATATAATAAACTGTAAAACAAATAATATTAAAATAAATATTTAAAGAAAGCTTTTTTTTTCAAACAATATTACCTTTTTCATTGTAAATGGCAGGCAGAAATAATGAAAATAATGGAACGGGGAAGATGTTTATGACAAGTGTCGCAACATAAACAAATGGAGATTCAATACCTGTGATGAAGGCGCTTGAGCCATAATGTCAGAATTAAATTAAAGTTATTCAACCAATTAAGCAAATCATTTTTAATTGAACTAACTTCAATTATAAACCTAAATTTATTTATGAAATTTACATTTTTTTACCACAAACAATCCAACGCCGGGGACTTTTTTTTAAAAGTACACAAAAAACACAAATTTTCACTCTTGTCTTCATTTCAGATCTCTTCACGTTCTAAACAAAAATACTTCTTGGTTTGGTTAGTTTAAGTCTCACAGTTACCCTCACAATACATTATTTGAAACAGCTCAGCGAACAGCTGTTCGTAGTTGCGCTTCATTGGTTGTTTCGATTTCAATTTTTTCGATTCACTTGTTCTTATTCTTTCTATTTATTAAATTTTATCGGTTTTCATCGATTCATTCAATCAGTAAGGCAGAGACATTAAATAGAATGGACTGCACATTCAATGGGGGACATTCACGGCCATATCCACCCGAGCTTCAATTCCAAATCGCTGTAGGAAAACAACCAGCAGACAGAGGCTCCATGACTTATTTTCAATACCACTTAGTATAACAGGATCATAATAATGATCTTCGATGTAGTTTTGTTTAGGCTTAATAAGTATTTTTGTTTGGTGTGTTGGCTAGTTTTGCACTTAAATATCAAATTATGGAGGGGCATTCACGGCCATATCCACCTGAGCTTCAATTCCAAATCGCTGTGGAAAACAAGCGGTTAGACAGGTTAGAGCAGTACGATAACATTAGCACGTGGTTCGAGAGCTGTATAGGATAACATTAGCACATGGTTCAAGAGCTGTAGGATAACAAACCGCGTGACGTCACACATGAATGTTCCCCATTGGCCATTGTTTGTTAAAAATTAGTATTTATTAAACTAAAAACGAGATGTTTTTATATTAGAAATGGAATCTATATACATAAAAGGCGACTTCTCTTTGTTTGTATAGGACGCGAAATCTTAAGAACCACGCAACCGATCGTCACGAAATTTGGCACAAAAATTCTTCTCATCTCCGGAACAAACATAGGCCAAGAGTTTTTCGAATAAAACCATTCCTTCTATCGTTTTCGAACGTTTTAAGGGGGGGGAAACACCACTTTCGCTCACATCCGATCATTTTTTCCCTTTCGTGATGCCATTCAGCAAAAAAAAATTAAATAAAACTTTTAACGAAAATAATTGAAATTGAAAATGTCTATTTTGTTCTGTTGCTAAATTCATAATTTCAAAAATAATTGATGCGTTTCAAGTGACGTCATCAAACCAGTCTCCTTTCTAGGATTTATTGTGTTTATTTAATTTGAATTATGATTTTTTTTAATGCATTTTTAAGATAATACTGAACTATGTTAGCTTTGGAGGGCCATCGCACTGGAGCTACACATTAGGGTTTTTATGTCTTCCTTTTTTCGCCAAATACTTAGCCAAATTATCACAAAAAACGTACCAAATGAGCAACTTTTTTTTATTAGCTGGTTGTGCGAAGGTCATCGCACGAGAGCTGAATGGGTGTGTTGGTAGCTATATCTTTTCCTCGCCAAATTCGCAAATTAGAGCTAAATGTGCTAACAAATTTATGATTTTTTATGTATTTAAAATTTATATTAAACTACGACGACTTTATATGTGAATTTTGAATTTTTAAGGTAAAATAAGTAGCAGGATTCTGTACTTCATAACGAATGTTAACAACAACATAGGCTTATTATTCTATAACGGATTAAGGGATAGATGAATTGAACTGACCTATATAAAAAATACAAATCGTTTACTGTTTGCGGGAGTAGCTTATTTTTAATTCTTACTGATTATTTTTTTACTTTAATATGTATCCTTTTTAATTTGAGCTTCTTATTATAAGTATTTTTGAAATTAATATTAATCATTACTATATCCAAGATGGGTAATTAAATGGAAAAAATTACTGCGTAATCTATCTTCATATCTTATGTAACTCATAAGGGGCAAAGCCTGCTGCTCGCTACCGCTCGCCAACCCCCGAGAATTGCTACGCTATTCCTCTTTGTTTGCGCCGCAAACAAACATGCAAGACTGATATTTTAGTTAAAAGGTCCAGACCAGCGTGGAGAGTGCGCAAGACGAAAAAAGGAAGATGAATCGGCTTTGGCTGTTTCTACGATGCGTGGCCGGAAACTCAAGACCGATGCCGACAGTTGAAAAATAAGTTAGTTTCCGTGAGACTGCTCCAGGGCATCACGTAGCTCTAGCGCTAAGCAACGATCTCTACCAAAGCCACGGGACGCAACCTGAAGCAGCCCCGGCACAAAACAAGCACACCGCCATACTTACTTTTAGCGTTTCTGACGTTTATGATTATCTGAAGCCCCGTAAGTGTGGCTTTCAATCGTCCGACTATTACAATTTTATATTATATAGAGAAATGAAAGAAAAAAAAGTAGTTTAATTGACTATTAAATTATTTTTTCACCTCTACCCGAGCAACGTCGGGTATAACAGCTAGTATATATATTTTTTCATTTTAGGTTAATTACTCAAGTAAAATTACTATGTACCATTTTCTTGCTCAAATTACTAGTTAAATTTTCTATTTTATTGAAATTTTGTGTATATAAAAAAGTCCATAAAGATAGCATTGTATGTATTTTATTTTGAAGATTATGTTTAATATTAATTTTCTGTATTGAAATTTTAAGGCTCCTCTTCACCCAAATACCCCGTCCTTCTTCGATCGGGCTTGCTAATGTTAAGTCTATGGGGGGGGATGGTTTTTGTTTAAAAAAAAATCAAGAAATTATAGGAATATTTTGATGCGGTTTTTTTTTAAATTCATAAAACTCTAATAAAGTTGTGCTTTTAGAGGTTATTTTTTTAAAAACGTTATTTACTCTTTTTTAACCTAAATTTTTTTCGATTAAAAAAAGGTAAATAACGTTTTTAAAAAAATTACCTCTAAAAGCACAACTTTATTGGAGTTTTATGAGTGTAAAAAAAAACCGCATCAAAATATTCCTATAATTTCTTGACTTTTTTTGGAACAAAAACCATTTTCCCCCCATAGACTTAACATTAGCAAGCCCGATCGAAGGACTACGGGGTATGGAGGTGATGAGCAGCCTTAAGCTTCTTCTGCGTTACCAAAAATTAAGTATCATGTCAATAACTAGTTTTGCTAATACCTAATACCTTTTTTTTTAAAACATAAAACATATTTTTTTAAAGTAAACCTTTTAAAACACGTGTCATTATTTCACTCGCTCGTGAAATAAAATCCACTAGTTTTAAAAAGTGTTACTTTTCACACTTGTTGCATAAATAACTATTATTCTTAAACACCCTATATCGTCACCTGACTGTGGTTCTAAAATACGACGCCCGTCGCCAATAGCCCTCGTGTAGCTCTAGTGCGACGATAATTCAAACCTAACCTAAACTTCCTATATAAATAGTTGCAATCTTTTTTATTTGAGTTTGAAAGTACAAATTAAAAGTGAATGTGCTTATTTACTAAAAATTAAAATTTGGCTATGCCTTTAGCGCAAAGTTAAATAAAAATACAACTTTTGTATCGAAGTTAAAATATTTTAAGAGTTTAAATATTTTTTATTTGGTATTTAATTAGTTTGTGAAAAATCGGGGAAGAGTAACATTCCACAGAGGAAAAGTTACACACCCAATATAAAAAATTGCTATCTTTTTACTATTTGAATTTGAAAGTACAAATTAAAAATAAATTTTCTTTATAACTATAAATTAAAATTTTATTTTGATACGTTTTCATTTAATGGTCCTTTTGTTAATTTGCTTTAATAATATAACTTTTGTATCGAAGTTGTATTATGACATAATTATAAATTATTATTCAGTATTTAATTAGTATTTGAAAAAAAAAAGAAATCTAGTTACATATTCAAAACTTATAACGTTTGTATTGGATTTTAAAATACATTAACATAAGTTGGATCTAATTTTATTTCACTGCAATGAAATGCTTGCCATGCAAACAAATTAAGACATACAAGCAAACTAAATGCTTTCGATCCTTAACAGAGCATAAATGTTATTAAGTATGGCAGTTTTATGTTTTACTTTATTTTGCAAAAATTCATTTGCACTAGTTTTTATTTTTAAAGTTAATGGAATAAAAAAAACACGAATAGTAAAAAATCATAACAAAACCTTTTAAAATAGCTAGTAAATAACCTGGAGGAAGAGAGGTGAGGAAGGGGTTGTCCAACAGTTCTATTTTTTATACTCTATCCTACCAAAAGGTCCTCTCAAAAGTATTCGTATGAAAAGTTTTGTTTTTGTATCCCGAAAAGTTTTGGAGGATGGAGACAATCGTGAGTTCAGTGCTAGAGAGACGACTGTCTCCACCCTCCAAAACTTTCGGGGACTGGCAATCAAAAAACGCATCTGCGCATGCTCCACTGCTCAGTAGTGCATGACTGAAGGGAAAGAGCAAAAGAGCTCAGTTTGTCGTATTTGGCTTTGTATCTTTTCTTGGCGGTTTTCAAAGTTTTTATTTAGTTTTGTTTACATTATAAATTGTTGCCAAAAATATGATTAAAAACCTCTATGAAAGTAAAAGTAATTATTTTAATTCTTGAGGGAAAGGGGTACATTGGGACATTTTTTCAAATATTATTTTTAGGATTTATTTATATATTAGTTTATTTTTTGATGTAAGTGATTTGTCACAATGTGTTACAGCACTGGGTACATTAAGTCAAGCATGCACAGGCCATAAATAAAATGTTTACTTATAGTTTAAAAAAAACATTGAAATTAAGTAGAGGAAATTACGTAGGTGGGAATTGCATTCCTCTTTTAAAATTAAATGATTTAATAATCGCAAATTAAAGTTCAAACTGTGTGCATTTATTTGTAGCTGAACAATCTCTGCCTTTTACAGCTGTCACATTATGTATAAATTTTATTATCTTATAAATTAGATTATACATTCAACTTTTTCAAACACAATATAAAATGATCTATTCCAATAAAATATTTATTTTAAGTACGGTGACGAGACGACACCTGAGCAGGCACCCAACTCATATTTTAAAGGTTCCATCGTACGCGGCGGCAGGACATTGTAGTATAAATGTATTAGAAATGTTTATGAATATAATTTAGATTTTTGCACACACACACAGTGCTGGATTCGTAAAAGTCGCGTGGCACCGAACATAAGTCTTAAAAAAAGAGATAAGGTATACTAATTAGCCTTTATAACCAAAAATAAGACCCCATATTTCCAGTTTCATTATATAATGCTAGAACAAGACAGGTTTATAACTTACAATCCTATCCTTTAAACAAATATCATGAATTTTACTTTAAAACTTTATTACTAAACGTATTTCCAGCTTGAATACTTTATAATTCTCATTCTCTCCTATTCTGTCTCAATATATACATTAAAAATATATCACATACCCACTTAACATTTTTATATCAATCATTCATGCACTGAATTAAGATTTAATTCAAATTATTTGTCATTGCATGTTTTAAAGCTATCTGCGCAATTAATAATAATATAGCACGTATAAAAAGTAATTGGAACATAAAATGCACTTCGTGATGAATTTATTTCTTTTTCATGTGCTAAAACTAATACAATATTCAATCGAAAAGATACACCTTGCCCCTCTTTTCTCCAAAGGGGCAATGAAAAGTGAAACAAGGACTTTATAATGCGATGCTTACAAGTTATAAGTATACTGTCAGTTGATAAAGGGTTTATTTATAGAACTTTTCCATTAGACAATTTAATGAAAAATCACAGTTCACTTAATAATTTTCTATCTTTGAACTTTTAATTTATAAATCTAATAAATACTCAACAGTCCCTTAAAATACTGCACTTAGCTCTCTAAAAGTAAATATGTGCAGATATATTTGTCTTAACTATCACTCTTAAAAATTTATAAGTTCTATATACTATTTTATATTGCCTTTTCAAATACATTCCATTTTCATTATTTTTCTTCACCCACAATAGGAACGAACTAAAAGAATTTAAAACTTAATACTATTTAAAAATTGCAGGAATTTTACACATAAATAAGTTTTGTGCATTTGGTGTAACTTACAGTAATTAAGAAGGAAAAAAAAGATGGAATTCATAAGCAATTTTCGTTTTTATTTCACAATAAGTTACATGATTATACAAATGTATATGGATTGACAAATAACTTGTTACTTTTATTGAACAACTGAAGGAGTAGGGTTGGTCTGGATTGAAAGTAATTTCTTTCTAAAAATTTTACTTCAATAAATGATGTATTTTTTACATCTTATTTCTAAATCTAATTTGCATGGAAAACTATACACTTTTTAGCCAATATTTGGTTATAAGGCTCCATAGATACCTATTCAATTTGATACAGTTCTTGTGAGGAATAACTTAATGGCTCACAAAATTAAGCAAATCTTATAAAAACAAAATTAGGTTAATTAGCTTACTTTTTAAATGTAATAGACAAAAACATAAGTTAAGGAAAAGAAACTAAAACAAATGTATAAAACTTATTCTTGCATTGTCAACAGAATAGAAACACATATGAAATACAATAGGAATTAAACAACAATAGTACGAGTAGGTTTTGAAATAATTTAAGGATTAATACATAATTTGCCATATATTAAAAAAAAAAAAAAACAAGTATATAAATGTAGTCTATTGTGCACAAAATGCTAAAAATTCTAGCTTAAATAATGAAGCAATCACCAACAGTGGCATCCCCCAAAAGACTAATAATATATATTTTTTTTTATATTTCTCAGACCTAGTACTGATAGCTTTAATAAATATTTTGTGGTACTCAAAATAATGCAATGAATTCTGTAAGTAAGAAGGATTTTTTTTAGCACATGCATAAAATAATCCAAAAGAATTATTTTAAAAAACGGTAAAATGAATTTCAATTTATTATCAGACAGTGCCTTTTAACTAAACTTTTCTTTAATTTATACTCAACTCCTAAACAGGAATAGAATAAAGAAATACATGTAAAAAATTTGAATTCAAAAACACCCTTCTCTTTGAACTTTTAATTTGTAGCTTTGATATGTATGCAGTAGTACTCTTAATATTATTCAGAACTTTTAAAAGGAATATGCCGGATGTTATATTTCAATCATTCTTAAAAATTCAAAAGAATTAAACAAAATAACTAACAAAACATTAAGACTTTAAGAAGAATCTCGATAACTATTGGAAACTGGTAAGGAATTAGATATATTTTGGACCAACCTTGCTCTGTTGTTGGTCGACAATTTTTGTATTTGTAAAATAACAGGTATAATTTTTTAGTTCAAGGTTTCGTCTTTTCTAAGGTCAATTTTTTTCTGTAACAATATTCTTTATAAACTAGAAAAACTTTCAACAGTTGATTAAAATTATAAATTACCTTTAATCAGGGTTGTTATGTTTAAAACATAGTAATAAAAAACATGTTTAAAACAATTTTATTAATTATTATATGTTTTATAATTTATTGGCCAAATACAATTCGTGTACAGTTTGCTGTATTACCTTAAAGATTAAGAGTGTGATAAATAGTAGACCCTGATGGAATGGTAAACCTTGTATGTGATACTTTAGGTCCCAAATGGGACACTACTGACATTTGTTAATATTCATTAATTTATTATCGCCATTAATTTGTGAGATTTATGCTAATCCTCAATGTGGTACATAATTTTAGTTCATTTAAATAATACCAAACATAAACTAGTATTACATTATTAGTTTATAAATTCTTCTATTAGCCCATCCGATTTAATCAAAGGAAGACACCGAATAGCCAGATTATCGAAGGATTTCTTGTATTCTATGATTCTTCGACAAATAAAGATGCTAGGCATATGCCTAAAATTATTAGGGATGGAAGTAAATATAGGAAAACAAAATGCAAAAAAAAAACCATGTTTTTTTTTAACCCTAAACAACTTGTTCAATAACCAAAATTTAATTGTTAAAAAAAAACATGTTTTAAACAAAAAAAAACCAGTTTAAAACAAAATAAACATGTTTTTGGTTTTATTTAAAAAAAACATGCTTTTTTCCAACCCTGCCTTTAATTAGTGTATATTTCAGTTTATACTTTAGAGCTCCAATATCAATTTTAAAGACCTATGAAAAAGCTTTTCCTAGCAAAACATAATCAATACTTTCCTCGGGAATCTTATTTTTACATAACTGCAGGATACAAGACATACCAGAAAGGCCTTATCAAACCCAAAAAGAATAAAAGTAAAGAAATGACATCGAAAAGCACTTATTTTGTTGTGCATTTATATGCTTGATACATCTATTAAGGAAAGCATGTCCATTTCAGTGGTTTAATCAGTCTGACTTGACCTAAACGTAGGCAAATGATGTTGGTGAGGTCCTTCCTTCTATCTAATTCCAGTGTCCAAATGATGTGCAGGCGGCAAAAAATAAATAACAGAAAAAAAAACGCTTGTAAATGCATGCTATATTAAATTTAACAAGCATGCAGACACAAGGTTATTTAGTTTACACCTAAATGCAGAGAAAACAAAACATTGCTCATTATTAATTACCAGGTGAAGGAATTTAAAACATAAGGAAAGGAGCTACATTAGTGAAAATCTGATGACACACTAGCAAAACCAATGTAATTTAGTATAGGATGTCATAAATTATTCACAATTTTTTACACTAACAAAAAATGAAAATCGCATTAGGATCCTAAAACTAGGGCGTTTAAATCTATTTGATACAGCTCTATGCAAGTAAAAGGCTCACAAAATAAAGACTAATATTTTAGCTTTTAAGCATTTACCAGGCAAAACTTATTAAAATAATCCCAAAAAGTAATGTTTCGTGTTAAGGAAAAACAACCAGTCAGGGGACCGAGGACTAACGTGCTGACTTGGTTCTACCATTTTTAACAGGAACACGTTAAAAAGAAAATATATATATCATATAAATTAATAGTAAGATTATTTATGAACTAAAAACAATAATTTTAAAATCAAATCAGCATAAAAATGAATAATATATAATACTTGTAAGCCACGTGTGTACATTTGTGTAATCGAAACGAATTAGAAATACCGTAGCAAAATAATCGCCAACAATAACATCGCCAAAAAGACGTGGTTGCTGGAAAGTGGTCGATTTCGTGAGCATGCGCAGAAGTGTTTTTGATTGCCAGTCCCGAAAAGTTTTGGAGGATGGAGACAATCGTCTGAACTCTAGCGACCTTACCACGCTTAGCCTTTTAAATCTAACTGTAACCGTGCAAAGTATTTACTTGTTGCCAAATATTAATAGTTAACTATTAGACTTAAATGCTTAACATAAGAAATTTACATACATGATTCAAATGTACGAAAACAAGGGGGAAAGTTTTGAAAAAACTAAATTAGATCATAAGAAATACGTAATTCAAATGTTATTCATGATGAACAGTCTCAACTCGACGTTTTTATTCCTTAAAATCATGCAAACATTATTGATTAACAATTTGTTAAAAGGTGGCAACATACATAAAAAAAACTTCTTTCTATAAAGAATAATACACCATTTTCTTAATTTATCTTCAAGCTATTAAAATTAATTTTTCTCTTCAAAGTGGATGCCTTCTAAATGTTTTGTACCTGGATGTCTTTCAAATTATAATGCATCATCTAAGGTTCGAATTTTTAGTTTCCCACGAGATGAAGAACTAAAAAAAAATTGGCTGAAAGCTATTAATCGCGAAGACAATCGTGAACCTAGTAAATTTTCTAAGGTATAAAATTTTTCTTTGCTGTTTATTATCACAGTTGTTTTTTAAAATAAAAATTTATTGGTTTTACACAAGTTTTTAGAACAATTTAATTGATAAATTAATTTTACCTAATCATAGCTGAATCTAATTAATTAAAAAAAATTAAAAAAATTATGCATTTCATTACAAAAATTAAATAAAAAATATTTAATGCATATTTATGGTAATGCTATAAAATAACTCAATTGATTTTAAAATATAATTATGAAGATGTATTTTTTATTTACTGCAATAATTTTAATAATTACATTAATTAAATTTTTAATCACATGAGAATATTTACTTGAAATATTTAGTTTGATAATGTACGTAATTTTAAATGTTTAGTTCAATTATTATTATTTTTTTAAGAAACAAATAAAATATTTATTTTTTAAAATATATCCCTAATTTACAAATATTTCACATTGCTTTTTAATTTTTTTTTTTTTAAAGTCAGTGTTTAAAGTTAAAAAAAATAAATAGGAAAAATTATTTCTGTATTTTTATCTAGCATTAAAAAAAGAAAATATTAAATTTAAATCTAAAATAGACTTAATTACTTTTCATTAAATTAAACTTGTTATTTGACTTTCCAGCAGCCACTTGTGAGGGGAAAAAAATTAGCCGTTCTCAAAAATATACTATAATATTATTTTGATTTCATTCATCTGTGCTTGGGACAGCCCTATCACCCATCTAAATTAAAAAGTACAGATAAAAAAAGCTGCCCTAAATTAATAATATATAATGACTTTTTTTTAATATGAATTTAAAGGGTGAATGGCTGTTTCAAAACAATTTGCTGGATAGCAGGATAGTTTAGCAAAGGCAGTCTCTTCCAAATAATTTTCTTGTGACCTGATCTTTATAAAAAAAAAAGTTAAACTACATAGGATTATAACTTGATAAGAAAAATTATTATTCTTTTTTTAGAATAATAGTTGACATTAAAATTTAAAAGAGTTTATCATTTCAAACAAGCAAAGAAAATTTTAAAAAATAGTGGGCCGATAATTTCATAGATGAAAGGTGTAGTTGAGAGAGAAAACTCGCATTCTCCAACATGTAATGTAAATGTAGGGTCTGGTCTACATGCTACTGAAACGCATACTATTTGATACTTCACATACTATTTGAAATAATTGAATTTACCTTTACCAAAAGCTGCCAATAAAGGGACCAGATGCTATAACTTAGTTACACTTTGGGGAATGCGAGTTTTCCTACTACACCCTTCAATTGTGACAAGACACCAGAGAAGGGACACCAGGTGTATATATTTTAACAAAACAAGAAACAGTTATTCCCCATGCTACAAAAACTAAAAATTGGAAAATTGGGAAGGTTATATGGATACTAAAACAGTTAGAACAAACCATAAAAAAATTTTTTTGGTCTATACGCTTTTAATTTATTTTTTAATTTTTTTTAAAAAATTGAAGTTGAATTCTATGTTATTTTTATGCCGGCTTCAACATTAGGTAGGAAATGGAATAAATTATAAAGGTTTTGTTCATCTGACTTATCACCCATTTATGCAGCTTGAACCACAACTGTCTCGGGCAATTGTAATGCACCAAACTGTTTATAAACTCCAGCTAAGGTTCATTATAAAAATATTAATAAAAAATAACAACATACAAAATTTGAAACTTCTCCAAAAAACATTAAGAGGCATTTTTATTTCTTTGGGTACTTGCACCTTTTTCCTATTGGGACATTAATTATTTTAAATTAAAAACACAAGTGTTAAATGCCAAATAAAATTAAAAATGACATTTTTACTATAAAATTTTTGCTTTTGAATTTTTTTTAACTTACAGTAAAATAAGAGTAATTATGTTAAATAAAAATTTTCAAACTAAATATAGACTAAAATTCTACTTTATAAATTCAATCAACCATATTGAATATTATCCTAATTACAAGTCAAATCCACAAATATTTTTAAATATTAATATAATAAGTATAATTTTTTTTAAAAATTAAAGTTGCCTAAGTGATTTTACAATTTAAAACTAAACAGTATCATGGACAAATCATGTTTATATTCTAAGATATTTAAATCTTGTGTGAGGTGTTTCTATGTTCAAACCCACTTGTTTTAGATTATTTTTTTCATTTTTATGTTATTTGAAGATAGAAAAAAGAATACAACACCTGTTTGCTAATTGTTTCATACAAGTACATTTATTCTTGATTAATATTTTGAATATTTAGGTACAATTCCAATTTTCCAAAATTGCTGTTTATGAATATTTTCGGTAGCTAAATGAAATTGTCCTTTTGATGAATTTGTAAATCCTTTTAAAATTATTTATTTCAATTTGAATTAAGTTTTTATGATTGCTACTAGCTTAATAAACCCTGTGTTGTACAGGTGTACACTTAATAACGGTGACTTATATATTATGTAAACTTTTACAATCGGTCACTATCCTCACTTGTCAGCAAACCATCAGGATATCATATTTCTTCCATACTTATGTCAGCATTATTATTTTTTAAAGTTGGATATCCACCCGAGTCCCTGCTCTTTTTTTTTTTTAAGAAGTACAATTTTCACATTTAGTTTTACATAAATATTCCTCAATATTTTCATTTCTTTCCATTTTTAAACAGAAAATTTAAACAAATTAAATTTAAAACTTTGGAAGTATTATTAGAGTTTAGCTGGGTAAATTAGACCAATAATCAAAAATCTTCTATAATTTATTTTATAAGTATACCTTATATAAGATTTTTTATAAAATATATTTACTTAATATTAAGTATAAAGTTTTTTTTTTTAATAATTGCCCCCTCCCAGCAGTCCCACACTAAAAAAATAAAATATTTAGAATTCCAAAAGGAATAAGGTTCTAAAATTTGACATCTGCTCCTACAGTAGTTTTGGCTGGCGTAGATATGCAACTCAGTCAATCTCAGGACTTCTTCCTTTCTATTATAGATATAGACAACATCAACTTTATATGTTTTGCCTGAAATCATTACGTGATATGGACACATGGTTGTAATGTAATGTTTTTCTTGAAAGAAAAGTTAATAAGACACCAGCAAAAAATGTTTTACTAAGGTATATCTCTGATTAGAATAATGCTATAATTGTTGTAACAATAATAGACCTACAATCAAACCTTTGGTTTGAATAAAATTGTAAATCTGTTAACATAAGAAATTTATGGAAATTATATGCTATTTTAACTCATAGAAGTTGTTCAGACTTTTTTTTTTCTTTCTTCCACACAAGATTTATACACCTTAGGTAACCAGGCCACACTTTCAACCCTAGTCCTAGGGTACCAAAAACACAAACAATTCTTTTTTAATATTCTGACTCCCTATTTTAGCTATAGCAGTTCTCTGTAACTAGTCTGTATTAAAAAGTCTTTAGTGTTCCTAATGTTTTTAAACAATTATCTATTTAAGTGTGAAGTTGAATATGTTGGATGGTTTACTTTAAAAATAGAATTACCTACTAACATTACGGAAACTTTTTGCCATTTTTTCTCTCTCAATAAGTTGGTTATATAATATTATGCAAGTGCACTAAAACTGCAAAAAATACATGTTTGTTTTAGCCACTTATGCAGTGTGCTATTTTGGGAGGGTGTCCACTAACCCTGGAAACTTTGAAAACTGAAGGAAAATAAAAATGCCCTTGGAAACCTGGGATAATATAACCTAAAATAACGGCAATTAAAAGTATTCGTCTTTAAAATAATATAGATATGGAGTGAGAGTAGTGACAGTGCTGTGTCGGTAAAAGTATCATAAGAAAAAGAGAACATTTTTTTAACTAGCCCTATTTTTAAAATAAACCAGAGAGTATGCTTCATATATCCCAGTATACACTCCAATTCACCACACCACTGAGTAGTTAAATCCTACTTCATGAAGATGTTAGCCCAGATTTCAAACTAAGAAATTGGCAGCTTTTGCTCAGTAAGAGTCTCACTTCCAAATGCCTAGGAGTATTGTTGAACAATTAACTTAATTTCAAAAAACATGTCAAAGATAATGTAGAGAAAAGATCAAATATCCTAAAAAAAGACTAACAGCAGAAAAATTGGGCTAAAACCAAGGTGCTCTTAATAGGACATCTAATTATCAGGGGTCCATCGTAGCATCCCCTTCACAAAATTATGTTTGCTAAAAACGGACCCTTTACAAAATTATGATCCCTGAAAATGTCCCCTTCACAAAATTACGACGGCCCCTCAGTTCACAAAATGGTTGAAACAATGGGTTAAAATTTTCCAACTTTTCTATTTTATAAAAGTGTATCAAAATCTCTAAAATTGGCTAGATGGTCATCTTGATAAACTAAAATCCTAATTTTATTTATGTTATTAACAAATCATAAGCTTATGTTAGCAAAAAAAAATTCACAAAAAAACAAAGTTTTCACAAAAATACTTCACAAATTCACAAAAAAGGGATCCTGTAAAAAAAATCTGGATGGACCCCTGATTTTGCATCAAGCCATGTATCTGTCATCAAGTATGAGAGTGAGGTGTTAATCTCTTCTTTTCTGGAAAATGAATAGTTGAGAGAGCCCAAATAAAATCCTCAGAATAATTACTGGGGTAGCTAGAATGACCACAATCAAAGCACTCTAATCAGACCCAAACAACAATTCCTTATTTTATGAAGTCTGGAAACATTAAATGGGAGTCCATGTGAAAATTGAATATTCGAGTCGTACTGAATAGATGCAGACATTAAAAAAAGAGTACAATGAAAACTCTGATTTCCCAAAATAGAGACTTGGGACCCTATCATCCAAGGAATTATTATAATGTGTGTTTCGATAACCCTACCTTTTCGTTGTATACTGTAACCAAGAAATTCCCTTCTCCTCAATGGACAACGATCTACACAGATGGATCACGGATTAGCAGTATTATTCCCCTTGGGCCGGAATTTTCTGTGGCCTATTCTCTATATCATCTGTTCATCTCCAGTGAGAAGTTTTATGTCAGACTGTGACACAAAATATCACCAATTGACCCAGCCCTGACTGAACTGATAAAACACAAGGACTACTTTTCAAGGACAGTGATACTAGTTGACACAAGCTCTGCTATCCAGGGTGTTACTAACATATAAAGTAGATAATCTGTAACTCTCCTAAGGAAAAGAGGGCATTTAAGAAGTTTGCAGCTTGAACAAAAAGATTATCTTCCAGTGGATTCCCCCCCATGTATGAATAAAAGAAAATGAGAAAGGTGACATCTTCGCTAATCTTGGTACTGAACCCCCCCTAAGTTTGGTACTGAGCCATCCTAGGGTTTGCTGGTACCCACTGAAACTTTAAAGAAATTTAGCCTGGGACTCACAATAGAATGGGTCTCCCACGTATTGAGACATCACCATGTTCATTGTATTATGTTCATCGTACCCAAGGACAGGGATGAGCTTTGCCCAATTAAAGGAACCTCATGGGATATTAAAACCCTCTGAAGTTTTCCGAACATCTTCAACATTGACTTCAATATTCAGTTCTGAATTTAGAAGAGACTTTACATGTTGCTTATCTTGATGGCCCCAGCGTTCATGATATAGTTGCAGTCTCGAAACATCTGGCATAGCAATGTTGACTTCAATGGAAACTCTTGGAAGTACGACCCTCATCTGAAGACTTTACTTCTGGTTCCCCCCTGTAATAAAACTTCCTAACACTCTTTATAGTGTAACGTCATTCCTAACAAATGTTATTGCAGTGCTACGTTAGGGATTGATGCGTCTGAGAAAAGTACTGCAACATTAAAGTTTGGCCCCTACACACCTGTATTGAGACCCAATTAAGTGATCCATAAATGCAGGGCTCAGCCATTGCAGAGAAGTATGTTAATTTGGAAATAAGCCAAACAACTGTCCACGGCTGGCTATCGGAAAAATCTTTATTGGATAGGGCTTCTGGGCCCTAAGGAATGCCAGCTTATGGAGAGAGCCTTCTGGGCTCTGGTTACCTTATTGCTTGTTGAGAAATAAACCTTGATACCCAGATCTAGATGCCAGGGAGCATGTGCCAGCTCTACTGAGAAGCTAGGGTTCAACGTCTCGACTTCCAGGGGACTGCCCCTACTTGAACGCTCTTTGTTAGCTTTGTGGGTCATATGCTCTGCTTGTTTTGTTTATTTTCTATGGATTTTTTTTCAAATTAAGCCATTATTAAAAAAGCACTGAGCAGTGCTATGTTTACTTTTTTGTCATCTGACAATTTAAAAAAGTAATAATAACTAAAACTTCATGTACTCAGGTGTCGGCTCATCACTTAACCATGGCTATAAATTACATGTGGTTCAATAGCTCTAGTGGGACAATAATTCAACTTGATTTAACCTAACCTAAACCTTCATGTTAATTGGTGGTTTGTGAAATATTTATTTAAATAAGTTTAAACATCTTGAGGTATTCCTGATATTTTATTGCTACTTTCTAGGTCTGTGAGCGACACTTTCTCCCGGAGGACATAGTTACAGAATCAAACGGTTTGGACCCTAAATCTCGGGAAATCATCAAAATTCCTCTACAAAAACACCGCCTTGTACATGATGCAGTTCCAACACTTTTTCTCAACATACAACATGTTAGAAAACGTAGACATCTTCCTAAGCCTGCAGTTGTAAAGGAGCATCCTGTTGATGAAGAAAACTTTCAAAATTTTCCCAAAGAATCAGTTTCTGGTAAGTTTCATTTATCGAACTTGCATAAGTTATTTTAAAGCTAAATTACTATTACTTTTTTGTTGCTTTTTTAAAATTATTTAATAATTTAGGTTATTTAGGTACATTTTAAAGAGATTTTCATTTGCTATTTATGATAAAAAGTATTTAATACATTGCAGGATTGTGTATAAATTTTTGCGAATCTTTAAAAAATTTCAGCTAAAACAATTCTTTACGAAGACCAAAGTTTCAAGTATCTTCTATTGGTAAATCATCTAGGACAAATTGTGCCAAAAAGAAAATAATCACATTAATGATTTAAATATGTTAAACTCAATGGCCTTAAACATTCATACAGTTTTGAAAAAGACAATGTGCCATGACTTTTCATTTTAACAAAATAAAATTTGTTTGAAAGTTTAAGAAAAAAAAAACTTAGGGTACATGCACTATAAATCTAATCTTCAAAGCCCCAGTTTTGTCTTGTCTTCATAAGAATTAAATGGTTTGTGGGGTTTAACTAAAGAACATATTTAACATTGATTTGTCTTCTTTTAACTCATATTAATTAATAAAATTTATTTTTTAATTTATAGTGAAAGTTAAAAGTAACTTTAGTTTATAGTAAAAGTTGTTTAGAAAACCATTTTGATCGAAGCAAAACCTGACATTAAAGCGCATCTTTTTAATAAATGTGTGATGTGTTTTTAAAAGAATTAATAAGGTTTTGCCACAATGCAAAGTCACAACTAATTTTGAGTCCTTTTTTTACTACTTAGGGGTATAAGGCCTTTGAGTTTAACATAGTTGTGATTCATTGAAACAATGAACTAATGTCATCACTAGAATCATTATTATCTTATTTTTAGGTATGTCTTTTTTTTTTTGTATGTTTAGTATGTCATCATAAACAAGTATCTGAAATCTGATAGAAGGCTACCTATATGATTAAAAGATCTTATTTTTTTACTTAAATATAGGCCCAATAGTGAAAAAAATGCGTCAATGCAGTGTTCCGGGTTGCCGAACAAATTCTAAAAAACCCTATATGTCTGTTTTTATGTTCCCTAAAAACCCTGAAACTAGGGACATATGGCTCCAGAACATTGGACGACCATTGATGGTTGTAAGAGACGCCTCATCCTGTGTTTGCATAAAGCACTTTGAGAAGGATTTGATTATTGATAGAAATGACGACAGCGTTAGAAAAAGAATCATGTTAAAGCCGGGAGCCGTGCCAACCATTTTTCAAAATACAGATGTTGCTAAGTATTCTCCCACTATGAGCTGTTCGGAAAACGTTATTGATAGTATGTCGTATAAGAAATATTTTTTTGTTATTTCAACTTTGGTTCACTTTTTTTCTGTGACCTTTTTACTATTCCTTCATTTCTTAGAATAAATAATAAAAAAAAACACTCCCTTTTCAAACTGCTAACACATTAAACAATATTGACATTATTAAACATTATTGAGGGATGTTCGATTATATCCAGGTTAAGGGAGTTAGAGGGTTTTCCCATAAGCCCCTGCTAAAACTGCTCTAAACAGCTATGATAAAACAGCCAATTTGTGTTACAGTGTCAAGCCCCAAAAATGGTAAACATATCACTGCATATTTCCTACAACTCGATAGGGCTAGGGTGCCAATCAGTTAGGTGTTCGCCTTGCTTGCCTAAGGTACCAGGTTTGGGTACGGGCATCTCCAAAATAACTGCTGACCTATAAACGGCCTGTACAGCTAAAAAATGTCCTAAGAATAATGCCCTTGTGGAGGGAGGAGATTGCACATTAACTGAAGTTCTGTCACTGTGTACTATTTTGCCCTTAAAAGTTGAATTGGGTTCTTATTCAGGTGTAGCCAAAAAAGTGACCAATTTTCCAAAAAGCCAATTTTTAAAATTCCATAAGTTGTACAAAATTATTGGTTTCAGAAACAGAGAAAACCCTGTATCATTAAGGAGGAAAAAAAAGTTGAAAAGCTCACCTACTGCTGCGAATTCCCTCAAGCATGCTGTTTGTAGAGAGAATTGACAAATCGGAAACGTATTCAGCAGATCTACAACAGTTATCGCCTTTACTGCCATGAGACATTGTTGCAAATATCAGCCAACTCTCCAAAACATATCTCAATATTCTCAGACCCCCCCCCCCCCCCTAATGTTCAAATTCCTTATCAACTGTAAAAATATTCCTCCATATCTTCATTGCTTCCTATTTGTAAATATTAATTAAATTAAATTGCGAAATATAATTTGAATGTTGAATAAAAATGAGAAAATCTGATCCGGCATAAAAAAAAAAATCAAAGATTTTAAATCTACAAAATAATACGATTCAAATTACATGCCGCCAAATTAAATTTACATGCTTCTACCCGTTTATACTTTATTTTTGATCACACTGAACTGCTAAACTTCCTTTCAAATTGAAAATTATAAATTCTAATTTTATAACAATGTCCAATGCTATTCCTATGGAGAAATTGGCTCACGTTTTGCACTCCTACACCCGTTTGGGTTCGTTTCAACAAATCTCTTCTTTAATGACGACTTAATACATTTGGTCGCCGTAGCTCTTATTGTTTTGGCTGGGCGTTGATACGTGAATGAGTCAGTCAGTCAGCTTTGTCTTTTACGTATAGATTTCTTTAATTTGTAAGAAAGGCTAAAAACATGTCATCTTTTTCCATTATTAACCAGCATTTTCTTAAATAGCTCTTGTTCCTCAACTTTTTACTTTTCTTAATAATATCCTATGCATGAGTTTATGCATTTTGAAATTAGTTATATTTATTTTGTTGTTATATATTGTTAATTATAATAATATTATTATTTTAGTATAATTAAAATAGCTTAATTGAATTATTATCTAAATTTATCATGATAAATTGTATAGATGAGTTGTAGGATTCAATTTATTTGTTTAATTATTTTTGTACTAAATACTGAGTAATAGCCATACTTCTAAAATTTTGTTGTTTTATTTAAATTCAATTTCATATATTATATTAAAAGTTGGAGTTATATAGTTTGTGCCTTTATTTTTGAAATATTCAAAAATTCTATTTAATCAACAGAAATAAATTTTACTTTAAAACATTGAATCGACATTTTTGTAAAATATTCTTTATGGGGCAATTTAAATTTTTGGATGGATTAAAAGTGATCCACCTTTCTATATCTCAAGTTAAAATTAACCTATCATACCAATCTTATATATTTTTTTCATTAATTTTTTATTTATTGTCTATTTCTCAAGATTATAATACCTATTTTGAAATTTCACATAATATTTTTTTTTACATCATTTTTTTTTCTATGTAGACATGAAGGTTAAGGATCCTAGGTCAATTTCTATATTGGATGTTTCAAAAGATTCAGATGATGAATTTATGGATAGTTCAGTTTTGGAAGAGTCTGATTTACCAAGTACAACTGATCGACCGTTTATTGAAATGGTTAAACTTGACAGTAAGTGCAAATATATTTTTTGGACATGTATACAAGGAAACACAACTTGAAAAGTTTTAACCCAATAAAACTTTGATTCAGCAACCCATTGCATATACAACCCTTCTTTATTTAAGTCCCAAAGCTTTTACATTCAACATATTGGTAGTTGAATTTCATTTGTTATAACCAGCATATTCTAAGCAGTTTTAGTTGCAATGCATGAAGTTGTATTCCATATTCATATAAAAACACTTTTTCCTAAATTACACTCTCTAGCAATTGTTTGTACAAAAATTTCATAGATATTATAACTCATGAACTTATTTGTAATTTATTTTTTGGAGATTTCAATTTTGAATATATCATTGGTCTCAGGATATAATCAAACAAGTACTTATTAAAAATAAAATTATATTATGTTTGATTGCTATATCTTGTCGATGACTTACCTAACTTTTAAACAACCTTACTATTTCAATTATAGATTCCAAAGAACTGTTGACAACAGATGAGGTTTTTGATGACACTTCACCACTTAAGTCAAGCCCAATTAGCAAACCAAGTTCTGCCAGTAAATCTCCATCCAGTAATAGATCAAAGCATTTTTTACCATCTCCATATAAACATTTGGAATCTGTTTCAGTTCTGTAAGTGAAATTTTTGATTCTTTTAGTTCATGTCTCCAGAACTCAAGCTTTATTCTTATAAATAATTAAATTATTTCAATTGTTTTGCAATTGTGATTTCCTTCACCTTTGTTATTTTAAAAAAGAAAAATGGTATTTTGAAACTGATGGTTAGTTGGTAGAATAGGTGTGCTGTATCTGACCTAGATTTTTGATAAAGCAGATGGAACGGTTTCGTCTAATGAATATTATTGACCATTTACGATTATACAGCTCTAAATTGATCTAGGTGATTTTGTTTTTACACAATAAATTAGTGAATGCTTGGAATATATTTCTCCCTTCTATATTTCTTATAATCATCAACAGTGGAAATGGGCATTCACCTTTAATTTTAAACGTTTACCGCAACATATATACAACGTGCATAGCTACATCTGAGTGTGTTAGAGACTCAGAGAAAAAATAAATATGAAAATTTGATGCATATTATAATTTTAAACTACAGTCAAGTGATGAGGCACTGGTAACAAATTCAAATTTAAAGCATGTCGAAGAAGGATGTGGTTACATTGGTAAAGATAGATTTAATGTACATCAGTCCAGTGTTTTAATACAAGTGTCTCTTTACGTTGTAATAATTCTTTGCCCTGTACGATTCATTTTTTTTTTTTTTGATGACCTAGAAAAAAGTGGAAAAATGTATGGCTAGAGGAGCTAGCCAGTGGAAAAGCTAATTGCTTGTGTTACAAAGGATAAAAGGGAATCAATGCCTTTGAAATTATTATATGTTTTTTTCTTTTGCAAACTTTTCGTGATTTATAAGTCCCCGCTTCTAGTGTCATTCAGGGGACCGCGCTACTTACGAGCAACACAAACAAGGTTGAATATTAAGGGTAGGAAATCATGTAAAATATGCATGATACATTCATATTATTTCTAAGTTATACAATAACATCTAATAAATATTTAACAATGTGCTAAATTTGGCTACTTGTTGCATCTTAATAAAATTTAAGTATTGGAAACGAAATTTTAAAAAATTCTTTGAAATGTATTTTGCATATCATCATATGAACATATATTTTTAGCTTTATAATCCAAGGAATTAATAAGCAAAATCGTATGGCAAAAAGTTCTATGAACAATTTAAGGGACCAAAAGTTTATGGCATTATAAACGAAGAGCTTAAAGAAAGAACATGCTAAGGGACAAAAAGGTGAAAATGAGCTTTAAAGTTTATGAAAAAGGGAAAAATTGATATCGTTATAAAGAAGTTAGTAATGTGTTCATTGACACATTTTTTTTCTTTCTTTCAAACATGTCACTTAGCATGTTTTTCAACTAAGTTCTTCAAATTAGTTGTCGTTGTAAACGAGAAGTTGTTGTAACTGAATTTGACTGTAATTTGTTTTTAATTCACTTATTGCCTTTTTCTACTTTTAACTGACATTAATAGCATTTTAGTTAGTTTACGAAAATAATACTTTTTTTCTTTATAGTTTAAAACCAGAAGACAAAATAAATGTACAAAGAGGTAAACAAATTTTTAATTTTATTAACAAAATAATATTTAATTAACTGGTTATTTTCGTTTATATTACTGATCATTTTAAAGTTAATTCACAGTGAAATGTTAAGGTTTCTATAATGACAATGTTTTGCAATAAAATAGCTTAATGTGTTTGCTCAATACTTATTACTATATTTTATTAACTATAGTTTTGATTTAATTCGACTATTTTTCATGTTACTCAAATTTTTTTTTCAGAATTATCCAAATCAAGCAAGCGTTCCTTGTCCACGTGTAGTAGTAGCAGTATTGGTAGTAATGAAGCCTCTAAATTACAACAAAAAAGGCGAAAGGTTGAAAAGCCGGCACCCACTGTTCTTGTAAGTTTACCTGTTAACTATTAACGCACCACTGGTCAACTTGTCATACAACAATTTTAAATTTTGAAATCATTAATACATGTTCTAAGAGAATAATAATAAAGTATTATTATCTTTCTAACTTTCTTTGAAGTCTTTCTATCTTAGAAAGGAGTTTTTAAGATTTTAGATTAATTTGTTATCTGTCGTGGTTTAGTTTGTTTGGTAAACACATGGGTACTTTAATTGCTGATAAGGTGAGCAATGCTGTCTAATTACCAAGTTATTTTTGAAAAGCATACCCATTTTAGACCCATTTTGTTAATTAATATTTTTTTTCTGTAGGGCCAATCAAATGATGGCTACTGTTGGGTTTGCCATCGTGAGAATGTTGTGCTCAGTTGTCTTGCCTGCCCTAGAGCTTATCATCAAAAGTGTGCTGGGGAAATCGGAAGTCCTTCTTCGGATTGGGTGTGTCCTGAGTGTCAGAGAACTCTCACAGCTGAAAATGTAGATTCACGATCATCTGTTTTATCTGAGATATCGCTTGACAAATTGTGTACTCTCTTACGGTTCAGTCTTAATAAGATGAAACACAGAGCAGTGAGTAATTTTTTTAAAGGTTTTTTGTCTTAAGAATATTTTTAACTTTTTGATTTTTAATAGATTTCGTCCATTATACTAGTTATTTCGAACATTTAATAAAATAAAAAAGACTGCTCCGGAATTTTAGTTGTGTGAAAATATGAAATGTATGCAAAAAAAATATTTTTTCGCACTTACAAAGCTGGATTGATTTCTCAAAGTATGCAATAATATTTTTTTTACTGCTCAAATTTGGTTCGTTTTAAAGCAGCCCTGTCCCACCTTCTTTTAAACAAGAGAACATTTGAAAAACTGGCTTCATGATATCATGCATCTAAGGGCCTGATCTAAGATTTTTGTAATGAGGCGAACACTATATAACGTCAAATTTCTTTTCACCAGCGTTGTTCTTGGCGCGAAGTGGATGATTCCCAATGATCCGAAAACTCCTATGGAATCTCGATTAACCGAAAGTGCTCCCGTACCTTTCAGATAAGCGGAACTCTACTGTACATACATATAATTATCATTATATACCATACACATACTTTTATTAAAAATAGCTCAGTTAGCTTTCTTTAAATTGAAGAGCTTACTGGAAGAAAGTGTTAAGTGACATTTTGAAAAAAAATTGATTTTTTGTGTCAACGAAGATAAGTTTCTTCTTTAAATTTTAACAAATTTCTCCTTTGCCACAAACTTTAAGTTAAGAGTATTTTTTGGGGTTTGCAAGTACCGTTTTCAACAGATGTGAGTGCAAACATGAACTTCAAAGCTCATTTTAACCTTTTGTCACTTAGCACGTTAAACCACTAACTTCCTCAACTATCAATAAATATATTTAAGTATACTTTATCCTGTTCTAGGGTGTTGCTTTTCTACAGCCTGTTTCGTTAGAACACTATCCTATGTATCTGCATTATGTAATACATCCAATGGATTTCAGTTTGCTGGAAAAGGTGGAGTGAATAAGATTTTTCTTTCCAATCAATCATTGCTTATATGTTGCTTTGGGATTATATATATATAAATTTACTAACATGCACTTATAGAAAGATTTCAAATTTTTCTTATAACCATTTAAATCTGAAATTAAGTGTGCCATACTACAGAAATTTTACCAATTGATATAATGTATGGGTAATTTAACTAATTGTTAGCCCTACAACTAATATTCTTGTGTCCCTTTTATTGTGTTTGTGTCTGAGAATGCAAAAAAAAAATTGGTGACTTAGTCTTTATAATTTGTATGCCTCTTCAATAGTTTTTTTTTTAACATTAGTTTTTATTATGTGACTTATCCTATAAACTATCTTTTCCTGCTTGATTATACTATTGACATTTTATTTGCCAAACCGACTATCTCTTAATTCTTATATATATTTTTATTATATAGAATATCAAAGAGAAGCGCTATGGTTGCACAGAGGCATTTCTATCTGATGTCAAATGGATTTATCATAATTCTTGTGTGTTTAATGGAAGTAAGGATTTATAGTTATTACTATTAAAAATATCTTGCCCTCTCTAACAATTTATCATTATCAAATACTTAGGAATGTAAAAGAACTTGTGTTGGCATTTAGTTCAATAGAAAATAATCAAATAGATTAGTTAAAATTTTTCTCTCGCCTTAGCAATAATTTTGCAGCTTTGCCATTTATTTATCTGTGTTTTCAAAAATACTTTTCTACGACATAAAAAATTATTGTTGAAAAATAAGTAGCATATTTTTTTTAATTAAGCAAGCATAATGAGAAAAAAATCTTTTTGAATTAATATTTGTTTTAATTCTCTTTGTTTTTTAGGTCAACACCCTCTAAGTACAAATGCAAAATCTATTGTAAAAGCCTGTGATAATGATATGCAAGAAATTGAAGTTTGTCCCGATTGCTTCATGCACAATATTGTTCGTTACAAATATTGGTTTTCTGAAGTGTGTGTAAGTAGTTCTACTTTCACTTCAGTTTCAAATGTTGTATGTCTATTGGTGCGCAATCTTTATTAAATTCTTGATACATAACTTACCATGCAGACATTTTTATTAATGACATAAAGATAGGTAGGTTGATACATGACGAGTACACAGGAAGAACCGCTTTATTTCGTAGAAGGGTTTCCTTAATAGCCTCTTTTGGATGATAGCTAGAAATAGCCTAAACTGGCATAAAGAAACAGGTTACTCGCTTTGTTTATCTTTCACGGCAACTCTGATTCACGCCAGAGATAAGTTTATACGACACACACGTTTGTACCTCAAATGAAGAACCGAAAGAGAAACCGGTTTTTCCGGTCGGCAATGTCCGCCAAGCAGGCACAATTACGGAAAGACTCTAAAGAAATCAATCGATTCTTTCCATGTACTCTTCACATGTATTTTCCAATTTTTGTGCTTGATCAGAGATCCACTTGTCAACCTTCATCAAGTAAGAAGGACTTGTGACATGAAGAATTCAGTATATCGGCTAAGTTCACTCATGTTACGTAACACTCATTGAAACCAAAGTATTTTAACAACATATTACCAATTTCAAATCCCGCATGACTGAGATCTCTACTCAATCAATCAATATATTCCAAATCTAAATATTTTACCTATAAAAATATTTTAAGTTATGTAATTATATTTTATTAGTGATTGACCAAATTTGAAGAAGTCGTTTAGGGGATTAATAAATTTGTATTTCTTTTTCAGCAAAAACCACATCCTTTAGTATGGGCAAAACTCAAAGGATTTCCATATTGGCCAGCAAAGGTTTGTGGAATGCTTCTTAATTTCAATATCTAAGTTTTTATGATTTTATTACATTTATTTCTTGGTTTTGTAATGCTTTTCTATTTTTACTTTAGAAAAGTACTTTCAATTTTGTTATCTTTCTAAAAATGTTAAAAAATTTAAGACCTACCAGATGTTGTTTATAATATCCTAAAAAATGTTTTTTTTACATGTAATCAACCTATTTATTCCTTCAGGTTGTTCGAATTGCTGATGGAAATATTGATGCAAGATTTTTTGGTGCTCATGATAGGTATGGTTATTTTACAACGCTATTTTTCATTAAAAAAATCAAACAGAGTATTCTATTCCCCATAATATCAGTAATCATTTGAAAATTGACAAAAAGTATATACTTGTGTGTAAGCCGATCTTCATATAAGTCAACCTCTATTTTTAAACACCTTCCAAACAAGTATATTCTGTACGCTCTTTTTAACTAACAGTGATTTCTTTGTTTGATAAACTTGCATTAAAGTTCTGTTTTCTTAATTGTGTGTCTAGTATTTTTTAATAATCAAAAGTTATAAAATATCAAAGTAAAAGAAAATAAATTGCTTCCTATGAATCTTGTTCAATTTATGCAATATATCTGTAATCTTTAATTACTTGTCTTTTCTCAGAGCATGGGTTCCTATCTCCCAGTGTTATCATCTTTCTAAAGAAATGCCAACTTCAAGCAAACCCAAGAAAAAAGGCAACTATGAAACCGCTTTGGATGAGTTGAATGTTCATGTCCAGTTATTGATTCAAAAGTATGGTACATTCCAATACGCTCCATATCGGACAGTGTTTGATGCTGAGAATAAGCATCTTGCATATCATGGGATTAATATGGATTTGGTATGATTGACTTTTTTTCTGTTAAAATTACTAAAATAAAATGATGTGAAAGTTTGTTCCCAACTATTTGAATTTAAAGGAGATTGAATTATTTGTGATTTTCTTATTGCCCAAGTGCAATGATTTTAACTGTTTTCAGAATAAGTCATAGTACTCTACGTAATAGAAAGTTTTGGCCAATTTCTTTTAAATATTTAGTAATTTGTTTTCTTAATCAAACAATATATACTTCTATTTAAAAAAATGAATATGTACTTCTATGAATCGATACTTCTATTTAATAAAATAAAATGAAAACAAAATTAAACTTCATGTTCTGCAATCCTTTTCTACCTCAATTGTCACTTTGTGTTGTTTATAATTTAAAATGTTCTTTTCTTCATTAGGCTGCTAAAAATGAAGTGAAAACTGACATTTCTTCTATTGAAAGTACTTTACTAGGTAGGTTTAAGAATCTGTATGGATATTTTAAAAATATTTTAAAATAATATTGTATATAATTAGGTTTGCATAATATATTTAAATTAAAGTAGTTATTTTTCATTACAGCTAATATTTTTCCCTTGTCATTGAACTACTATTAAAATTTAAATTTATTCAAAGGCAGTTATTTATTTATACTTTACATAATTTATTACAAGAGACAATTAAACTGAAAAAGAAATTGCATTTAAACTTTTTTTTAAGCTAGAAATATAAAGAATAAAAAATGTTTAATGTTTTGTTATTTTGCCTGTTTTTTTAATTTAAAAAGAACTTTTCTTTTTGGTTATTTTGTACACAACTTTTAGTTACATTCTTGAAAATATTGCAAAAATAAGTTTTAAATGAAAATACACTTTTTCTCTTGTATCTAGCTTATTCCAACTAATTTATAAAAAACAGTTTCAAAATAAATCTTGGGTATCGGGTTTCTCATAACACAGCATTCTGCAATATATTAAAAATTCTAAAAAAGAAGTTTAGGGTAGAATAAACTATATTTAAAAGTATTTTAATGTATGTAAATGCTTAAACCTTTTATTCAAATGAAATTATTCGAAAATTAATGTAATTCCAAATTTTGAGTGCTTTTTTTTACAAAATTGCTTCGGATAATTTTTTTGTTGATTAAATATCTTGTTATTTTGCTTATTTTTATGCAGAAGACAGGGCTCTTGCTTCGGAAGAAATTGCTGATGGTAAAGATACTGACGATATAAAAGTAATTGGTAACCAGACTAGGGAAGAAACTTTAAGTGATTCTAAACCCCTTAATGAAAAAGATCATCCAAAATTGCCGGAAAAGGAGTTACTTTCTGAAGCCGGACAATCTTCTCCCAACAAAAACTCTCCATCTCACTTAGAATCCCTTCATCGAAAGAAAATTGAAATGGCTCTGCAAAGAATCAAGGGCTATGTTACAAATGATTTGGATGATGAAGAAAACGACTCTTTAAAAGAAGGAGAAGCAGCTAGTACTGATAAAACTGAGGTAAAAAATGATGCTTCTAAGTTACATGTTGAAACAGTTGCTTTGAATGAAAAAGCGGATTCTTCGAAGTTGTGTGAAGAAAGACAGTCTGAACAAAAAGAAAGTACTTTGAACATTGCAACTAGTAAAGATGATGAATCTAGTGATAAAGAAGATGACATGTGCCTGGCTGACCTTATCAAAGCTAGAGCTTTACCTCCCATTGACTTACCCACTTATGAAGACACTCCAGAGAAAGAAACTCCAGCTGTTTTAGAGCCATTGAAAAAGAACGATTCCTTTTCACTCAAGCTGTTGGAAACCATTGAATCGTGCAAGGCCAAATTGGGAATATCCAGTGATTTGGAGAAATCTGATAGTGACTCGGAAGAGGAAGAAGATATGGAAGAGGAAGAAAGTGAAATAGAATATGGAGATAGGGAAGGTAAGAGAGGGTCGAATGAAGACTCAATGGAGGAAGATGCCAGTGAAGAATCTTCCTCTGGTGAAGAAGCAGAGTCTGGTTCTTCTAATACAGACATAGAAACAGTAGACGAATCTGAGGCTACTGGTGTAGAAAAACCCTCTGAAGAAGATCCTTTAGGGGATTCTTGTAGTAACTCTGTAGCAGAAGTATCAGAAAAGAAAGTACCAGAAACTTCAGAAAAAGATAACCACGAAGCTTCCAAAACTGAAGAACCAGAGCCTTTTGGAAAGGAAGTGTCGAGACCTTCTGAAAAGGAAGTGCCCGGACCTTCTGAAAAGGAAATGACTGGACCTACTGAAAAGGAAGTGACCGGACCTTCTGAAAAGGAAGTGACTGGACCTACTGAAATGGAAGTGCAAGGACTTGCAGGAAAGGAAATGCTCGGACATTCTGAAAAGAAAGACCAAAAAACTTCCGAACTACCACAAACTTTGAGAAATGAAATTCTATCTAAAAAGAAGTCAAATATTGACTCTATGAGTAAGTCTATTGCACAAATGGAAGCTGCCCTTGAAAAGTTAAGACATAAAAATGGATCTACAATTGATTGTAGTGGTAACACAGAGTCTTCTATAACTGCAACTGTTGCAGATTGTGATAATGTTTATTCAAGCATTCCAACAGACAATGAAATTGCTATGCAACCATCTCCGGTTGCTAGAAGTAGAAGTGTCTCTTCTAATGCATTACAAACTAGCACTGATGAACTGACAGATACTGATTTGCAAATGGATGCTCTAGAAGTTCAAGTAAATTCCGACCAGAACAAAGAACTTGTTGTTAGTGATAAAGCACCTGTTTCGCAATTAGTTACTATTGGTAAGCCTGAGGAAGAAGAAGAAATGGTGGATGAAGATCTTTACATTTGCCCCCCAGTGAGGCCTCCAACACCTCCACTAATTTGTCTGGACGACGGGACGGAAACAGAGCCTGAACCAGAAGATAAGGACAGCAACTCAAATAAAAATAAATCTTCAACTGCAGGTCCTCTTTCGACCAAATTACCTCCACCAGAGAAGATAATCTGCCCCGAAAATACCGAGAAGTATGCTGCAATTCTCAGAAGGGCCAAATTGATCCCACAAAATGCAAGAAAGAGTGGAATTAAAAGACCAGTGAGGTCTGTCACTTCCGAAGACAGTAGTGATGATGAGATCGAAGTCCGCCCTCGGCCATCTAAAGTTCCTACCTCGGGTGCCATCAGGACATTTAATAGGGAAAGAACTAATGTTGTATCCCCACAGATTAATAGCCATAAAGAGCAACAATTTCCAGTCAAAGCCAATGAAATTAATCTGCAATCTGCTGATAAATCCACTGCTCTTCATCACAGCAGAGATTCGACAAGTAAGACGAAATAAATACATAGTTATTGATTGGGTAGTGCACAGATATGTCAAGTGAAAGGAATAACGAACACACTTAAAATCTTTTCTTTCTTCCATCTTGTTCGAGTTTCAAACTAAGTGATTCCCTTTTACTTGCCACTTTTTTGCACTGTACCATTTGTATTTTTCTTTAGCCTCACTTAAATTTGTAGTGTATAAAAAAAATCTCTTCGTATCAAATGTACACCAATCTTCATATAAATTTGTTTATCTTTTTTCTTTTCAAATGTTTACCAATATTTAAAAATAGGAAAAGTATATGTGTGCATGATGAACGCAGGCAGACACTTCTCTTTAAAAAAGAAAATTTGCTAGCTTAAAAAATTGTAACAGTATTTAATTTTTTAAGCAAGCGCATTTTCTTCTTTAAGAATAAGTGTTAAGGCTGCATTTTTCATGCACATCATGATACTTCTCTCTAATTTTTAAATGTTGATAAACTTTTGAGGAAAAAATAAAAAAAACTTTATGGAATAGTGGTGTGATTTAAAGTGCTAAATTTGCATATCATTTTTTAAAATTATTTTTAGATGCAAGATAATTTTAAGTACATATTTTAAGGTATCCATATACCTTGGAGAACTTTTTCTTTTATTTTTGTGATAGAATTTTAAAACTTTGTGAGAAGATCAGGCACATAAAAACTAACATTAACTTACTTTACTGCAATATAATAAATTAGTTGTTTTACATAATTTTTGCAGAAAAGTAAGCATTAAATATCCAAGCATGTGATCATATAAAATTTAAGCTCTAGCAAAGTAGTTATTTAATTATGGTAGTTTGAAATAGCTAGCTTAAAAAAATTAATGTCTAAAAAATTTAATATTTTTGGCAATTGTTATAAAAAGTATGGCCACATGCTCTGATTCATACTCTTTAAAAGACACGTTAAATTTTTTAAAATCGAAGCATGTTAATTTAAAATATCTTGCTCAGAGTACAAGCATATTATGAAATAATTTGTTCTTCCGAAAATGAGTTCAAGGTTTTCATTGTAAGATTGATGACAATAGAATTGCCTGTAAAAGTCTGCCTGTAAACTAGTTACAGTAAAGAAATCTACTTGTACCATTTGAGGATGAGGAATCAAATAATATTTTAATTCAAATGTATCAGAACATATATTTTGATAAATTTTTCCGGTTCCTAAAGTAATATGTGGATACCTTAAAAGATATAAGTTTTTAAAAAAAATTCAAATGGTGGAAGTATTCTGATATACTGTTACAATGTTATTATTTTATTATAGGCTTAGAAGACCAGGAGGAAGAGGAAATATCTGATGCTTCTTACCCAGTTGTTCTTTCTGTAAGTTAAGTTTTTAATATTATTTTTAAATGGTATTGTTGCTTTTATGCAAAATTTTCATTATGAATAGTTGAATAGTGCAGTCTCCATATTTTAAACATTGTTTTCATAAACATTTTGAGGCTTCAAACCTACTGGTTACATATTACAGTTTGGTGCTAGCAAAAGTACTTTGAAAGTCAATGCTTTAAAAGTAAATAATAAATCTTGTACTCTTATTGACAATTTTCTTCTTAATAATTCTCAATTTCCTTCTTTTTGACAACTTCCTTCTTTTAATTCTTAAATTTCATTAATGTTGAATATTATCCTTCATTTGAAACGTCTAGGCAGCAAGCTTGGCCCAAAAGGATGCCGAAATTGCAAGACTTAAAAAGAAGCTAAGTTGCATATACTCAGCTTTTCAGTTGCAGCAATGGAAAAGTGCACAAGAAAAAGCAGAGTTGAGGCATAATATGAGTAAGACATTCGTTCACCATAAATAAAACATGAACTTTTTCCTGTAGATTATGCATGTGAATGCATCTATTTAATGAATATATTTTGTTATGTAATTGAATTATGCAATATTTAATAAATAATTTTAAATGATTTTATTTTCTTAAAATTATGATAAATTTTACTTTTAAATTTTAATGTTAAAACTGACTTTACTTTATGAACTTATTTTAATGTATTTTACGGGGGAGTATCACTGAGCATACATTTTACTGTATAACCTTATTGGAATATAATTTTTTTTTAGATTTGATTATTATGGAAATGAGGACTAGTCTTGAAGCTGATAAAAAGCAAACTGTTGATAACATTACCCAAACCCTCACAAGAGAGAAACAAATCGGTATTGCTGAAGCAAAGAAAAAGCAGTGGGTAAGGTTTTAATTTTCAGTTTTTTAGATTTTTTTTGTTTTGTTATCATTTAGAAATCTCAAACACATTATATCCTATGAGCTCAAAAACTGCTGACAGCATTTCTATGGGATTGTAAATATATGTTTAAGAATAGTTTGATTTAGTTGTGAGGAAAACATTCACACTTTCATAATACTGTTTACTTCAATTTCTTAGATTTATGCTTTGAGAATTGGCATTGATAGAAAATAAATGTCAATTCTATCCTATTCAAAGGATAAGAACAAAACTATAATAGAAGGAATTTCTTTTGGAATTTAATTGGTGATAATAAAAAATGGTGAAGAGTATGTAAAAAGTCAAAATTTATGAGCTTCTAAGGTTAGGGTAAGCATTTCAAAACAGATCAGTGTCATTTAAAATTTTAATCTTTTTAATAAATTTGAATAAAAATCTAGGTTCTTATTAAAGAAGATATATTACTGACAGTAGCAAAAAGCTTTTCAACTATTTTTTTTTATTTAATATATTTTACATAAACTGTTAATGGATGTTTCAGATGATGTAACAGTCTTGTTTCCATTTGTATCCATTCTGGATTTCATTGGTTGCTATTGTTTTACATACTACAATTTCATTAGTTGCTTAGGTTTCACTCTCAAAAGAACTGATATCAATGAAAATATTTTTTCTTTCTGCAATTTTTCTAACAAATGTATTGAACAACCAAATGCACAGCGAGAAGTTGGCATTTAAAAAAAATTAACAAGTAAAATATTCTTAGAAACCTCATTTTTAAATACCAAAACATAAGTAATTCCAGTAAACAAATGACAAGGAACCGTTGGACCTGTTGCCATCGACGATGTGAAACAACCCCATTGCTGTAAAATTCCAATATTTTGCTACTTTTGCTTAGTAACTTGTTTATTTTATTTTCAGTGTGCATATTGTCGTCTAGAATCCCGTTATGCATGCTGCTGGAATACCAGCTATTGTACCGTTACTTGCCAAAAGCATCATTTCAATGAGCATCGCCACATTTGTACTCAATTGAAACCCAAACTGAATGTTGTGGACGGAAATAAAATGAATACTTCAAATCCATCTGATGTAAGTTATAAAAATTCTGAACCTTTTATTAAAAAAATATTAACATATTTTTCAAGTTAACAATTATTTAAATAGTGCTTTTATTGGAATGGAAAATTTATGTTAAATTGTCAACTAAGCAGCAGAAAGCAATAAGAATTGCAACATTGTCGCAAAAGAAGCTCCTCAGTAATATAGTGATTGAAAGTTCTGTGTTGCTTTTGCAGATTGAGAATTTGTTGTATTTTGCCCTATTTCTTTCTCTTTCTCAATTTCCAAACAAGGTTATATTCCACCATTTTGAAGTATCAGCTTGGTAAAAATGTCATAGAGTACTAACTATATATTGTAAATTTTGCATTACATTTTTTATAATAGGGTTGGGGCACTGCAATTTTTTTTCCAAGAATAATATTTCTTCTTAACATTTTGTTTCACACAACATTATGTACAAAGATGTTTAAAATATTCTATTCCTAGGATTGTCAAATTAATAATAAAATTTCTACTATACGTTTTTCAATCTGTAGATAGTAAAGTTTACCAAAGCATTATTTTTGTACTAGGTAAAAGAACAACAAAAAGTTATTCTTCTGAATGTCGTGCCAAACAAAGATGCCAAATTACCCTCAGATTCCTCTAAAGAGAATGCAAGTCAACAAGCAGTTCCATCCAAAGTTGTTCATCTAGTCCCACCACAAACCTCTCAAACAGGCCCCTCCATTCAGGTAAGATTTCAAACGTAGTCTTAACATTTCTAAGATTTTAATGTAAATAAACTATAAGAGTTCTCATTACTGTATGGTATTAAGAACTGAATAAAAAACCATACTCATAGTATGTATTGGCTTGTAGTGTTTATACCATGTCTAGCCAGAATGTGAGCTTCTTCCCCAATCCCTTCGCTTGGTTTTTCTTCGAAAAGGGGTGAGCGTGTTTTTCCCCTACCCTACTTGGGTGGGGAAACTCACCCCACAACGCAACCTTAAACTTGTTAGGATTAGAAAAGCAATGCTCCCCCATTTCCTAAAATAACAAGGGAAGGGATGGGGGAAGAAAGTATTTTCGAAGCTCACATTCTGGCTAGACAAGGTATAGTAAATATTTGTTTGAATATAATGATATGCTATTAGTTCTTATAAAAAAATATTTTCTTGTGTATTAGTTTGCTTACTTAGGCAAAAAAAATTCTTTTAGTTAAATATTTTACATGATAAGTTTGAAACTAAAATCAGTGGCATGATAGTCAGTAGGGGGCGAAGGCCTGTTGTGTCCTTTTCTGCATATGTTATCAAAGTACATAATGTTGTGATCAGACTACTGGAAACACCCATTGTTTAGATGTCAAGCTATCTTGGTCCTCATTTCACCAACCTACTGAATGGTGACGGGCTGAAATAAGTTTTACAATTATTATAAAGAATCAACGGAAATTTATGCAGAATAAGTAATATTTCAATTCTTGTAATAGCATTCCCAATTTGTCCTTTAATGAATGCTACTAGGTGTCATACTTTAATAATTTATTTAAATTTAATTAATATTTCATAATTAAAGTCTTTGATAAGGTAATAAACTATTATTTTGTTCTTTTATAAATGTAGTATATGTTGTCATCTTTGAAACCTAGTAACTCGCCCATTTCTATGCAACAAAAGGCATCAACATCAAAAGCTGATAATTCAGGTAACTGAACTTTACTATTTCACTTAAATCTATTTTTTTAGTCCTGATAACAATCTTACAATATACTATCTTTTTAAAAAAGACTATTGAATTTTTAAATAAAAGTACAGAAAGCTACTTTTTAATAAATCTAGATTTTATAAAAAAAAGTATAGGTAAAAGACATTCAAAATTAAATCAATTTAGATTTTAAGTTTTTTTTGTTTATATGTGTACTTAATTATTTTCAAAATACTTTTACTGTTAAAACGGTCAATACAATGACTATTTTTTTATTTAAAAAAACCTGAATTTATGAGTTATTGACAGTTATTTCCTCATTTTCCTCCCTTCAAAATTTTATTAATGTAAACATTTTTAAAGTTTGCTACTTTATGAAGGAAGGAAGGGAAGTTCATTTAGTTTTAATTTATTGGTTGTTAAAACAGAATGTCTTTGAAACTGGAGGCCAATCACAAGAATTTCTCAAGATATGCATTTCCATCTACAGATCATCAGTGGTTACATTGAACATTTTATTAAAAATATGAAAATAAATTAATATGAAGTTTTTTTAGAATAAGTTTGATAATTTTTCCGAAAATTTTCTAGTACTTAACAAAAGAACGTGTTAGCATATATATTCACTTAGACTTAAGTAGTACAGTTATGCTGTCTTTTAAATATACTCACATTAAATATTTTTATGTCATTTGCTTTTTTTTATTATTTTAATAACTTTTCGAATTCATACATGTTATAAATATAACGTTGCTTGCATTTTCAAATTAATTTTTTTAACAAAATGCTTTGAAAGTATAAATACTTCAACATTTTTTACCTCTTTTTTTTCTATAATTTTCCATAGCAATATTGATAGCTTATTTCATAAATTTGTTATTTTAAATAAATATTTGATTTTTTTGTGATCGAATATTTGATTTTTTTGTGATCGAATATTTGATTTTTTTGTAAAATGTATTCCTATACTTAACATGTTTTGATGATTTAAATGAACTTACAAAGTTCATAGCAACAGTAAATTTTCATATTCATATATATTGTATTTATTCCATCGCATCACATTCATATGTTTGAAGAATAAAATATTTATAATGAACTGTCCAAAGGAAATTTTAGTACATGGAATGAAAATAAGGATACAATAAACGCCCAAAATTTTCTTCTTGGAGGAACATTGTCTTTTATTACTTCGCGAATCTTTGAGATATTTTGTCCTTTTTTCCTGAAAACATGCATTTAAAAAAATTGCATGTCTTGTTTGTATAGCATATGTATTTCTGTTTTGTTCCTTTACATTGTATAAACTCGTGTTATTTCAATTTTGTAATAAACTTTGTTATAATTAAATTGTAGTTGTTATTCATTTAAGTGAAATCAAACACCAATAAAACTCCACGGGAAAAAAACTTAAAATAAATATTTTATTCTTCTCGTATGAAAACTACACTTAAAATAAAATTATATTTTATTTTTAACAGCAGTTTTTCAAATGTATCTTTTATTTTGAATTTTTTTACTGAAGTTTATATTGAGGGATAATAACATTGATAAGTGTCATAAAGGTTCATGGCTTTTAAAAAAGATCAGATAAAACTTAAAAATTGTCGGATTTTTGCTATAACTTTTTTGTCTAGAAAAGTCTGCAAGGGCTGGGGAGCCAATCGGCTAAGGCGTTTGCCTTGAATGTGAAAGATCTCAGGTTTGGTCACCAATACTACTGATCTATAAACGGTCTGCACAGCCAAACATGTCTGAAAAAGAATATCCTGTGCTGAGGGAGTGCACATTAAGTATGCTTCAAAGTCCCAACACTGCATACAATGTCTCCCTTAATGGTTGCGTTGGGTGTCGGGTGCGGTTTGTTACTTGATTGTGGTTTTAAATTATGAGTATTATGACGCTTGTTCCCAATAGCCCTAATAGTGCAACAATAATTCAAAGTAACCTTACCTGCTGGTGTGCCCTAGTGTTTTCAAGTTTTACTTTCAATACAACTTGCTTGGATTCTTAAGATTCTTTAAACTCCTGGAATTTATATGCCTATTTTCTTATCAACCACTTGTGAGTTGCTTCTCCAAAATAAATAACTTTCTCTCAACTTATTTTTTTTTAATTGCAAATGAGCCTAAATGTAGCTGACTTACTGGTCTCTATAATCCCACTTTTTGAAACTGGTTTGGATATTCTTCTTAATTTTTAGTAAATAACTTTGCTCATAATATTCAGACCAATTTCAAAAATTGATATTATAGATACCTGTATGTCAGCTACATTAATCATATAAAAAAACATGTTTTTAAAATATTCAATACAGCCAGAGAAATGTTGCTTATTAAAAACATTTGCTCCATTTGAATTATTGGAGAGGCAATTTGGTTTGGAGATATGCGGTCAATCCTGCTCACTCGTTCTTAAATGGCTTCTTCCTTCCTGTAATTATAATGCCTTCATTAAATCTTTAAACTTCGCTTGTATCAGTGCAGTGCCTTTTTACTCTCGCAACATTGGTTCAGTTTTTGATCCACTGTTAACTATTTCCCTTTCATGTGGGATATTGGATACTCAATTTACTTGTGGCTCCTTTTAATTATCACATTTCTTCACATGAAAGTCTTGTCGCAAAATATCATCATAGGTTTTTGTAATTCTGTTTTAATCATTTTAAAGGATGTCATATAAAACTAGATAAGCTTTCTTTAGTTTCTATTAAAGAAGGTCTTTTTCTATTTTATAATTTTTTTAAACAATCTTTTTTATAAATTTCAAAAGTGAATAAGTGATAACTTATGAAGTCATCGACTTCCCTACAAATTATTTTATTATGAAACTAAATACATAACATCCTTAAACTTAAAGCATGTTCCAAACGGGAAGAATATTGAGTTGGAACATCTTGCAGTAAGGTCCATTTCTAAATATTTGTCCTTATCACTTGAATGATTTCATCATAAGGCTGTGAAAATGGTATAAGTTTTTTTTTTTTACTTTCTCAGCTATGTATTTATTATGAATTTAGATTATAAGAGCACAGAACATGTATTCATTAGAATAAAAGAGAAATAGATGAGACCTAACACAGTTGTTCAAATTCATAAATCGTTCCAATTCATTATGTATCCAGGTGGATATCCTTTCTAAAAAACCTTTAAGTTGTTTAAACTACTAATAGTAATAATTATAAGTTTTAAAAATTACTTAATTATTAATCCAAAATTTAGGTATTATATATGTTATTGTATAATGCTAAAAATTAGTTTATTCGAAAAGTATTGAAAGTAAATAACCATAGATTTTTTTTTTTTTGTATCGACTGGATATAACATGAAGAGGTCTATTGGATTTTTTTTAAATTCTGAGTAGCATTCATCCAAGTCATTGGATTTTTTTTCTTTTTTTGGCAGTAACTAGTACACTTCTGAATAAAAACAAGTGCATAAAACTATTGTCTTAATGAATACTGTGCAAATTCGGGATAATTTTTTTAAAAATTTTAACAACAAGATTTAAAATTTACTGAAAATATAAATAAAACTGCAAAATTATCAATGACTGCTTTATTACTTTCTTCTTCTGTGCGAGTCTAGAGCTTTAGCTTAAATGCAAGGCTAAAACTGAAAAATAAAAATGTAGTTGTATTTCAAACTGGTTAACATTTGTTCCAAAATACATTTCCTTTGTTTCATAAAAGCTGTTTTGTTTTAACCAGCTATTATTAAAAACACCTTGTCTCGCCCATTACATAATACCCAGACTTCTGATGAACGGTATTATATAAATGAAGGAAACATTTGTAGACTACTAGAAGTGTGTAATTGGTAGAGGGCTTAAATACAGCAGGAAGACAAAAAAAAAAAACATCAGAATCTGTGTTTCTGGCCTTTAAACTCAGCCAATCTACATTTAGGATTTTTGTCCACATATATAGCTTGATAGTGAATAATTAACCAACACAAATCTATTTATAGTAAGTAGTCGCTGGACCTATTTAGTAATCCTTATTATGGAATACTAATTTTTTTATTATGAAATTGGTTCACCTGAGAATGAATTTTAAATTCTAAATACTTTTCAAAGAGAAAAAAATCAAATATCTTGATTTAAAAATGAAAAAAGCAAGTATCTTAATTTAAAAATAACGCAAATGTCTTTCTATCCTTTATCCTTAAAAGTAACACATTAGAGCATAAGTTGAATCTATTAGCCTAGCCTCTTTTAAAATCTTAATTTTTTCTCTATACTAGCCTTGGTTATTTTGCAATATTATTGTCTAATCCTTGGTGATCCATTGTTTTCTCGATTATTGTCAGGTTGTTTTATCTTAGTTTTGACACACTGTTTGAGTTCTATTTAGCCTTGGTATTCTTTAACCTTTATGTAGTATGGGCATAAAAGGTGAAGTCATTTGATTAAAGCATATCCATCCAGTTTATAGAATAGGATTTTTTGTTTGTCATTGGACATGGCTTGTATCTTCTAGAGGCTAATTTGGGGCCATAGGCTGCTAATAATGGAGAAAAAACAAAATGAAATAATTATAAAGCTTGATGTTCGGTTCCACCAGTTTTAGTTATCTCAAATATTTCCTCTGTTAATAAATAGGATTGATTGATCAGCGTGAAAAGACACAGAAGTGCTCATTGTGTTATCCAATTTTTCTTTGAGCCAATCGCAACCAAAGTGATTTAAAAAGGTTTTTAAGATACATTAAACTTCATTATTCTAAACTATCCTAATCCATGTAAGGGTTACTATATTTCTTTACAAGTAAACATTAACATGTTTTTCAGATTCTACTGAACCCAGTAACAGTCAAGAAAATGTGGATATCAACAATCAAAAGAACCCTGAAAATACATCCTTGAACCTGGTTGAAGCAAGTAAAGAAGAGCCTAGTCTTGAAGAAATTTACTTCCCCTCCCCTCCCGCCATAAACTTTGAGGGTTTGGACACAGCCCTGCCTGATGAGAATGTTCACTTTGAGGAGAATTATGAAAATACAATATTTGAAAATGAACTCACCATTGTCGAAGAGTCTTCTGCAGAAGAAGATATTTTGCTTTCTGATAATGACAATGCAGACCAGGAAATGGTTTGTATCATTATGTTTTTACTATAATAAAGCTGTAAATTTGAAAGCCTGGGGATATTTTCCAAAATAAGCTTTTTGATTAATTAGATAAATATGTACTATTATTTCTCTTTATCTCTCGGGTACATATTAACACTTAAAACTAATATTCAAAACTTGCTAAATTAAGCCCGTTATACATTCATTTTAAAATTACCTATTTCTTTTTATTATGAAAATAGTTAATAAGAGATTCTTTAAAAATCCAGAAATTGAATTCCCTTGGTATATTGTTAGATTTGTTATGTGTGAAGAATGTCTTTGTATTTTTTTCCTAATTTTTTTCTGAAATTACAAGCCCACAAACTTTTTAAACGATTCATTTTAGCTTCCTCACTACGTTTATATCATAAAAAGTGAAACATTTTATAATCGTTCAGTCTGCCCATCCGTCACCCACTTTCATAGCCCAACCTACAAATACTACGAACAAGTGTGATACATCAAAAAATTCAGTGCATCGATATTAGAATACATTGTAAATGTGTAATGCTCATTTAAAAAGCATTGAAAACCATTTTTATTTGAATTAAATCACCATTACCATCACAACAATCGCTCGAGAAACTTTAATTATTTAAGACAATAAATTAAAATTAATTTATTTTTGCGACATCGATCAGTTTGAAATGACTTCAAGTATATTTCAGTACGAGATTCTTTGTATGTTGATATGAAATGTTTTCATTCTAAAAGCATGGGTATACATATTTATTCTTTGAAATATAAATTAATTTTTGCAAACAGTAAGTAATAGTTATTGAATTTTCAAAATAAAATGAATGAAAATAGCCAAATTTAGCACGTAAATGTTTAATATAGAATTAATGCTGTGTTTGGCGCCTTTTTACCTGTTAATCACAAATGTTGTGTGGAAGTGGGTCAAAATTACAGATTCTGTTACAGACCTACTTGTTTTAATTACTGTATGTATTTTTCAGGTTACTATCGGCCGAGATGTTGTTATTAAAGCCAAGTACCTAAACAAATGCCTGATATTTGGCAAAAACGCCACGAAACTGACTCGCTGTCTTGTAGATGTAGTTTTCCCAAGTACTTTGCTTGCTTTGTGCAGTGCATTTGGTAATAAGTCCCATGTAACGAAACTTACAAGAGCAGCTTTACCCCATTATAAGGTTGAGGCAATAATAGGTATTTTGTAGTTTAATATTTTTCTTATTTATGTTGTTTTAAAGTATGTAGCAAAGAATAAAATTTTGTAAAGAAAGTAACTACTATTACTTTTTCTAGTTTGTAAAGTTTGTATATATGCAGCTCAAAATTTATCATCTGTTCCAAAATACTGTATGCAATAATGTACTGTGTCGCAATAATGTACATAATTTAAAGTTATTTTTCTTAAATTATTCTTGAATTTATGCATTAAACATTGTTATGAGAGAACGGTGGATACACACACACATTCTTCTACAACTTTCAATAAAAAATATATTAAACATCGTTTTTTAAATATAGTAACTAATATATTTTTATTTTCTTAATTTATTATCAAATGTTTCCATAATACTTTTTATTTGAACAATTTATGTTTCGGTTTAGATTATGTTTTGAAAAGATTCCCAACTAGTTCCAGAAGTGAAGTTACTCTTGCTATTAACATGAAATGTCAAGAAGCAAGAGCTGCAGCTGGTAGAGCAGAGAGTGGTGCCAACTGCAGAAAATCACAGGTGAAATGGATATACTACATGCTGTAACTCTTTTTGAGGCTCTTTTATGAACCCTTCTTTAAGAAATATTTCACACCACTTTTGGTCGTGTTTCAGTTTAGGTATTCATCAGCTGACAGATTCCGATATAAAAACACATTTAGGGCGACTGTCAATATTTCCAGCAACTCATTATTTTTGAAAAAAACTAATTTCATTTAAAAATTTAAAGTATTAAGAAGCTTTTTAAATTCATTGATTTTTTTTAACAACAGACACATTTTTAATTCTCTACTGTTCAGTAACCAAACTTGTTTGTTCCAGTTTCAAAAATTATTTCTGGCCAAAGACCAGCAAGAAGACACCAAAGATCAAGATTCAAAGCCAGACGCCAAAGCAAAACCAGAGGCCACGATTCAAAACCAGGACACCAATACCAACAACCTACCATCTGTTGAAGTCCCCAGACCCCAACCAGTCGCAGTAACAATCTTTAAAAACCCACAACCGGGCATTGTCCGCCTGAAATCCCCTTCATCCTCAACCTTGACTTTAGGGAAACAACCGTCCAACTTACGGCCAATTCTCATCCGGCCAAACTACGGCATACCTCCGAGGTCTGTCGGACCTCCTAACAGTGTTATGCTGGCCAAGGGGTACAAACCCCGAGCTCCCACTGTGAGATCCCTTCTAAGGATGCAACAGCCACCGGGAAATGACAAAAAGCTTGTTCTACCCCTGAATGTGATACAGAAGGCGGTAATGGCCAATTCTCAGGGTAGGAGCTCGGATGGTAGTGCTGGTCCACCACAGAGACCAATAATAATTCTTGGGTCACCAGGCCAACATGCCATTGCTCCTGCGCCAGTGGTGAGTTTAAACATAAAAATCATTTTTTAGACTTTAAGGCCTCCATTCGCAGCTCTTTCTTAATTTTTGTTGTATCAAGATATTTACATATTGGTTGTCTAAGGGCTAATATCTCCTATTTGCATTGTGCCTTTTTTATTGGATTTCTCAATTGTTTGAAGGAGCTCTACAAAGTTCTACAGTTCATTAGCACATCGTTCTGCAATCCTTACGGAGGTTCAGTATGTTGTATGTCGGTAATGTTAAATTAGCCAATATACCTTTTCACAAAAACTACTGATCAGATCATCTTAAAATTTTCTGTGTGTGTTATACCAACCTTATATATTAATCTGAGGTTAAAAGTTTTTTTTTTAAATAACTGTTAGATTTTTTAAATAAAAATAAGTTTTAAAGTACCCGAAAAATCATGAAATTTTTCACTTTTTTGCCCCATGAAATTTTTTTCACTTTAGTTTTATTAAAATTTATAACCTCAGATTAATCTGTACTATGCATTACATCATATAAAAAAGTTTACGAGAAAACATAGCATAGTTTTTGAGAAAAGGTACATTGAAGTTCAAAAAATCAAGTTCTGAGAAAAACGTGTTTAAAATTTTTATTGTTAACCCGTTTCAATAAGGAAAGGGTTAAATAAAATGGCTTTTAATGTCAAAAATATTTTTCCATTCGTCTTGATACTTTGTGACATTATAAATAAAGGTTGTAATAGTATTTTAAGCCAATAATTTTTTATATTTTCACCGATTTTGGGGTACTGAACCCCCTTAAAAGTTACTTATCGATAAAAAAAAGCAGCTTATTTTTTCTCAAAAACTTCTCTTTATGCAATAGATTTTTCCTGCAAAAGCGAATCTTTATGTCCCACAATTGATTATTACCCTTTGTGCGGGACATATAAGTTGTTTAATTTTCATATTTATATGCAAGCTTACATCATATGTGACTAATAGTTTTTAAAATTGTTTTCCACAGTGTGGTTATTGATAAAGAAAATATAGTACCCTATAATAATATATGTACTACCTAATATAAATATATGTACCCTATAATGACAATGTTCAATTACTTTTTGTGCATATTTTAAACTTTTAATATATAGTTTTTTTTTGTATAAAAATTGCTAATTCTCAGCATTTTTTTCTTACAGAAACCAGTTCCTTCTACAGATTCAAAGTTGAAGTGATTAGGGGCATTATCTTTAATGTAATTAAATGTTTATAAAAATGCATGTAATTGTTATGAATGCGTCTTGGAGACCTTGTCTGAAACAACTTTCTTTTAACAAACTATTTTGTTAATTTGAAATTGTAACTAGTTTTTGTATATAAGATTCATTTCATTTTTTTTCATTATTAAAATTCCTAGTTCTAAAAAAATCATAATGTCTAATTTGTAATTATTTATCAGTTTATGTTATTAGGTTTAAGATGCGAGGAATTTCACTCTTTGTATTGCTTGTTTAAGATGAAATTTCGTAAAACACTGTTAAAGCATTTAAAATTTGTAATTTTTGTATAGAAGTTTTATGTTTTCATTTCAAACAGACAATAAAGATATGCAAACTGAATCACTCCTAAATTAGTTCACAAATAACTTCATATGCAATCTTATAAACTATTAAGTTGAAACAGCAATCACATTGCCAAGAAAAAAAATACCAATCAATGATATCATTTTAATTAACGCAATATACATTAAAACTCGTCCACCAACGGAAATCATACATTTTGTAACTCAATCTGTTGCTTACAACTACTTTCATGCAATATTTCAACACATCGTTACCGATTAGTCTTGATGGTTACATTTTGAATCCTTACAATATTTAAAATTTCATTACAAAAATCTTAGCTATTCAAAAAATACTGTTTGGAAAAGGAAGGGGGGGGGGGGGGGTTGTGGATTACACTACAAAACTTTATTATGGGATTTTAAAATTACATTTTGATTGAATGAACCTCACTTGATGCTCAACTGCTGCTGTCAAACAAAGCAACCACATCCTTATTTGTAATTGTTTGATTCCTTGAATTGCCTTGATCAAACAATTATGTTGATTCCTTGAATTGCAGACCTTAATGTTATAATATTTTGATCAGAATGAAAATTTTGAATTAAATCCTCAATTAACTCTAAAATTGTATGTTTATACGATACCCAAAAGGATTTCTTTAAGAAAAAAATACCTTGTTTTCCCTATTAAAATTTTTTATTCAGTAAATGGAGAGAAAATTTGCCAAACTTGACAGCATTTTTGGCCACACTCTGTGAAAGCTGAAGATAAGGATTTACATGCGCATTTTAAATGTATTTTTTAAATTTTTTTTTCTTATAAACAGAAAAACTAACACACGAAAAAATTCAAACATTTATTTAAAATTGTCTGAGAAAAACACAAGTATAAAAAATAAACTACATCAACCAAAATAAAAGCATTGAATAAATGTTTACAAAACTTTTACAGTAATACCAATAAAAACTAGATTCATTTTGTTTCAAGATCATTCTAGTTAGACTATTATAGAAATAACATTTGTCAGAAATGATGTGTTCTTGTAAATGGACAGATAATGTATAACTACTTTGAAATCTTTCTGTAGCTATAAAATGTGTATCAAATATAAAATTTTAACAAAGCCACTTTCTTTCAATTCAAAATACTTTGCACAAGAACCCAACAAAGCAAATACTGATTGCACAATTGCGTATATGTCTTTAAACTACATACATATGCATCCCGAAAACCAATAGTATAAGAAAACAAACAAGAGAATAAAATATAAGCCTACGAAATAAATGCAAATTTCAGAAATAAAAATTTCTACGTAACATACTTATGTACAATTTTAAACTATAAGAATAATGGTAATGGAATGATTAAAAGAAATTCAAAAACAATCAAAATAATTTTTAGTTACAACATACAGAAGCAACCCATTGATTAGAATCTATTTTAAATATGGGTGAAAACTTAATATCCATCACCGGATCAATTCTTAAACAAATGATTTTTTAATAACATGCACTAAAATACAAAGCGGTCCAAAAGTCCATAACACATTAATAAAACAGATTTTTTTGTCCGTGAATATTTGAATCAAACGGGACACAGGAAAATATTTTTTCAATTTTGTGTGCTCGTAGATACAGTAGAAAGTCAAAAATATGCACAAGATGTGAAAGTGAGGATATTTTGTGATTTGATAGTTTTCAGCTCACACTCTCATCAAACTTGTTAATTACCTGTATAACTTATTACGAAATACATAATAACACTCCATGCCAACCTAAGTTCGGTAAATAGAAATATGCTATGGGGAAGATCATTCTGCTAATGTAAAGAGTTCCATAAATTATTTGTGAATCCATCCAGAAAACATGTTTGAAACATCAATTTCGTTTAAGGTCTAACATAATTGAATATTATTTGAGAAAATTTGGCAATTTTATCAAAATGAAAAATGTATTTTTGTTAAATTGTATTCAGATCATTTTGTATGTAAATATTGCCTCATAAGAGTTTCCAACTAACAGACCAACCATGCTTTTTACTCTTTGCTTTTACCCAAGTTAGGTTGGCGCAGAGTGTAGATGCTTTCTACTGTACTTAATAACATAAAGTATTATTGAACACATTACTGCTGATTGTCATACAGCTGTATGAAAAAATATGTTTAAAAAAAATCACAATAAATTGATTGCTACATAGATCTTCATTCTTAGTAGGGACTAAGAAATAATGTCCGTTCTTGATTTCTGATGGTTTCTTCTCTTTTGTAGTAAATAATCAATACCATAACCACAACAAATAAAGCAAATGCTAAAATAACCACAAGTATGTAACCAAAAGAAATAATTCCTGTAAAAAAACGTATTTATAAGTACACCATCATAATTTTAATTAAGTATATAGTAATAACAGAAAAAAAACTGTCAGAATTAACTGGTCAAAACTATAACAGTAGGGTTTTTCTGAACAACTAAATATATATAAACAAAAGAAATTGCAACTTGTACCATTTTTAAAAAATAGCTGAAACTTTAGTTTATATATATTTTTTTATTGATTTATCAATCAAAATAAGAGAATTATTTGTTTATAGTATTTCTGCATCATTATTAAATTTTTTAATCTGAGGTATATTAAGTATTGCTATATTTACTTTCTACTAAAAATAAATAAATGAAATGAAAAAAATAATAACTGTGTAGATAGAGGGTTTATTAGCTTTTCATACTTTATTACACTGGACAACAAAATTTGAAAAATTTTCTGCGAATCAGATGAAAGTACCCAATTCCGAATGATTTCAACGTGCTAAACTCAAATATCACCTTAAAAAATGAAAGTTAGCTCTTGTTTTTGAGTTACGGTCGTTTTTTTTCATTGCATAGGATACGGCGAAATGCATGGGCGCACCAAACACAAAATTAATTAAAGTCAATTTTTTTTACAGAAACTCTCCTAATTTTTGCTCGTACAGGTTTTATTTTATATTATCAACATGGGGGTGATAAGAAAAATAATTTACAAGATTTTTCACCCACATTCGCAGCTTAATACCCCACTACGCAGCATAATTGTTATCACTTTATGGGGTGTAGGGAAAAAATAGACCAATAAAATCCTCACATTTCTCCATGATTGTTTTAGAAGCTGTAGCATATTTAGCAGACGCATGGCTATTATCCTCATTAAAACTATAAAAAAATAAAATAAAAATAGTGGAGACTTTAGTAAATAGTGTCGTGTTGGACCGGACGCCGAGTTGAAGGAGTGTTAGGCCATTTAACTTTTATCTTTTTCTAAAAAATATCTTATTTAACTGATGAGATGATGCAGAAATAAGTCATTAATCTGATTTGTTGGTTACCTCTTAATATTAAAATGACATTCCGCTTTGTTCCATTAAATGACATTCGTTTTTCTTCCCAGCATACGGCACTATCTGTTGTCCCAGATGAAATTTGTCCAGTGACAAATTTGCTACACAAGTTTAACTACATACGTGAGGAGCCCAGATATTAATCCTGGTCTCCCATCTTGTAACCAAAATACAAATGATAAGCTTTCTTTACTTTTGAAGTGATGCTTTTTTTTTTGTTGCAAAAAATGCATTTTGCCCCAAATATAACATAAGTTATTAGCTATATTAATGCATTTACAAGGCATTACAGTTAAAGATTTATTACCAACACTAATTTTCGATATTCTGCTTCTAAAAAAACTACCTAAGTACGAAATACAAGGAATTTATTGCTTTTTATTCTGCACCTCTCAAGATAGAACAATTACATTGCTTAGAAGGGTAATTTAGCTTTTATATGATTACAAAAACCTTGAAAGTTATCATTTCCTCCCACCCCCAGGTTGATAATATGAAATAAAATCTGTATGAGCCTCAAATTAGGAGGTTTTATGTACACAAAATTGACTTTAATTAATTTGGCGTTTGGTGCGCCCATGCATTTCGCAGTATCTTATGAGATGAAAAAACGACCGTAACTCAAAAACAAGAGCTAACTTTCATTTTTTAAGGTGATATTCGAGTTTAGCACATCGAAATCATTAAGAATTGGGTACTTTCATCTCATTCGCATTTTCACTGTTGACCAGTGTTATTAGCCAGAGGTTAAAAAAATTTTGTGAAAAAATTTACTAATAATACATACCCATTCCAGATCCTCGACTAATTTTTAATCTGAAATAGAGAAATCATCAAGTGTTTAAAAAATAACATAATTAGGTCTACTTTTTTTAATACTTATTTAGCATAATGTTTAGTGGGAAAATAGGTTATGTTACAAATAAGTAAAATTAAAGTTTCCATCAAATAAATTCCATAAATTGTCTTTAAAAAAGGATTAATATATTTTAAAACATACCCATATGACAATGGTCCCCTATTTTAAAGAGTTTATAAATAGTGTACACATTTTTATACAGTAAAACTTCTAGAACAGACCACCTCTAATCAGGGTTGTTATGTTTAAAACATTTTGTTTAAAACAAATGTTTTAAACATGTTTAAAACATAGTAATAAAAAACATGTTTAAAACAATTTTATTAATTACTAGCAAATTTATACCTGTACTTCGCACGGATTAAAAAAAATATCAAATGGATCCTAGTATGTGTACCATATAACCTGTTTTAAGATCATAAACTTAAGTTATTTTTTCCAATGATCGGATTTGAGCCAAAGTGGTGTAGTTTTTCCAGAATATTCTAATTTTCTCTGAAAATAGAACATTTTGAGCTCTGAAAGTTCTTATTTTGCAACTCAAGTATGAACTACGCATTTGTGCCAAGTTACGAGGCAAACAAATGTCTAGTTTGTGAGTTTCAGAGAGACATACACACAAAACTTCATTTTTATTATTATAGATTATATTTTTTTAATTTATTGGCCAAATACAGTTCATTTAAGAAAATAGGTTTTATTTTAGGATATATGACCATGCTGTATTACCTTAAAGATTAAGATTGTGATAAATAGTAGACCCTGATCGAATGGTAAACCTTGTATGTGATACTTTATATCCCAAATGGGACACTACTGACATTTGTTAATATTAATTTATTATAGCCTCTAATTTGTGAGATTTATGCTAATCATCAATGTGGTACATAATTTTAGTTCATTAAAATAATACCAAACATAAACTAGTATTACACTATTAGTTTTTAAATTGTTCTATTAGCCCGTCCGATTTAATCAAAGGAAGACACAGAATCGCCAAACAATCGAAGGATTTCTTGTATTCCATGATTCTTCGACAAATAAAGATGCAAGGCATATGCCTAAAATTATTGGGAATGGAAGTAAATATGGGAAACCAAAATGCAAAAAAAACATGTTTTTTTTTAAAACCTAAACAACTTGTAGTAATATGGGAATATGGGATAAGTAAATATGGAAAACCAAAATGCAAAAAAAAAACATGTTATTTAAACCTAAACAACTTGATCAATAACCAAAATTTAATTATTTAAAAAAAAAACATGTTTTAAACAAAAAAAACACGTTTAAAACAAAAAAAACATGTTTTTTTGTTTTATTTAAAAAAAACATGTTTTTTTCCAACCCTGCCTCTAATAAGCAACCACCTCCGCAAACGGACACTTTTTCAAAAGGCACTGATTTTTTCCCCTATATGCTTTATGTTAAAAATACCTATCATATTTCGTATGTAGAAATTTCTATTTATGTATTTCAAAAGATTGTAACTTAAATGTGTATTGCAAAAAAATATAATCTTGTGTTTGTATATAATTAAATAAAATTATGAAGAGCAAAAATATATCTCTATAAAAGGGTCGGGGATCTGTAGGGACTTAGCTTAATTTTTAATAGTAAACTATTGTTTATAAAACCGATTTAAACATTTAAGCAGCTCAGTGATGATACTTCTCAAAAAGACCACCCTCAACGACCGATTTTCCTCAGAACGGCTTGTGGTCGCTCCCAAGAAGTTTTACTGTATAACATTTATTCCCTATACAGGTTTAACATCCTAGTTTAACACTAAAAACAGGTACATCAAGGATAAGTAGTAGTAGTACCCAAGTACAAGCTTTTGTAGCAATATTAAGTTTTAACTTACTTAAATGTAAAAGATACAAAAAAAATAGTTGAGAGATAAATTCAATTGAAAAGAGGTGTAGAAAAAGATTAAAAATTTGGAATTTCAATAGATACATTTCATATCTGTCCCAATTTGAACAATTTCACACAATGCAATGAAATATACAAGAAAGTGGGAGAATTCATTTACTTGAGATCTCTGGCGTCAGGAACTCCTCTTCTATCATCTTTAGTTTGTATGGGAAGATATACAGCTTCACAAACAATAAACATTGCTAAAAATAAGAGAAAAAGAACTATAAATACTATAAATTTAAGGAATATTATGCTCATATAAATCTTATTATGATTATAATAACTTATTAGGAAAAACTCATTTTTATAGTAAAAGTACATTTGATTTATATATAAAGCCGATCCGGCGGCGCAGTGGTTAAGATGTTGGCCTTTGGAGCTGCTGGGTCCGGGTTCGAACCACGTTGAGGCATGGATGTTTGTGTTTGTCGAGTATATGAGGAGTACGTGCTCGTTAAATCTGTTGGGTCCGGAAGTCCTGTGGGCGGTCATTGCGCAGTTTCCCAAGGGTACAGGTCCCTGGAGAAAATTTCCCTCCCCCCCTCCCCTTCAGAGACATGTCTAAATTATGGAAGTGGCGACAGATGGCAGCATCTGACATTTCTATATGTGTGCGTCCTGTGTTGTCCTACTTGACGATGGTTTATAGGCGGGTCCTTGCGAACAAGCACACAAGCCTGAAAATATACGTCTACCAACCAAACCCCAATTAAAAAAATTATTATACGAAGTATTTGAATTATACATAAGCATGTTTACAGTAATATCTTTGTTTACTTTTAAAAAATAAGAACTACATATAAGTTTTTTTATCATGATCCATTGATAGTTATTAAATACAAGGACGAAAGTAAATTGCCTTCAACTAAAATTACACTAAATATGTGCTACTGCGCCTTTGAGACTGCCTCAAATTAGTACAAACAAAAAAAGTAAACAATGCAACTTTTAAAATGTCAATAAATTTGTTTTACAGGGCATGCACTGTCGATTTGTTTTTATTTCCAAGGACGGTGTTTTCCATCGCTCCCCTATGTAATTTGTTACTTTTGGGAATCAGTAATTTTACAGGTAATTAATTACTTTTTATGAAAAGTTATTGTAACGAGTTATGTTTAAACAAGTAACGGCCCAGCCCTGGACAAGGATTAATGTATTTGCTACACAATATAGACTTTACAAACTTACCCAGAGGCAATATGACCAACAGAGATTTCATTTTAACGTTTAAAACGTTTTGAAAAATTAAAACTAGTCAAACTATGTATAAATACACATTTCGATTCACAACGAAACAAAAAGCAAAAACTAGGCGTTGTTTTGGTTGGTTGGTAGACATATATTTTCAGGCTGGTCGCAATGACCCGCTTATAAACCATCGTCAAGTAGGACAACACAAGACACACACAAACACATATGGCAGATGTTGCCATCTGTCGCCACCGCCGCAATTTAGACATGTCCCTGAAGGGGAGGGAAATTTTCTCCAGGGACCTGTACCCATGGGAAACTGCGCAATGACCACCCACAGGACTTTCGGACCCAACAGATTTTACGAGCACGTATTCGGCATATACTCGAGAAACACAAACATCCATGCCTGGACGGGATTCGAGCCCGGACCCAGCAGCTCCAGAGGCCAGTGCTTTAACCACTACGCCGCTGGATCGGCGGCGTTGCTTTGATTGGTTTCTAGGTGAGGTGGAAGAGTCGCTTTTGATGCTTATGCTACACTTTGGGTTTGGTTTGGTTGAATCAACGCCACACAAAACATAGCCCACACACTCTTTGAATTTACCATTTGTCACTTGTTTGGATATATTTACTACTTTATGGATATTTTTATATGCAACAGGTTTTGTAAAAGAAATTAACAGGGATATTTGTCAACTGGGTTTAATTTCACCAGGCTTGAGTCATCGTCTCATCATACAGAATACTATTAATAAGTTGGTGCTGCCATCTTGTGAAAAATACGATAATCTAGTAAACTAATCGGGAGTTATTTTGCTGCTGCCCTCTATTGAAGAACAAAAGTACACAAAAGCCCACACAAAAAAATCGGATCACTTATTAGTTAAAAATAAAAGTTTCTAAATTCTTTTTTGGTTGAATCACCTCTGTTTTTGTTCGCCTTTTTTAACACAAGGAACGGAAATATCTCTAAAGCTAGAGCTAAGGAAAAAATTACATCATTATTTAGTATTCATCAGTGGATTGTTTTTCGTCGTGAATGGGCTGTCTAACTCGTGTATTAAAAAGTAAAATAAAAACATATATTTAGTATTTATTATGTTTTTTCCCTATGCAGTAATCTAATGTGTGTAATTTTCTGTGAATTAGACAGAAACCCTAAGGCTCTTATTTTAAGAAATTATTTCAGAAAGAAGTTATTTAGGAAATGCGCCTATTTTATTATAAAGAATACAGAACTCTTCATTATTAGAGAGGTATATTTTACGCAGTCTCTAATAAGGCGCTGACCTAATTTCAGGTATTCGGATCGGTCTTAGGAGCGTCCATAATAAAGCAACACCTTTACTCCGTTTTTCGACCCTCCCTTACGTAAAATGTCATGATTGTCAAAAAATTAAAATTATATTCTTTTTCAACTAATTTTTTTGATAAAGCATTAGAGCAGATAACTAATTACCAGTCTTACAGTTTTGTAGTGAGAGTATTTAGTTAGAAAGAGTAGGGGAGAGTGGGGGCTATTGGGACAAATTTTTATTAACCTCTGCATTTCAAAATCTGATTTTTTTGTGTTTTTCAAAAAATATTTTTTTAAAAATCACTGTAAACGTATTTTTTTATGCTTTAAAATATCCTCAATTTAAATCAAAGAGCTATATGTTATGTAAGGAACAATACATAAAAAGTTCGCAATGACATTTCATATAGTTTTTGAGAAAAATGTTTCTTAAGTTAGTAAAATTAACATAGACGAGATAGAACTCAACTATCCGGACTCCTCTTAACAATGTAAGATCGGAAAAATCCTTAGCTTTTGTGACTATAACGAATTTTGTTACGAAAATTAACTCTACCCCCCCCTTTTTTTTTTGGTCTGTTGAAAAGTAAATTTTCAAAAGAAAGATCTTACTTCTTAATTGCCAGTAAAATTTAGATGGGCGAGATAGAACTATCCGACTCAATTTAATTTCAAAATAATCGTGCACGGTGCAACCAATATAATATTTTTTTGCCAAATCTATTACTTCGCTACTTTACTAATGACGTCAAATAAACAGTAAAAAAGGCAATAGTTAGGTCAGAATGAATCATTTATTATGTCCTTAAACGGATGCAATATTTTTAAAAAGAAATTTCCTCTCGGGCTGTTTCGTTCGATCAGCTGACGGTAAAGTGACGTCACTACCAAAATAGAAGCGTGTTGTCTACTTTTACTCGTTTAACACGTTTTGGCATCATTACAAAAATATCAAACAAATATTTCAAAGTCAAAATTAAAGAAAATTAATGTTTTTTCAGAAAATTTTTAGAAGCGTAAAGCTTTCTAATAATTAACGATTTTTTATTTTAGAAGAATATTTTTTTAGTAATTGGGGAAAAAATGCAAACTGCGCCATTTGGCGATGTGATCCGAATTTGGCTATAGTTTCATTCCGGCAGCCTTCATCATAGTTTGTAATCTATTTATTGCTTCTGTCACGAGGCACAGCGAAGCAACAAAACAACGTAACTCGCTTTAAAATCTCGAGTTTGTAGGTGTGTCATTTTTTTAGCAGATTCGTTGTAGCTTTATATCAGGCCATTTTGGACTTTAATCTTTCGAACAATTCATCTGCTAATATAGATTGAAAACAACATAGGATAATTCTTTTGGTGTTTATAAGTGCTTTGGAATTGAGCTAGCCATCTAAGTTGAAAAGGTAAGAATTTGTTAATTACCATATGTTTTTTGAAATTTTCCAAATGAGTGTTCCAACGTATCATTCTTAGATTTTAAATAAATTGGATTAAAAAAAAATTCATATGCCTGTTGCTGAGTTTTGTAGCTTTAACCCTTTTTCAATGACAACTAAATGTGTAAATCCTGTTTTAAAATAACTAAAAATTTAACAATCAATATGTATCTTGTTATTTAATTGAATTTTTTTAACTATGTATTTTTACTTTAAACGTAAATGCTAAGGATTATATACATTTATTGAGACATAATAAAAACCAAGTGCAAAACAATAGTTTCATAAAAAATTCTTTTTATTTGTAATTTCGTATTTATTTAAACTTTGAAGAGACAGAGTTAGGTAAATAAGATTCAAATATTTAAATTTCATGTAGTTTAGTTAAAAGCAATTTTCTTTTTAAAAAAAAGCCAAGATTTCGAAGGAAATTTTGAGACTGCATTGCTTACTTCATTTGAGTTTTTTCCAAATGTGACAACTGATAAGTATAAAACGAATTCTTAGATGCTTCTAAGTTTAATCCTTAATTTATGTTCATTAAAACTCTTGTTAAAAACATCAAACTGACAAACAGCGATTGATTAGCACGATCTTTTTATATAAAAAGTATTTTAACGGTAAAAATAGTATATTAATGTTAAATTATATTATTATCTATATCCACTTGAATAATGATTTAAAGCTTTTTTTCTGTACAATTTAAAGGATTTTTTTGATAAAGATGAAGATCGTTATGTATTTCAAATTTATTGTATTTAAAAAGCTACCCCATCATTGATCTTGTTTAGAAACTAATACGAGATCTTATACTATTCATATACGTACTGCAGTCTGCCTAAATTATCATAAATTATTATTATAGTTTTACAGTACTAAAAAACTAGTATAACTTTTTAACCACTACTACATTATAGGATCTGGATACTACGAAGAAGTTTAACTCATTCTTGATCCTTTGTATTATACAATTTAAATTATTCAGAAACTGTGACAGTACCAATGTCGGACAACGAAAATAAAGTATGATTTCCTTTTTAAATAGCTTAAGATGATGCGGTGATGACCTTTAAACCATAATATCTAGTCATAGTTACTTCAATACATCAATACTTCTATTTCAGTTTCCTTCGTAAATGGGGCGATATAGCTTCACCTGTAATTTTCTTTCTCACAAGTAATTTTCTCGACAGGTTATTTTATTCGCTTATTTTTGAAAAGAATTAAAATAAACACATCAATATTTGAATTTGTTCTTTTAGCTAATTAGCGAAAGTATTCTTGTGACCCGAATTTAGCTTGGCATTTGTACTGAAAACTGACCTTTTTGAGAAAATAATTAATAAAAACATTCTTTTTCCGTCCTGTTCTAAGCACCAGTGCATGAAAATTGGAGCTTGCATATCACATTTTGAGAGCAGTCTTCTCAAATTTGTCTTACTTGTTTTACTTTTTTAAAATCGAACCTGAATCAACTTGAAATGTACGCTAAGGTTGCGTCTTTTTTCCCCCCTTGTAGATCGTTTTAAAACTTAAAAATACATGACCGATTTTTCTGTTGCTCGTAAGGTCACGGGTACGAGGAAATGGCTTCTGACAACACACCTTTGCAAATTCGTACCACTTGCTTCAGGGCCTATTTTAAGAACTTTAATTGAGCAGGACTTCCTTTTTCATAGAGGAATGCTGGTTTTGAACTTTTTCGAAACGTAAGCAATTAAATAGGAATACATAAAACGGTTATATACTTGTATATTAAGCTTGCAAAAATTACTGATAAAACTATTTCTTTTCAATAAGTTTTCAAACGATACAAATGTTTTACCAAAATCATTCGCTTTCTTTACTATTCAAATTGATGCGCACGAGTAACTAAAAACTTTTTAATAAGTTCTTGCAACCGTTGCTCAATTTTAGTTTGAATAGAAACCGATGAGTGAATCCATAAGTTTCGTTTAGTTTAAAGAAAATGGCATTAGAGTTAATCAACTATAAAAAAAATGGAAAGCCTGGAAAATGAATCACGAAAACTAAGTCGGTATTATTTGTAAGCTATTAGAATGCCTATGCCTATGTGAACATTGAAAACATGCTTAGATTTGCCTCAAAATATATATCTTTCTTGTCTCAAGTATGCGCTGAATTTATCCAAATGGTTATCTTCCGAGCAAAAACATCATTAAATTCATTTATTACTTCACCGTTTGTTTACAAATCAGTAAAGTGGACAAACCCCAGACGGATAAACTACTTCTACATTTTTCCAACTTGTATACAAGCAGATATTAAAAACTTAAATATCCATGGCTTGGTTCTAAAGGGCCTAAGTCAAAGACAATTGACATTGGCCCTTTTAGAACCACAGATATATATTGATTCGAATATTTTACTTTGTATTTCGTTTACTTGAACCTAACGAACATAGAGATAAACCATTGTGGTTCTAAGGTACCAGAATTGTCTCTTGACCCTATTTTGAACTCCATTGTTGACTTAGAGCAGTGGTTCTCAACCTTTTGTAGGTGACGACCCCCTAATGCCGCAAAATACCTTCGCGACCCCCCTCCCCCGCCCTACACATGATGTACTCTTTATTAACTATTATATTTGGGTAATTTTTTTTATATATTTTTATTTTACAATGGCTGTCCCGTGGGAAGGTTTTGAACAAGTTGTTTGAGCTGCGATATGAAATGCTGACACTTTTACAAGATGCTAAACCAGAATTTTTTTCAGCTCCTCAACTTGGATTTTTCAACTTTCATACTTAGCAGACATACAGTGGTGGAAATTGATTTATGAACTAACATTCTTTTCACCAGATATCGCTTTGTATTAAGTGCTAACAATTCAAATTTTGTGTGTTGGATATTCAGAGCACAATAAAGGAATTTCACACATAATTTTTTTCAAAAAATGATATTAAATAAAAATATATATAATTTTAGTTTTTAAGCATGTCAAATGATGGAAATTGATTTATGAACTCAAATTTATTTTGAACCCAGGTACCAAATATTTTAACTCGTTCTTCATTTGAACTTCAGGGGAGCTTACAATCAGTGTTTATAAATAAGATTAAGGCCAAATTTGTTGAAATTTATCTGTTTTATTCCCATTTTACTAAATAGGAAAGCTTGCGGGACTGCCTGAAACCAAAAAGGTAAAAAATGACCCTTATATAATATTGTAACAAATCTGTAAGAGAAATTAGCATATTAATTAAAAGATCAATAAATATAATTCATAAATATTTGAAGAATCATTCTGACTTCGGCAAAAACCATCATTAAAAAAGGTGCAACCCTCGTGGGACGAGGGACAAAAGCAGGTTTATTGGACTGGTATCCCAAAAAGTTACCATTTGTGTCAGCATTTGTGCATTACAGGGCGAATTTGTTATGAACAATCACTTCCTGTAACTCCCAGAAGAGTAGGACAAATATTGATATCGTCGTCGAACTTGAAATGTTCCGAAATGAAGGCTGGTCCAAAGCTTACTCTTCACCATAAGAACAGGCTATTAAAATGTAGTCGTAACTACATGAAAATGAATTGGGTGGGGGTGGAGGGAGAGAAATAGGAAAAAAGTGAACTTTGCTGATGAAAAAATTTTCAATTTGGATGGACGTGATGGTTTAAAATGTTATTGAAAGGATCTTCGGAAATAACCAAGATCTGTCTTCAGCAGAAATGTTAGTGGTGGAAGTTTGATGGTTTGGGCCCCGATATCTTATGATTGAAGAAACAAGGTTATGTTCCTGAATTGCTGACAAACATAACTTTATTGCAGATTAGTTCTAGAAAATTCTTTAATTCCTTTTCGCGTTGCAAAACTATGCTTTTGATTAGATTTTTATGCATGATAATGCAAGTATCCACATTTCAAACGAAATTAAAGACTGTTTAATGAACTAAGTGTTGTTCATTTAGATCACCCTGCCAATAGCCATGACTTAAACCCCAAGAATAATGTCTGAGATCAATTGGTTTGAATAATTTACTCAAATGGAGTATGGTTTTAATGAAGTGTGCATCAGTTATGGAATAGAAGGACTTAATCATTAAAAACTGCAAATTGCTTGACCAAAACTTGACCTAAATTTTGTGTTGTGTATGAAAAACAATATCAAGGAAGCATTAGCGACAAAAAATAGTTTTAGCAATTATTAATTGAGATTGAATGCAAAAGTTCATAAATCAATTTCCCTATGCTAAAACTAAAATGTCAAAAAAATAAATTGTTTACGAATTTATATAAAATTTTATTTACGTGTATAGTTTATAATGCAAAGCCTGTATAGTATATAAAATTTAAATCGATAAAAATGCATTTAATAAAGAAATATTGTTAAAAAACTGTCAGTTCATAAATCAATTTCCACCACTGTATTTATGCACCTAAATGAGCTAAATACCGAGCAACAAGGTTGAAATATAACAATAATCAAAATCCAAGATAAAATTAACAGATTCTTAAAGAAACTGAATGTTTATGCTGCTAAAGTTAAGAAATCTAATTTTGAAAACTTTCATTTATGTTACGAATTTAAAAGTTCCGACAAGCACAAGTTTCTCATTAGCTTGTTGCAACGTAACCGTACTAGAATTAAAATTATGCAGTAATAACATAAAAAACTTGAAATGTAAATTAACCAAGATATAAAGTAAAATAATGTGTGGTGATTTTTTTCTTCCATTCTAGTTGTAAAGTAAAATTATTGTATAAAACGTTACTTTTTATAAAACGTTGCATAAACGTATTTTTAAAAAACATTTTGCGACCCCCCTAGGATCCCTTCGCGACCCACCGGTTGAGAACCACTGACTTAGAGTAGGCGGAAACGTCGCAGAATGCGAAAGGCTCTCGTCCGTAGGAAATATACAGGTAGTTTTCGCGTTACTCGGCACTCGGCTTGTCAATGCAACGTTTTTTTAAACGCGTCACGGCCTTGACTAAAAGCCGCAGCCAATCACCTGTTGCATGATAAGTCACAACTTTCATTGTCGCTAACATTGAAAAGGTATTTTAGAACTGTTGTGAGGTGGAATATATTGTTGATGAAATTTTTAAACTATTCATGAAAATATATCTGGACGTAATTACGTTTCCATCTTTTTATTGAGAAAGGAATTCAAGGTTGGTATCGGTTTAATGTTTTAAATTGACGATAAAAAAAATAAAATGAAGTAATTTCAATAAAAATGCTTCAGGTGAAATAGTCGTTGAAATCGTGTTTTTTTTTTTAAAGTTTTAAGTAAATAGATATAGAGCATTGCTTTAAAATGCGTTTCTCTCCCTTTCGCTTGCCACCAAACATTAAAGATAATTTGGGTTTTCTATTTCAATACATACTTGTATAGTTACAACACAATTTAATCTATCCAAATTTTTCATGAAATAAAGTGACGAATACGGTTCAAAATATTATATTCATGAATACAGACCTAAAAAAAAATAAGATTTTGAGAAAAAAAATTATTGTTCACGGGAAGCTGTGCAATTGCACTCAACAGATGTCGTTATAATAATAAGAATGATTGGTAAAGGACAAATGTTTACCTTTTAGAGTGACTTATCTTCAAAACTTCCTTTTGTTATCTTGCGACGGATGTCTTTGAATAACATCGACCTTTATTATCAATAAAAAAACTTACTTTATTATTTAAGTTCATATACGTGAGAGAAACGTATATTTAAATTTCAATGTAATATGTTAGAAAGACAGCTGACAAATTCCAAATTATAATTTAAACAAAAGAAACTTCTTTCGATAAATGACTTAAAGTGTCGAGATTGCGCCTTTTGTATGAGTTCTTTTAATTATCAACCTTAATCCATCTAAAGCCAAGTCTAGAAGGTTGAATTAAAATTTTATAATGTGTCATTATTAATTAAGGGTGGAGGAAAGTCGAAACTACCTTTGAAAGTTCAACTCAAATGGGCGGGTCCATTTGGAGTGAAACGTTGTGGATGCTTATCTAGTCCTTATAAAAACTTAAACTTATTAATACAACCCCATTCTCATTCCTTAAACCCCTACACTTGCAGGACAAGAAAAAGAAAAAGGCAGGACAAGAAAAAGAATCCAGCAGCAGCTCTGACATGGCATATCCAGCACAGCCCACTTACGGCGCGTACGACCAGCCACCTACCCAGCCCGGCTTCGGGTACCCGCCCAATCCCCAGCAGCCCTACTACCCGAACCCACCTCAGCCCGGGTACCCCCAGCAGCCTGGGTACCAGCCCTACCAGCCAGGCATGCAGCCCACAGTGGCCCAGCCCGTTGGAGGCGGTTACTATCCAGGACAGCCACCCACACAGACCATGTAAGTGCATTATTGTTTGAGTTTTTCAATTGATTTTGTTCATGTAGGTTAGGTTTTCCAGCACTCTGAGGGATAAGCAAATTAGCCAAAGTGTAAACGTATTTTCACTTTTGAGATTGATACGAAATAATTTTTAACTGGAAATTTAATTTCTTAAACTTTTAAAAATTATATTTCTATAGTAGATGGTTATAAATGGCTCCTCCATGCTTTAAATTAAAAAAATTAATAGATTAATAGAAGTATTAAATTCATAAAATTAAAAAAAAAAATATGTGTTGCTGGGAAAACCTGACAGCAATCTGAAGGGTTTTATGCGTCTGTATCACTCAGAGGGTAAAATGCTTCACTTGCAAATAATTGTCTCAGTAAAATTTACTCAATCACCGAAAAAAAAAAAACCGGATGGTTTTGAAACTAAATAGATTTGATGATTTTTTTTTTGTAAAGTTGAATTTCTTTCAACTTTTCAAAAAGTTGAATTTTTGGATACGATAACTAAAAATAAAATATTTTTACAACCTAATTTTTGTCTTAAAAATGCTACACGGTGTCATACTGTACATACGGCATTCGCAGGGTTTCCATTTGATTTGCGAGGTAGTGGGATAGTGCGCGTAAGAGTATGTAGGATTACACAGTATTTGAGATCAATTTTATCTTTACAGAACTTATAAAAAAAATTCAACGTGAAGAATAGAAAACAAATTATTAAACTCCTAAAATTTGTTTCATTTCATTCAGTCATTCACACATGCATTTATAAGTACTTATATTTTCAATGTGGAGTTTCCAATTCTTAAGCAAGATACTTTTTGATTGAAAAACTTAGATAATTAATGGTTTTAAATTGTTTTTACCAAAGAATTTTTGTTGTTTTGCGAAAAGTACAGATTTAAAGTAGCTTTAATTGAAGTGTGTAGTTTACAAAACGCGCATTGTCCAATATGTAACTATAAAATATAAGTTCCTTTGCGTTCATTGGCAACTTTGTCCAATTTAATTTACGATTGTCAAAAGTCCCCAACGAACAAAACGGACCCTATTTCACTTTGGACTATGTTATTATCTTACTTGCATTTGATTAATATTGTAAGATACCTTTTCATTGGTTGCTAAGATTGCGTTGCCAAGAGATTCTTTAAAAAGAATACAAATAACTGTTCGTTTTCATGGATATTCGATAAACTATTGATCACTGAGTTAATTTTGTTTATTAGTCCAGGCAACGAAGGCTGAAAAAAGGGTCTAGAGGGAAAGTTTTGGAACACAATTTTTGACTTCATAACTATGTTTAGACTAGTTAGGAGGTAAACATATCAAAAGTCCCCGCCCCTAGCCCCTGTGCTAAAGGGGGGAGGGGGGGTTGAATGTCCCATTTTTCGGTTTTTCGCTTATATCTCGAAAACTATGAGTTCTAGTTATATAATTGTAATACACAAAATGAAAGCTGATTAAATTTGCTACAAGCTGCACCCCTCAAGTGTTTTAATATCTTGTATAGTTTTCGAGATATCCGCTCTTGAAAGTCAGTAATTTTGGAGAAAACACTTCTCCCCCCACATTTTCCCTCTTTTTTGACCGGATAACTCTTCAATAATGCACCGAAACACTCAATTTTGGCCCTAGATTGGTAGAGAATTTAATTCTTTTCAATAATATAACTTATTTTACTATTTCATCTATTTTCCTTCAAATTTTAAAGCGGTTTCAGTGTTGAGTGAAGATTGTACTGAAAGTCCCATAGAGCTAATGCATAAGTTTTGAAATCGCAACTTTTGGAAAACAATTTTTTTGCCATGTTATTCCATTTTCACAAGGTATTAGAATCATCATAACATCAATTTAACACAAAATTGAAATGAAAATAACATCCGGTTATTTAATTATTAATTAATAACGTTGCAAAATAGTGGCGCCATCTGCTGTATATGTTTGAAATTTTAAAACTTCAAAAATATATAATTAAATAACTAGATAATATTTTTGTTTCAAATTTGTTTCATTTCGATGTTATGTTGATTCCCGTACCTGGACAAAAAGGGCTAACATGGCAAAGCAATACATCTGTGGAAGTTGTTATTTCAAAACTAATGCATTAGCTCTATCGGACTGACAACCCCTCTTATGTACACTTATTCTATTCTGAACGTCTAAATAACACTGATACTCATTTTGTAGGCACGTTGTTACTTTAATATTTTATCTATTTTATTTCATTCGTCAAACAACAGTGGGAAAACTGTCAGATGCTATTCATGTTCTTCATCTTCGGAGTCAATTTGAGGGACCCCATTGATGCTGTTCCAATGGTAAGTTTGGCATGCTCTAGGACCTTTGAGGCTTGCTATTTTTGCTGCTACACTTGAGCTGGCACGGTCTTTCTTACATCATCCGAACATAATTTTCAGAACATCGTCAGGTGCTGCTGCTAACTAACTGTGCACTGGGACCAGCAGAAGAGCTATCGACTCAAGAAGTCGCAGTCGGTTGATATCCTTTTCACTGAAGACACCAAGATAAACGTCAAACAAGATGATTTTCTGTCAAACAATTTAAATAAAATGGTCTCATCAACATACTTAAGGTGAAGCTTGAGGACAATTGAATGTAGGACCCTTCGAACAGAAAGGGATGCGGACGTTCTGATACGGCATACGGCTGTGATAATGTCGGAAATGACACAATTACTTATTTTGCTGGCACGTTGTTATACTTTAATATTTTGTGTCGACCTTACAGTCCTCTTGATGGCTACAGCTGATGTGCATAAGGACATCGGTTTCAGAAAGCCTGGACGTGGGAAGACAAAGGAATTTTTATTCTCATCCCAAGAGTTACAGCAACTGGGTTTAGGACGTGCTATTTTTGCAAACACAATAGCTGGATGCGACACTACATCTTTCACATTTCGAAAAAGCGGGATCGCATTTGTGAAGTTGTGTACGAAGTCGTCAGAAGTCCAGAAAGCAGCAGCGGTCTTTTCATACCCTTCCTTAACCACATATCAGGTACAAAAGGCAGGCAATACCTGCATCTTGAGGTGTTATGGGGCTCCAACGAAAGAGGCCTTCCCCAATGCCACAGGTATAATTCACTCTTGAAATCCGGAGCCGCCATCAAGCCTGATATATCGTCTTCTTCCCACCGAGGAAGCAGTAAAACAGTATTTCCTCTGAATATTACACCAAGATGAGCTGTGGCTGGGAAATGACCTGCCTCCTCTTGTGTATGATTGGAAGATTGAGAATAACTGCCTGATGGTCAAAGTGCACAGTGAGTTAGCAGCAGCACCTGACAATATTATGAAAATAATTTTCTGCAGAAACATGAAAGTCTGTGCCAGCTCAAACTGGTAGCTGTAAAAAATCAAGTCTCAAATGTTCCACAGAATGCCAAAATTCCCAGGGGACTAGCCTCAAAAGGGTCTCTCAAGTTGACTCCGAAGATGAAGAAGAACAGGGGGATCATCTGACCGTTTTTCCCACTGGAGTTCGAGGAATGAAATAAAATAGATAAAATATTAAAGTAACAACGTGCCTACAAAATGAGTATCAGTGTTATTTAGACGTTCAGTATAGAATAAGTGTACATAAGAGGGGTTGTCAGTCCGATAGAGCTAATGCATTAGTTTTGGAATAACAACTTCCACAGATGTATTGCTTTGCCATGTTAGCCCTTTTTATCCAGGTACGGGAATCAACATAACATCGAAATGAAACAAATTTGAAACAAAAATATTATCTAGTTATTTAATTATATATTTTTGAAGTTTTAAAATTTCAAACATATACAGCAGATGGCGCCACTATTTTACAACTTTATTAATTAATAATTAAATAACCGGATGTTATTTTCTTTTCAATTTTGTGTTAAATTGATGTTATGATGATTCTAATACCTTGTGAAAATGGAATAACATGGCAAATAAATTGTTTTCCAAAAATTGCGATTTCAAAACTTATGCATTAGCTCTATGGGACTTTCAGTACAATCTTCACTCAACACTGAAACCGCTTTAAAATTTGAAGGAAAATAGATAAAATAGTAAAATAAGTTATATTATTGAAAAGAATTAAATTCTCTACCAATCTAGGGCCAAAATTGAGTGTTTCGGTGCATTATTGAAGAGTTATCCGGTCAAAAAAGAGGGAAAATGTGGGGGGAGAAGTGTTTTCTCCAAAATTACTGACTTTCAAGAGCGGATATCTCGAAAACTATACAAGATATTAAAACACTTGAGGGGTGCAGCTTGTAGCAAATTTAATCAGCTTTCATTTTGTGTATTGCAATTATATAGCTAGAACTCATAGTTTTCGAGATATAAGCGAAAAACCGAAAAATGGGACATTCAACCCCCCCTCCCCCCTTTAGCACAGGGGCTAGGGGCGGGGACTTTTGATATGTTTACCTCCTAACTAGTCTAAACATAGTTATGAAGTCAAAAATTGTGTTCCAAAACTTTCCCTCTAGAACTCTTCGTTGCCTGGACTATTATGTTTCGATTTTCGTCTACAAACTTACAAAAGAAATCATTTTTTGTTTATTACTATCTTATTTTAAAAAGTTATTTTTTAAATGCTTTATTTTTCTATGTATCACCAAATGAATGCTTCAATAATACGTAACTAAGCTAATTATCTGTAACATTAATTTTTAATCATGCGCAAATTTTGTAAGAAAAGTAGTTATAAATAACTAAAGACAATTTTTTCTGTTATTAAATTTCTGGTTATTTGAATGAGATCAAGAATTTGTTCAATATCTTATTTAAGTTTTATTATGAAAAAACTATCGGAAACTTATTACGATGAATACTTCCAAAATCGGTTATTTAATTTCGTAGAAAATAAATTTGCAAGCATTGCTTTTTTCAGCAAAATATACTTACTGAATATTAATTCCTAACAAAATCTGACTTTTTATAGTCCGACAAAATAGATACTATTTCCAAAAATAGTTATAAATTTTCACCTATTATTTTACTTTGGCACTGTCCAAAATGAATTGCATGCTAGATTTTCTATCATGCACTCCCTTGCATGTTTATTCTAAAATATTTTTTTGCTAACATCTTTTAAGGCTCTACTAATTTTATTTTCTTCTAATATGTATTATTTTATTGCATGTTAAATACAACATTCACCTTATACTATTTGCATGATTTTCTAACTAACCAAAACCATTCTTCTATACTTTCCTGTCTCCCTTACTTGACACCCTTTCGCCCCGTTTTCTTTCTTCCCGAAATATTTGCAGAATTGTTCAGGACTCGAGTAACGACGACTGTGCCAAAGACTGCTGTATCTGCGCACTTTGCGTGACACTTTGTTGCTTCTGCTGTAGTGACTGAGCCACTAATGTGTAGCGTGAGCTTGGCTTTTTCAAGTATTGGCTGATAATTTACAGCACTTTTTACTACTTACAACACTGTTTTTTTTTTTAATGTGTGAATCGCCCAGTTTTGGTTTTTTCAATTGATTTTACATTTTCTGTCTTTTTTTTCTTCGTTTCGTTATTTAACTAATCGATTTGTAAGAACGTTAATTATATAAATTTTGAATGTTGCAAAGTTTGCTATTTCAAGTGTTGACCTATCTCTCACTGTCATTTTTAATGTGGGAATAGTTTATTTTTTGTGATTTAAATAGTATTTTAATATTTATTTTTTACTGTTTATTATGTTATTAAATGAATTAGTTTGTAATAACTTTAACTCTATTTGTTAAGTTTTAATGTATTAATCTTTTAGTTTTTAGTAAGGTAAAAATTTATAATTTAAATCGAACTCTTGTAAATATTTTGGGCTGAAAACATTTAAATGATTTTTTTAAAAATTGTATTAAATTTGTGATGCATGATGGTGTATTTTATGAGTCATCAGTGAACAGAGTTTTATTCTTTGTGTTTTTAATTCTAAAAAGCACCCTTCAGTAACAGTTTACTGAACTTTTTTTCTTGTAATTTTTAGCATATCCAATATTTTTACTTGTTTATTAATGTTTGAAGACAAAAAAAATTATTCATTGACCTGTACCGATAATACCTTATATTTTAATAAAAGTACTTTTTCTATTGAATTGCAATACTTTTTATTCAAATTTTATTCAGTTTCACGGTTTAATGCGTATGTCAAGTTCATTTTTAAAATACAATTAAAATCCCGAATCTTTAAGAAAGCAGCTACATACTCCAAAATAAATCACCTATAAAATATTCGTGATACCTCATTTGAAATTAGTTTATATTCAAGTGAATTTTTTTTAAAAAATAAGTTCTTATTTTTGAGAATTGAGATTTTTTTTAAAAATAAGTTCTTATTTTTGAGAATTGAGATTTTTCAAAAAGTATTTGATCGTGTGTGATCATATCAAGCTATTCCTAACTCTTCACTCTTAAAACAAGAGTGAAATCCACTCCTATAGGAGAAGTGCATTTTCGACACTGGAAAGAAGTGAAATTAACTCCTAAATCGCTCCTAATCGCCTTAAAATTACTCGTATGTTGCTAAGATTGTTGGAAGTTTAACAAAACAAGAGTGAAATCCACTCCTTTATTGGAAGTGCATTTTCGACACCGAAAGGAGTGAAAATTAACTCAGACCTAGTTGAAATCGCTCGTTTGTTTTAAGAGTGTTCGTTTTTTATTGAGAGATCATTTTCAAGCTCACTTTTAGATAACTCTGAATTTGGTTTCATAAATTGAAAAGTCAGTTATGTTTCATCAGCGACCTATACCTCCAACCCCTCCTCCTATTGCACCTTTCTTCTTTCCTTTTACCCAATTTTTTTCCCTCTGTGTTTCTGGTGTCCAAATAGAATTTGAATAAAAATAATTTGTATGCGTTTCACAATCTGTTTTCAATCGTTTCGCAGTCGGAATTGAATCATCCGATTCGTTAAATTACACTCAATGATTTAAAAAAAATATTTTTAAGGACAATATTCAAACTACAAAATTTGAGAAAATGACATAACGAATACTTAATATTTAATGAAAACCCTAAAAGAATTTACTAATCGGAACTCTTAAATTTTAAATGAAACTGTAGTTTCATAGTAAAAGTTTTGTCTCTGGCAAATTCGTTTACTGTCATGTGTTGTAGTAATAAAACTGATGGTTACTGATCCTTTTTTAAATATTCCCATTATAGATAAAAATCCCTATTTTTTTTAATCAAAACTACTCGTGGGCGAAACTTTATGCTTATGTAATCAGTGCTAACTTCCACTACATTATCAAACAGTGTCTGTGTCTCTAACCTTCAAAAAGAGTGACTGATTAGCCAAAAGTTTGTTTTCCTTCATTAAAAAAAAGATTGCGTATACTGTTACTCTAACACTAAAAGACTGTAAACATCTTTGCCAGTACACTTCTTTCTGCAGACAGTCAGAACTAACATTGTCGTTTATTTAGATTAATTTGCCATGCTGTATTAATCCTTACTAATCCATTGTTTCTTCTTCTCTTTGTCCTTTTCTACCTCTTCTAAAATCCCTCTTTTCCCATTTCTTTTCCGAAACATATTTTGCAGAGTTCTTCGTGAAAGGAGGGCCAAGAAACCCCCTAAGTCACGGGCGGATTTCGAGAAGGATTGTTGCATCTGCGCTTGTTGCTCGGCTCTGTGCTATTTCCTATGTGCTGAGTGGTAGCCATGGAACCTGATTATTGCCTACACTCTTAAAAAGAACGAGCCATTTTAACTCAGTCTGAGTTAATTTTCTTCACTCCTCCAGTCTAGAAAATGCAGTTCTCGTATAGGAGTGGATCCTTGGTGTGTTAAACCTCCGACAGGATCACTCCAAACGAGTGATTTTAACTCAGTCTGAGAAAATATGCACGCCTTTACGGTGTCGAAATTCGAAAATGCACTTCTCCAACTGGAGTGGATTTCACTCTTTTGTTTTAAGAGTGTACACTCTTAAAACGAACGAGCGATTTTAACTCAGTCTGAGTTAATTTTCTTCACTCCTCCAGTCTAGAAAATGCAGTTCTCATATAGGAGTGGATCCTTTGTGTGTTAAACCTCCGACAGGATCACTCCAAACGAGTGATTTTAACTCAGTCTGAGTTAATATTCACTCCTTCCCAGTGTCGAAAATGCACTTCTCCTACTGGAGTGGATTTCACTCTTTTGTTTTAAGAGTGTAGGCTTACAATTTCCAGGCCTTGGGCGATTATTTTAGGGAGGCCACGAAATTATACATTTTTAAATATATTTAATATACATTTTCTATATATGTTAACCTATATATTTTGCTTCATACATATAACGGATATTTTTGATATTTTTATAACGATAAAGCCCGGTAGTTGAATGCACGATAGTTGTTGACCTTACTTTCAAAGGTCACATAATTTTGCTATATGTATATTTATAACTCTATCCCTCCAAAAAGGGCCCCAAAAGTATTCTGGCCGTGGGCCTAAACTTCTCGTGGTCAGGCCTTGGTGGTAGCGGTCGAACTTCATTTCTGCAGGCTTTGAGCCTTCTACAGGGTGAGGCAAACAAAACCGGCCCCGATCTAGAGATGGGAATACGTTGAAATGCTTGGCGAGAAAAACTCTTGAAGCCGCCTGAAACATGTTTTTGCATTGGTTGGATCGGATTCGCTTCACATTAGAGCTACTCATAGACTAGTGGCGAGTTCAGATCTTAGTTCGCATTGTATGAAGACGTCCCATAATGCAAATTTTGTGCCTTGCAATCAATTTAGAATGTTTTGTATTACCAAAAACAAAAAGGTCCGATTCTCTAGGATGAATAACAACCGAAAAAATAAAATAATCACTAAATCTTGATCAGCTCTACTAACCTTGTATTCCATTTCAACTAGCTTCTAAAAGCGTAGCGTAGTTGCTGGCAAAGAAGTCGCCAAGCGTTTGTTTGGGCTTAATATTGAAGCGATCAATAGCTCCAGTAAGCAAACCTGTTTTTGTATTGGTTTTAGACTTGGCGACATTTCTGTCGTAGTCTTATCTCCACCTCGGGGCCGGTTTTGTTTGCCTCACCCTGTAGTATTACCTTACTTTCTTAAGTGATTTTCTAATATACTTATTTCTTGATGTCTTTCATTTATGAGAATCGTTGCGCTTTTTATGTGCGTAATGTTTAGGCCAGTATTTCCATTAAACAACTTTAAATATAATATAAATTTAATAATTAGTGTCTCCACAATAAAGACAAAGGAATGTTACATTTATTCCACGCACTAACACATACGTAAACTAACGTAATAATAATTTTTTTTTACTGACTTAAACCTTGCTTACCTTTAAAATTACCTTTTTTTTTACCTTTGAGAATAGTTAAAAAGGCATGATTGAGATATCATTGATACATATATTTTAACATTTTTAAAGTTAGTGTGAATCTGATAGCGTAGCATTATTTTGCTTACAAAGACTCCAAACTTCTTGTGATAAGTAACAGATCTCTTATACATAAATATTTTATATAAATTTTTAACTTTACGCTTTTTGTGATAATCGAAAATAATGATAGTTCACTATGCGATAAAGCATTGTATTGCTGACTATCATATTTTATAAAGTACAAATCCCTGTTATGAAAAGCCAAAAAATATTGAAATAAAGTCAAAATAACTAAATGAAATTGATAAATGCCGCTTAAACAAAGTGGCTCAAAATTTTGTAAAATAATTTGTTTTGAAACTTTGTTCTGAAAAATTTATTACTTAGTGTAGTATATTACATGACACTTTGTTTTTGATTTGTGTTGTAACGACATAATTTGTACTGTAAATAAAATTAGTTATAAAGCCTTTTATTTTGCATTTTACTATTTATAGTAGGTTCGTTGACACCACGTAACTGTTGTGCATGGATATAATGTAATTTCATGCAATTGTATTAAGTCACAAAAAATATTGTGAACTGTGGGCCTCTTTAATAAATGGCAACAAATTAAGTATTTTGATTGAGTAGTTATATGTAAAGAATAATGCAAATAACGTTAACTTCTTCATCAATAAAAAGCTTGTTATAATTAAAGAGCTTAGTGGAAGAACTTTCTAAGTGACAAAAAGATGAAAACGAGAAAATGAGCATTAAAGTTTTTCATTTGCGATTCGATACATTTAAAACGGCACTTACATGAAGTAAAAAATATAATTCTTGAAGTTTATGAAAGTGGGGTTTCTTGTTTTCTTTAAAGAATGTAATACCATGTTCATTGATACAAAAATCTTTATTTTTAAAAAAATGTCACTTAGCACGCGTGTTTCCACTAAACTCTTCAAATTTATTCACATTAATCGTTTAACAAACTGATTTCTAAAAAAAAATAATTTCAATCAAAAAGATTTTGACTTTCGTGGGTAACTTACTACTCAAAATAGGAAGTTCTGCAAGAACTAGAAAAGCTTAATATCCAGTTACTTTAATACTTAGAGTTTTTATATTACAGACTAACAGAAAAAAGTATTAAAGATTAGTCTCTGATATCATACTATCAACTAAAAAATATTAAATCGTAGTTAGAACGGAAGTTGGAAGGGTGGTACCTGGTATGGGTATAGGCAGATATATTTTCAGAAATCTCAACGATACTTTTTCTTTAACTCTTATGAATTAAAAAATTAGGCTAAGACTCATTAAATGTAAATGAAATTTACTGCAGTTAATTTTTTTTCTCCAGTTTTATGATTTTAAAATATATAAAATTGAAAAATTGCAACTATTTTGGGTTCACTTAGATACTCTATTTCCAGAATCTAATCTCTCATTGCCCATCTATATTGTTAATGCTATCTATTTACCCTAACGTAAAGTAACAGATACTTTTATTTGTTAATATTTTTTATGACGTATTAATAAAAATAAATCCTGTTTGATTATAATTCCGCATTATCATCTATAGATGGACAATCGTAAAAGATTAGTTTATTTTTATTGTGTTTTTAAAATAAAAAATAGATTTAAGTGACAACGGTGTTTTATCTCTCACTTTCAAATAACTTTTGGCTAATTCCATTCGTGACAAACATGACATAAGACAATTTTCTTGGCTCTTAAAAAGTACTAAATGTTAATTAACTGTTAAAAAATTTCCATGGGGGGATGCAAATAAAGGTCTTGATTATAAAAAAACACTGAAATTTTCATTCAAGAGAAAATACTTAAAATTAATTGGGTTAAAACATGTCGTGACGGACATGACAAAATTGAGACACAGATTTTAAGTGATCTTGTATTACCATTTGCTCTTAACTGGTATGCATTTCAGGTCTAGAATTTTTTTGGAATCAATATAAGATTCTGATGTGCCAACTAGAAAGAAAAAATTAAGAAATTTATAAATAGTAAAATATTATAAAATATTTATTAGCATGACTGACATGACAAATGTGACGGACATGACAAAGTTTGATGTTCTATATTTCACTCCAATTTTAAATTTAATTTTCGAATTTTTTTTACGAACTGTTTATTTTATGGTATAAAAAGGGTAAAAAGAGAAAATAGGTGTTTAGAATTTTTGCCGAGCAGATTTTTGTTTAAAATAAAAAAAGCTTAAATTTAAAAAATGATGTCCATGGCGCCGCATTTTCGTGGAATCAACCTTTTATAATTTATAGACGAATTAATATTAAACTTAAATATATTACACCTACATATAAACTTTGCGTATTTAGTCACTGAGCTCAAGTAATACAAATGTACCTAATCCACCTGGAAATATGTTTGTAGATTTAATATTATCTGGCCGCTGCTTTCTACTGCTTTTCTATAAATTTATCTGATAAGTTATCGATAAGTTTTCTTTGCATAGCAACGTCTGATATATCCACTCGTATCATAAAGCAGTTTCATTTTGGGAAATGTTTTTGTAACCGATATTCACATTATTTATATAATATTTCGTGACCAATTAGCTTAAAATGTTCGTAGGTACATAGTTCGGACGCACAATTGAAAACTTTCCCATTTTCCTAATAAACACAACAATTTCTATTTAATAAAAAAATATTTCTTACGATAATATTTTTTTTTACTCCAGAGGTATTCGGACATGGACCTCTTTAGAATTGGAGAGCTTAGTGGAAGAACGTGCTAAGTGACATTTTTGAAAAAAACGGAGAAGTTTGTGTCAATAAACATATCACTAACTTCTTTAACGATAAAAAGTCTACCATTTTTCCTTAACTTTACGTTTAGTATATTCGCTTTACAAGTTCCGTTTTCAACACATCTGAGTGCAAACGAAGAACTTTAAAGCTCATTTTCTCTTTTTCACCTATTTGTCACTTCGCACGTTTTTCCCAATGAGCTCTTCAATTTTCCTTCACAACTTAATTTTACGCTTTTTCGTGATACTAATTTTCGAATTCCAACCGTGAATGTCTACCCATTTTCAGTCTTCGATTGCAGGAATCAGTGGTTTATTAAAAAATATAAAAATGGTACGAGGGTCAAACTTTATTTTGAGGTCTTATGAAAAATAATTTTTTCAGTAGTAAATTTTAAAGGCGTTTTGCATTAAGGGGTCTAAGGAGTCTTAAAAATGTGCAAAGAAGGAACTACAAAGTATAGTTTGATCTCTCATGTAATTTTTGAACTACTCAATATACAAGTATAATTTTTTTATATGTAATTATACAAGATTTATTTATTATAAAACAAATTTTAAAATTTATGAAACTTTAGCCAAAACTAAAATAAATGATATTAAACATAAAGCTGTTTTAACACATTGTGATTAGGCTTGCGCGGCAAATTTTGAGGTCAAAATTGAAAAAATGACCAAGAAAATGACTTTATATTGTACAAATATGTACAAACTAGGACTTATACCTAAATTCTCAGCTAAATTTTAATTAGAAATTATTTAAAAATAAATTTAAAATCAAAATTAAAAAAAAATTATTAATTTTTTTAGAAAAAAGCTCTTAAAATAATTTCTTATTAAAATTGAGATGAGAATTTAGGTATAAGTCCTAGTTTGTACATATTTCTACAATATAAAGTCATTTTCTTGGTCATTTTTTCAATTTTGACCTCAAAATTTGCCGCGCAAGCCTAATCACTATGTGTTAAAATAGCTTTATGTTTAATATCATTTATTTTAGTTTTGGCTAAAGTTTCATAAATTTTAAAATTTGTTTTATAACAAATAAATCTTGTAGAATTACATATAAAAAAATTATACTTGTATATTGAGCAGTTAAAAAATTACATGACAGATCAAACTATACTTTGTAGTTCTCTCTTTGCACATTTTTAAGACTCCTTAGACCCCTTAATGTGATAATACCGTCGTCGTCAAAATTAATTTAATCAACTTAATTCTTAAGTTCTTAATTTTAGAGAACTCTAATGGAACTCGAAAAGTTATGGAATCTTGCGATACTTTGGTTCTGTGTTAATATTTTTTTTTAAAGTTTCAATAATCATATCTTTAGCATGCTATCATGTATTTTTATTGTTTGTAAACTATTTTAAGTTGCTGTTTTAAAACATTTATGCTTGTAGTATTAATGCATTTAACTTGCGCGTGTATTGTATTGAATTGTAGTCAGTGTTTATACGCATCTATTATAACCAACGTCACTAACAAAAGCATATTTTTCTATCCTATCTCCCTTGCTCTCCTCCCCTTCCCCACTCCCCCCATCGTGATCCCTCTCTTAGAACGGAACAAGAGAATAAGGATAACACTAATTACTCCAAAGACTGTGTCCTTTGTTCCCTGTGCACAACACTAATCTGCTACGTCTGCTGCTGCGAATGCTGCAATGAACAGGACAGGAATAAGAGAGCTGACAACGAGGATAGTTGCTGCTGTTGCCTGATCGAATGTTGCCTTGAAATTTTATGCTTCAGAGTCAGAAGTTAAAGCAAAAATGTCCAAACTTGAACATCGTTTTCTCCGAATTTTTCTTCCAATGATGGCGATATATTATTCCACTATCTTTTTTTTTTTTTGCTCTGGTGGTACTGCCTTTTAAGGGGTCTAAGGAGTCTTAAAAATGTGCAACGAAGATACTACAAAGCAAAGTTTGATCTTTCATGTCATTTTTTAACTACTCAATGTATAAGTATAATTTTTTAATAGGTAATTCTACAAGATTTATTTATTATAAAACAAGTTTTGAAATTTATGAAACTTTAGCCAAAACTAAAATAAATGATATTAAACATGAAGCTATTTGAACACATTGTGATTAGGCTTGCGCGGCAAATTGTGAGGTCAAAATTGAAAAAATGACCAAGGAAATGACTTTATATTGTACAAATATGTACAAACTAGGACTTATACCTAAATTCTCAGCTCAATTTTAATTAGAAATTATTTTAAAAATAATTTTAAATCAAAATTTTTAAAATTTTATTAATTTTTTTAGAAAAAAGTTCTTAAAATAATTTCTAATTAAAATTGAGCTGAGAATTTAGGTATAAGTCCTAGTTTGTACATATTTGTACAATATAAAGTCATTTCCTTGGTCATTTTTTCAATTTTGACCTCACAATTTGCCGCGCAAGCCTAATCACAATGTGTTCAAATAGCTTCATGTTTAATATCATTTATTTTAGTTTTGGCTAAAGTTTCATAAATTTTAAAACTTGTTTTATAATAAATAAATCTTGTAGAATTACATATAAAAAAATTATACTTATACATTGAGTAGTTCAAAAATAACATGAAAGATCAAACTATGTTTTGTAGTGCCTTCTTTGCACATTTTTAAGACTCCTTAGACCCCTTAATCGAGAAAAATTAACACGTTGACTGCCACGATAGCGATGAAAATTTTTCATTAGAGGCTGATGTGAAGTAGAAGAACCGTTCCTTTAAAAAAAAACAGATCGTTACAATGGAAATTAACTATCTCTTCATTTTCAAAAAAGTAAGTCTTATTTCGAGGGAGTAAAATTTCAAGGTAAGATTGAATTAACGTCGCGCTAACTAAATGTACACGACAGCCAGTCGTAAAAATACGAGGAAATATTCCCAGTTTTTTCTAACCGGATAACTCATCATCTGTCAATAATTATTGAATTGAAAGCCAATAACCAGATTTGTTTCAGTGATTAACTTTTCGACTATGAAATCATCATAAAGTTTTCATTATTAATATTTTTGGGTTTGTTTTTGTTTGAAAAAACTACAAAAAATAAGAGACCATTTGCATTTTTTTTTATAGCTATAGGTACTTGAATAACAAACTAAACCACACTACGAATTGCAGTATATCTGGTGTCTGGTTGCCCTACTTGAAACAAAAGATTTAATTTCCTCACAATTAAATAGAATTTACTCTTTCAAATCATCAAGTATTATTCCAATCACAGTGGGATCGGTTGCAAAAGTGTAAAATATAATATTCTACGTTTTATATTTTCGAATTGATCACCAAATAACCTTATACTGCTTGCTGTGTTAACATAATTAAAATATAGGTGTTAACATCCCTACATAATTATGATTGTATTATATATTTTGTCTTCAATAGGCGAAAGATACACTTCGCAATAGCACAAAAACTGCATAAGCTTTAAAATGTATGTGTGGAAATTCATCATTTACATCTGGGATTACTATTTGTCAATTTAATATCATGCAAAAGGGTAGATGAAAAGGGCTAATTCGTGTAGTTTGTGTAACCACTAGACCATCATGTTTATCAAGTTTTCAAACCAACTTGAACTCATTAGAACGGTTGGCGAAATGGCACTAATGAATTTTAACAGAATGTGCTGTTATCGGTGAATCAGAACCACGCAATGCACTGGCGAGTGATTGGCAGTCAACGTGTTAAAAACGAAGTGCTCTTTCACAATATTTTTAGAAAAATACTAGTTTTGTTAAAGTTAAATCTTGAATGGTATTGAGATGTAGTGATGTAAATATGCATCTGGAATATTACAAAGCTGTTAAGACACCTATAGCCTCTGTGTAGATCTAATGCGATGTTAGTTGAGCGAAATTTAAGACTCAAAATTAGAAAAAAGTTTTGTTCATGATTAATAACGATTAATTCATTAATACGCAAACATATTAGAGGATAGAGCTGAGCTGTTCGCTTTTTGAATCAAGAGGTGTAAAAATTACTGTGCTATGGCCCTTTGTGCTTGTACCAAACTTTTTGACATTACTTGTGTGTGACGAACTGTTATTCATCTGATGAGTACACGGGAAAAACCGCTTGATTTCGTAGAAGGCTTTCCTCAATAGGCCTCTTTGGCGGTGATAGCGAGAAATTGCCTAAACTGGTGTAAAGAAACCGGTTACTCGCTTTGTTTCTCTTTGGAAACCCTGATTCCCGCCCGAGGTCTGTGGACGACTAGTCCCGTTTGTCCGCGATTGAAGAACCGAAAGAAAAACAGATTTCCTGTCGCTAATGTCCGCCAAGCAGACACAATTACGCAAGACTCATAAAAAATCAAGCGGTTCTTCCCGTGTACTCTTCATCTGTGTTCAAATATGCTACATTTGTTCTTACTGACCATTTCATGACCATGTGTGGTTGTCTTGTATTTGACCATTACTTGTTGCATGAAGACATTCATGCGTATTTTAAAAATTGGCTTTATTGCGTTGTTTGTTACATTTTTGTATCTGTTTTACTATCTCATTTCCATTTATCATGTTTCAAAATTGAATGTTGTTGTTTTACCTTTTTTATTTAACGCATTCTATGGGTTTTAAAATATTCAATTCAAATAACCAAAGTTTAACATATTTAGCTTTTGGAAATAAAACTTGTTACTGTAAATAGATTTATTCCGATTAATTTTATTTTAGTTCAAATTCCACTTTTAAGTTTCGAAATTTTATGACTTATTGTTTCTGGTGTACACTTTTATCTGCTTTTACTAACCAAAAAACAGTAGGTTTTAACTCTTTATCTCAAGCATTTATGATTACCATTTACGGCTTCATATACCGACTAAAAACGTTAACGTTTAGATTTTAAATTCGTTTTTGTGTTCAGGACTTTGGTCTCCATTTGTCTCACGTTTTACATATTTACAAACTTATACTTAGAAAAACGAACGTCCCATATATTTTAGCTACGGTTTGAATAAAACTCGTTCTTGGTTGCTTATTCAGTTATTGGAAAAACCAGGGCCTGCTCTAGGAAAACCCGGACTATAGGCACTAACCTATTTTGCGGGCCCCTTTACGGAAAATGTTTTGTATGATTTCCAAAATGATGGTGCAACATTGACCTGTGTATCAAGTTTTGCTTCGGTTTTATTGGCTGCTTTATAAATATTGATAAAAAAAATCCCGATAGGCCAATTTCTCTTTTATAACCAAGGAAAAAAACTAAGGGAAGTATCAGAATTTTTTTTTTGTTTTCTGATATTTTGGGGATTTACGGCATTTATTACAATAGAAACTGAAATGTAGGGCCCCTAAAATTTGGGGGCCTAGGCTCGGGCCTAACAGGCCTTATGGAAGAGCAGGCCCTGTGGAAAACACTAACAACTTAATGATATGTAAAAGAAATAGAATTTCGATTTCATTTCGAGAAACTTGCATTTTTTTTATTTCCTTACGAGAAATATATATCGTGTTTTATATAACTTTTTGAAAGCCGTTATAGTATAATGCAGCAATTTTTATGTAAGTAAGTAGTATATACTTCATTTTGGGTATTAGAAGACATTGAAATGCATTGCCATTAAATATACATGTATTTGAATCAATATGAATTTTGATCATTTTATTTTTAGAGTAGATTTTGTTTCTGTGTATCATAAAATGCTTTACCATATTTTTATATTGCTTTCTAGCACCTTTTGATATATTTTTGCACATTTTAACATAAAAATAGCTGGGTGCTCTTGGTATAATGGAAACTACTTAGTTTTTAATGCTTCCACACATAGTTTATACACTTATTTACTTGCATGTATGGGTATTTAATAACCACAACACTAACCTATAATATTTTCCTCTCCTATCTCCCGCTCTCCCCCCTTCCCCTCTTTTTCTTGGCGATATTTTGCAGAATTGTGCACGAGAAAAAGGAAGACGACTGTGCCAAAGATTGCTGCATCTGCGCCCTGTGCGCCGCCCTATGCTGTTTCTGCTGCACCGACTGAGCCCGTCACAGCCTGGTTTGAGACAGTGGCCGCCGTTTATAGTTGCCTAGTCACACAATATATTAATTGAAGAGCTTAGTGGAAGAACGAGCTAAGTGACAAAAAGGTGAAAACAAGAAAATGGGCTTTCGTCTGCACTTAAATACGTTAAAAACGGCACTTACAAACGGTGAAATATGTAATTAATTTGAAGTTTATGAAAAGGGAGAATCTTGATATCTTTAAAGGCGGAATAACATGTTCAATTGACACAAAAATCTCAACTTTTCAAAAATGTCACTTAGCTAGTTCTTCCACTAAGCTCTTCAATTGAATCGTTTATTTCGGAAACCACCTAAGTGACAAAGCACTTGACTGGTTTTTGAAATAAACAATGCAATTTTTAACACACTTTTGGTTGGGAACTAAACAAACTAAAACGATCACATCCTTACGTCAATATTGCTATGTGTTATGTCCTTAGTACGAGTAATTCAGTCACAACGAAAAGTGTGTTCAATTTAATTGTTTATTTCAAAAACCAGTCAAGTGACTTGTCACTTAGGTGGTTTCCGAAATGAACGACTCGATTACAAAAGTACATTTGAGCTTTGTAGAGTTTGCATGTGAACTCACCACCACCCAAATTTCAGGATTCAATTCAAAATTACTTTAAATTCACCCATTAAAATTTTAATGAGTGGAGTGTCCAGTTGGCAAAGGGCCATTTCTTGAAAATTATCCGATCATTAAGGCATTAATAGAACCAGTATTGAATTATTTCTCTGGTGCTATCCAAATGATACCTAAGGCTTAGACACGTATGTTACTTAGGGTGCCTTTGTTCTTTTTGGTGGAGGAAGGTAAACTTGAATTCTCTCTTGATAAACCACTTGTTACCGAACCGAATACTATAGTTATTACTTTTTGGTTTAATCAGCTTTCAAATAACATACACCAACCTCTTATTTTCAAAATATATATAAGCAAGTATCAGTTTGCTTTTTTAATATTTAGGATAGATAAAAGGAAATAACGAAGTAAATCGTCTGTAAAGGGATTTTTGCATGTACAATTTTTGAAAGAAAAATTATTGAGTATCTGGCGACAGGGGCGTAACCAGAAATTTGTTTCGTAAGAAGATATGAAACTTAAGTTTAAAAAAAGTATTAGATATAGATGCCTACACCTATAAAGTAAAGTAGTAAATTGTAAAAAGTATCTAAAGTAAAGTAGTAAATTGTTAATTAGTAGAAAAGGTAATAAATTGGAAATATTTACGGTTCCGACTACCTTTTTGCATGGTTGATTTTCCATTTAAAGAGTTATTTTGCTCAATTCTTCGTGATTTTATTTCTTTTAGCTGTTGCTTAATTAACAAAAGTACATTAAACTGCGGCCACTGTAAAAGAAAAAAGCCTTTTGAATGAACTTAAAGCAAGAACTTATATATGAGGAACAATCGTTTAATCCTTTTTTTTTTATAACCTAGTTGCATTGTGTGTTTTGATATTATTACATAACTTAATAAATGTATAAAGGGGTAAAGCCCATTGGAGAATTTTCCCTACGCTTTTCAACCTTTTAGTGAACGATTGAGATGTTGGGGAAATTTACCTGGTGGACATAACCCCGTTTCTACATTTCATCACTTAAGTTCCCACATGTGCTATCTCATTTTCTCAACTTTTCAGGAGAGCCGTGAAAAACGTGTTTGTTCATTTAACTGTGAAATGAACAAGCACGTTTTTCGGCTCTCATGAAAAGTTGAGAAAATGAGATAGCACCCTTGGTAACTTAAGTGGCGATTTAATGAATGTAAATGACAGTGTGGTGATTGCTTATTGTGTCCCGGGGTGCATTTTACATTTGTATGATACAGTCCTTTAAAAAAAAATCCTTCGGTGCTTTTCTTTTAGGGAATATTTGTTAAAATTTGTCTTAAAGTAAAGTCTTAAATTTGAATTATTAATTGAAACTCATAAAAATTGTAACCCATATGAAAATCTAAAACATAGTGGGCAAACATTTCTTTTTAGTAGTACTAGGCGCTAAGGCATTCGGACAGTAAAGTGAGGCCCATTTAATATTTTTTATAAGTTTGTTTACTTTAAAACTAAATTTAATTGTGGTTAATGCTTTAGATGCCCTATTAGCGAACCGTAAGCAGTGGAGAATTTTCTGATTGATTCTTAGGTTGACGAGTTGCATAAGATAATTTTTTATGGGCTTTTGAATTATGTTTGTAAGATTTTTTTGAAACAAAAATTCTAATGAAAAATCCAGTTTTTCAACTGTAATACTATCTACTTTTCTGGATATTGTAAAATTGTGCACATTTTTGTACTATTTTAAAATATTTATTTACTAATGAAAATAAAAAATTAGGGCATTGTACTAGATGTACTATTTAAGCATCGCAAAATAGCAAATGTAAATGCATTATATTATTTTTAATTTAAATTGAAAAACGTTTTTTTCCCCATGAGATAGTTGGAGTTTGTGCCTTTTTGCAAATTATAGTTATCTATTCAACTTGATTTCAAACATAAATTTTGTAAGGAGCTTTGTAACTATTTTTTCATACTTCAATTTGTGCCATACTAACAAATTATGGTTATCTATAATCGAATTAATTTCATTGAGATAACTTTTGTAAAAGTTTGTATTTATACAAAACTGTCTTTCATCTATTTTGTTATTGCAAGCATTTAGACAACATTTTGTCTTTACTATTGTTTAAAGACTAATTTTATTGCAATGAATTGCAACATTGTATATTCGTTTGATCCAACTAAAAATCTATCATTGATTTTTGCTCTGTTGCATGAATTAAAACACTTGTAATAGGTTTGATTTAATTAGACTTGAGCATGTGTCTTAATGTATTCATTATGATTGTATCAAAATTTATCTTTTTTCCCTATTATAAAACATTCTGCAAAAATTGTCTTGTATGGTTCAATACTCTACTCACGAAAGAAATTTTATGGTTTCAAATATTAATTTTCTATTTAATCAAAGATCAATAATAAAGTATAAGTAATCCTTTAATTTTTTTTGGTTATTAGTTAACATAAAAAATATTAATTCCATTTTTTAAATACAATTTATTGTAAATACTTTGATTATATTTTGTACATTTTTGTAAATGGGGTAGCTTTTTATCAAATTGTACTAAATGTGATTTAGTTTTAATATTGTCAAACAAAATTTTATTGAACTGAATAAAATGCATATTTAATTACACACTTGTTTCATTTTTGTTATTTTTCAAAAAAAATTAAAATAAAATGTTTTTTAAAAGTAGTTTTTAAACAATTTGCACGCAAAACAATTTCGAATTATTCCATTTTGCATTATTAAATCTGATCGTGTTAAATGAAAAATAATGTAAGATATAAAACTTTATCTTTGATTTAGTAAAAAAAGAAAAACAAGAGCTTAAAAAATTCATACTACGCTGCTTGCTGTCACAAAGGCTCATGTAACAAATGCACAAATCTGTGACAGGTTCCTTTGGTTTTAATATGTTCTTTTATTGGAAAAAATGCATTCAAAATTACTGAAAAAATACACAAAAAAGTTGCTCCAAGATTTCAAATATTTTAGATCTACTTGATTAACTATCTGCTTCAGTATTGGGGCTATCTTTCATTGTGGTTATGAACACATTCTTAAAATGTGATAGTATTGTCGAACATTTGTATGGGTTGTAGATCTATATCTGTTGAATAATGAGCTGCAAGGAAAAAAACTTGTCACGCAAAAGCTGTATTGTGCCAAAACCAGATTATAAATATTTTCCGCTCGTTTTTGTGTGTGCAGTTTTTGCTCACGCTATGGTTAGTTTAACCTTTAAAACTCGATGCTAAAAAAAACAGTTAAAGTACAGGTGAATAAATGCGCAATCAATAGTATAAAGAGAATGTCACATTTTCTGCACTTGGCATTCTTGAATGACTCGAATATTTTTTAAAACTTTATTATTATAATTTAATTTTTATTCCTGCTATTTTTTTTCATAGTTTGTGAAGAAGTGGTTTATTCATTAGTTAGAAAATAATTTTTTGGTGTATAATTCCATCGATGCTTTTTCTTTTTCTCGTTTGGTTTAGTTTTATTTTCATTAATTTGATTAAGGTTGTAAATGCTATCTTCATACCCGCGAACCGTGGCTCTTGTGCGACGTTACTTCAACTAACTAGCCTGCCATCTCTTTTAAGGTATACGTACACCTTACAGAAAGTGAAAAACGACTTAAACATTCAATTTTGTTTTATTTCTTTACAATATGCTCTGTTGAACTAGCTTTCTGATGATACCAATATTATTAAAATCCATAGCTTAGTTTTTGACTTATAATTTTTTTGTAAAACCATATCTAATAGAATCTAGGGTCTTCTAGTAACTTCAAATTGATTTTCTGAGGAATGTGTTTATTTGCATGTATTGCTATACTTTGACAAAGATATCTTGAGTTCTATTAAATATTTTTTTATTCTGTTTTCAGTTATGTGATCTGTATTATATAGAGCATGTGATGACCCTCCATCTTAACTGTATCTCTGAAAGAAATGCTTTTAGAAGCATTTAACTTAATTATTTCTTTAAAAAAATCGCTTTTTTTTCGGTATCACAAAAAACATTTTTTTTAAATAAGTTCCAGTTTAACTAAGAACTATCTGGAGGTTCACAACATTAAAGAAGGTGTAATAAACAGTTTCCAAAAGAATATATTGTTTTAAGTCAAATTGAATTAGCAGGATCATTGTCAAAAAATTGCCTAATTATCACACTAATTATTAATTAATAAATATGTTAATTACTTTTTTTGAAAAAAAATTGCATATAATAGTTAGCCTATGTGTACTTCATCTATGGTATAAATTTAAAAAAATTCCAATGAAAATTTAAAAAAAAATTGTAAAAGGTATACGTATACCTTAACTTGGTCAATCAATCACCAACATTTAAAAAATCTTTTTTTTTTATTCTTGACTATGTGATAGATCTTTTTTACAAGTGGAAATACCCAAAATAGTTAGCAACCATAATTTTATTTATAGTTATTTTCTATATTTTTTTTTAAATGAGACTAATATTTTTCTCTGAATTACAAAATCACACATTTTCCCTAAAAAAAAATGCAAATTGTCCTATGAACATTTATAAGTTTACTCAATTCGCAAAAATCCGTTTTTATAATCGGTTTTTCCGTTATAAAAGTAAAGGCGTGCAGATAAAAAAAGTAAACTTTAAAAAAAAGAGAGAGAATGCATTTTTTTATCAAACAAAAACTAATTCGATTTTTTTACAATATTTGGTCTACCTAAATTTAACACCATTTGCTACATTCCAGAAACAAATTGATAATATTTTGTTCTGCAGCTTGTGTATAAGTTAAAATAGGCTTACTTTTTTAATATAGATTATGCAATGCCTACAGTACACCACAGATTAAGTTTGCAGTTGCGCGCGCATCCGCGGAGGAAACGTAGTGAGTAAATAAACCTCACCATCCAATCAGAGCCGGCGACGAAATTTCGCCTGCTCTGATTGGCTGCCCCTTTGAGATACTGATATTCGTGCGCCTTGTTATGTCAAAATTGAAAGAAAAAATTATTAATATTATACTCTTACTGAAAAAAAAAACACTAATAAAACTAATACAAATACGTCTTGAAATAACGAATAAAGTGGTTTATTGAGTTTCACACCCTTTTTTTTCAATTCTCACACTTGAAAATGAGAACTATTTACCCTTTTTCCCTTAGAACATTTCTATACTGCATACTTAAACTGTGGTGAGGTATAATTTTCTGATGTTTACGATTTTGTACGCAGAGTTTATCCAGTGCATGCTCGGCAGGCTGAAGACGATGTTGCTAGCCTTTGCCTTTTATGGTGCGCCTTGTTGACTTGCTGCTGTTGGTGTCCGCTGGTGCCCTGCTTTATGCCCTTCTACTTCTAACACTCTCCTGCATGCTATCTCTGGCTCTAAATTCCAGTCGACTTTATATAGTGAATGACTTTTGGCAAGACTTGTAAATTCTCTGAAAGGACGGAATGAGTTCAATAAAAATTAAAACTGCGTATTTTTACTTGGTTATTTTAGTTAGGAGACAATAAGGCATGGTAATTAGGATTAAGTAGGATAATTGTACATTCACTCTTCATCTCTTAAATAGGGGGCTGTGGAGCCCAGTCGTTTAGGCACTCGCCTAGAATGCAAAAGGTCCGAGGTTCGGGTCAGGGCATCGCCAAGAAAACTGCCGACCTATAAACGGCCCGAGCAGTCAAAAAAAAATGTCCGACGAATAATACCCCGTAAGGGAGTGACGTTAAATATCCTTCAAAGTCCTAACGCTGCGTACGATGTCGCCCTTAACGGTTGCGTTGGGTACTTATTCAGGTGCTGGCTCGTCACTTGACTGTGGTTCTAAAATACGACGCCCGTCGCCAATAGCCGTTGTAGCTCTAGTGCGACGATAATTCAAACCTAACCTAACCTAGCTTAAATATAACGGGGTCCTCCGGGAGCATGCAGAGAACGTGACCTCTAAGTGTGTGGGTTCGATACTATGGGTGCAGGTTGTCTATAGAAAAAATTCCCCTCACTCTCCAGCGACTACACTCCTTGCCAACCTAAGTTGGGTAAATATAAATATGCTATGGAGAAGATCCTTCTGCAGGATGTAAAGAGTTCCTTAAATTATTTGCGAATACATCCGGAAAACACGTCTAAAACATTAATTTCATTTAAGGTCTAACAGATTTGAATATTATTTGAAAAGAATTCGCAATTTTATCAGAATGAAAAGTGTATTTTGGTTAAATTGTATTTAAATAATTTTGTATGTAAATATTATCTTACAAGAGTTTCCAACTAACGGACCAACCGCGCTTTTCTCCTTGTCTTTTTACTATTTGTTTTTACCCAAAGGTTGGCACGGAGTGTAGCTTAAATTAATGAGGAGGCGTCCTTTGAGAACAGAAAGCCGACTTCCACCGTCTCACGGAAACTCTGGGCCTTGTACCAACGAAAGCTACGGTAACCCTTCTGGCTTCTAGGCCAGGAAGAGCACGGCAGCAGGGAAGACCATGTGTTCTTATTCGCGGAATCAAAGCTATAAACAAATCTTAACTTTTTAAAAACAAAACAAATCGCAATATTTTTTTGAGAACAAAGGATCTTATAGCTGAATGTTATAGGAGTAAGCGGAAGAAATTTAGCTATAAGTAATGGAGCGAAATTGAAGATACATGTTCTCGTAAGAGGCCCAGTGGTTTAGTGGTAATGATCTGTACTGTTATACCGCGTGTGGATATTCCGCATGAGGTTGACCACCTAACAAGGGCATATTCTTAGCACCCCAGAGCCATTGGTCAAAATAGCTGAGGCACATCATGCTTTATTGGGCTGTGGCCCAACTGAGTTTAGTTTATTTTCTATGCTCAGAATAATTAGTGTAGTATTTTCACTCAAAGAAAGCATATTTTTCTGCCGTAGTAGTTTGAACGTTTCCGGTTGTCTGTTTCAGCTTCCTTGATAAGCTTTAACACAGCCAATTACGCCGTGTGAATTATTTTTCTATCGTACGCAGCAATCAAGGACAGCCACCTCAGTCTTCAACAAAGGGCGGAATAACTTCATGCCTCCAAGGGTGCTGTGGAGCAATGGCCGCCATTATGTGCTGCGACTTTATGAACACTATGGCTGATCACCACGATATGTGTGATCCTGGACACTCAGAAATGCATGATGACACTTTCGGAGAAAACTTGGATTTCATGTGATATTTTGAAAATATTTGGCTCCTTTTTAAAAAAATTTGTAAATAAAAATTGAGATAGCTGTCGTTCCTCTTTAACACATTCGCTGCCACTAAATCATCGATAGAGTCTTCATCGATAGAGGCTGATGAAGTAGAAAAACATCCTGTTTTTTAAACCTGTTCGTTACAATGGAAATAAACAAACTGTTCATTTTTGAACAAGTACAAATCTTAGTTCGAGATCGTAAAATAGCAAGGTTAGGTTGAATTAACGTCACTAACTAAAGCTACACGATAGCTACCTAGTCGTAAAAATACAAGGAAATGTTCCTGGCCTTTTCCAACCGGATAACTCATCATCTGTCACTAATAATTGAATTGAAAGCCAATTACCAGATTAGCTTCAGTGATTAACTTTTCGACTAAGAAAAAATCATTAAATTTTCCTAATTCTTATTTTTGGGTCGTTTTTGTTTGAAAAAAAAATGAAAAAAAATAAAACAGACTATTTGCAATTTTTTTATAGCTAGATTGTTGAATAACAAACTGAATCACTTTACGAAATGCGGTATGTCATGTGTCTGGTCGCCCTACACTTGAGACGAAGGATTTAATTTCTTCGTAATTTTAAATAGAATGCCCTCTTTCAAATCACCAAGTATTATTCCAAGCACAGAAGGATCGGTTGCAAAAGTTACAAACGAACTTGAACTCATAAGAACGGTTGGCGAAATGGTACTATGAATTTCATCAGAATGTGCTGTTATCGGTGAATCGGAACCATGCGACTCCTTAAGGAGTCAGTGGCATCCAACGTGTTAAATCTATAGTGTAGTCATCGATATCTATAAAGGAGGAAGTCCTTAATGAGTCGCGTATCAACGACAACCAAATCTGTTGGAGGTACATATTTCAAATTATATTAGCCTATTATTTTTATGCTAAAGGCATCATTTAAGAAGTGATTTAAAAAAAAAATGAAAAAATGCGGGTCTATACTCCGTGCCAATCTAACTTGGGTAAAAACAAATAGTAAAAAGGCAGGAGGAAAAGCGCGATTGGTCCGTTAGTTTATAACTCTTGAAAGTAATATTTACGTACAAAATGATCTTTGTACAATTTAACCAAAATACACTTTTCATTCTGATAAAATTGCGAAATTTCCCAAATAATATTCAAATTTGTTAGACCTTAAATGAAATTAACGTTTTAAACATGTTTTCTGGGTGGATTCACAAATAATTTATGGAACGATTTACATCCGCGAAAGGATCTTCTCCATAGCATATTTCTATTTACCCAACTTAGGTTGGCAAGGAGTTTAGAAGGGAAAAATCTTGAGCCGATTCGTCCATCCAACGCAAGCAAAAATGAAGTATAAGTATGAATTAGCACGTGAGTTTTTTATGCAAAATTTTCATTTGAAAATTATGATTTTATTTTTTTATTGAAAAAAAAAAGGGTTGGCAGTCGAACGCATCTTAACTTTTAAAAAATAATAGGTGTTGACATCAATATAGGAAGGTTAGAACATTCTGATGTATTGCTAACCGGTGAAGAAAGTGATCGATTGGCATACATATACGGTAAAAGTTGATCTATAAATATAAAAGGCAAAGTCCTGACTGACTGACTCACTGACGTATCAACGCTAAGCCAAAGCTACTGGAGCTAGAGCTACCAAATTTTAGGAAAATATTATTTTTGTATCGCACACACAGGCGTCGTTTAAGAAGCTGTTTGTCGAAATTCCAATCCAAACGTATGTAGGAGCGCAAAACTTGAGCCGATTTTCCCATAGGAATAGCATTGCAAGATTATAATTTATAATCTTATACTATAATACGAGGAATTGGTGCCAAGTCGAAAATCGCCCCAGAATTAATAAACTCCGGTAAACTTGGGGGTCTGGGGGTTTTGGCCACGACGAATCGATTGGCACAGGTTTTGAAGCGCTACGGTCAAGCAGTTCGGAGTTACAGATAGGATATTTTCAAACTTCATTAGTTCGCCATAATGGCTACTTTCCTGATGCCATCTGCTAAAGCTATAAGCCTCTGCTTTGGCTGTAAATGTTTAGTTAAGATTTTAATTTTTCAAATTTAAATAAATTCAACCTTGCTTTAAACTTTATTGAGTTTTACAGAAATGGTAACATGAATGTTTTTTTAGTTCCAATCAGCAGACGATTTTAGTTCTATTCTGTTCATTGGCGATTTTTGGCGATCTTGAAAATTTAACGTATGGTTGCTATACCTATCGAGTTGAATGAAGTATGAAATGGAATGTTTACCACATTTCGACATTTTCGTTGCTTTTCAACGAAACGCCAATTATCAATTACATTTCATTTCCTATGACTTTTCAAACTTTACCTTTGTATAGAATAATTCCCTTTCCAAACTCTAACTTTGTTTACAATGGTGCACTTTAACTAATGTGACCAGACGTCCCGCTTTTGGCGGGACAGTCCCGCTTTTTGTGTTACTGTCCCGCGGGCCGAATGTCCCGCTTTTTTGTAAAAGTCCCGCAATGTCCCGAAAAACGAGGAAATTGTAATAAAAATTGACTTTTTTTTATGAATAATCGTTGTAAAACGCTATGACGTCTTTAGAAATTGTTAAATAAAGTTGAAGTCATCAACAAATTGGTGGAGTATGGTTTCTGTTTGCTGTTTGCCTGGAACCACTGCTGCTGTTGAACGCGCATTCCTTATCTTTCTTATACCAAGTGTGTAATTGTGTGAAGGGACTATTATGTGCATAAAAAAATACTTAAAAAATAGACCGGGGGGGGGGGGGCGGGGGGGGGTGATGGAGTGTCCCACTTTTTGATTTTGAAAATCTGGTCACATTAACTTTAACTGTTCTCTTTTCATAAATGGTTTCATAAATTTTCTTATGGTATGTATTGCTTTGATAAATCACAATTGAAAATTTAAATCTTCGAGTTAGCTTCGATACCTTTTTTCTCCGAGCAGAGCTTGGTCACCCGCTGGTTTAATTAAAACACATTCCAGCGCGTTCAGCGTAAACGAAATTTAAGAAAAGAAAAAAAAGAGCACGTGGGTTTAATTTGCTGGATTATTATTCGAATATCAGTATTTTATTGATTGATTTTAAATTTTATGATTTTTTTCTATGGTGGATCAGATTTCCTCAACTAGATTTTAATTATGTTTCCGAACTGAATTTCATTGATGTTTACAAATGGTACGAAATGAAGATGTAGAGGGAATATCTTCGGGCATAAATAAAGGATTTTTACAAAACTTTTCCAAATATATACAAGATGGTGAATGTCTATTTTGTTTTCTGATGTTAGGATGGCTTAATGTCCGATTGAATTTTCTGAATGGCGACTTTTGGCGAAGTTGAAAATTTAACTTAGGGTAGCTATTCCCATCCAGTTGTATGTATGGGTTAGGGTTAGTTTGAATTATCGTCGCACTGGAGCTACACTGGAGGGCTATTGGCCACTCGAGCCAATAGCCCTCGAGTAACTTAACTTAGAACCACAGTCAAGTTGAGAGCCGACACATGAGAAGAGATATATTTTGTAGTTTAGAAGCCTAGTTAGAGATCTAAACAAAACGCTATGAAAATTTTAAAAAAATGGGAATTTATTTTGAAAAAATAAAAGTAAAAGTTTTTATAATTTTAGAATCATTTACTTTTACCTATTAGTCCAAGTTATTTAATAAGCATCACAAAAATGAATTATTTTTTTCTAATAAAAAAATAAATTCAAATAAAAGTGGCTTGTGTGTCTAGTAACTGTGATATAACTTATTTTCTAATTCAAACGAACAAGTGGCATTTTAGTCAATTAACCAAAGAACTTTCTTTTGCTTAAACTACAAGCAAGTAAAACTACAAACGCCTCATAGCTAATTCCTTAAAAGGCAATTACAATAACCAAAGTTTAGCACCAGTGTGGTTTTAAGCCAACTATTTTTAAAATATACATGCAATAAGCATTAAGCAACACTAATTGTCTTATATTTACGATTTTGCTGTTGGTGTTCGCTGCTGTTGGTGTCCGCTGGCGTGTTGCTTCGCTATAGCGACTGAACAGCTTAGACGCATGAGTGATGAACATTTGAATGATGAACCATCGAGTGATGAGCAATTGAGTGATGAACATTTGAGTGTTGAACATTTGAATGAACAATGCACTTTTAGCAAGACTTGTAAATTCTCTGAAAGGACGCATGAGTTCAATAAAAATTACAACAGCGTACATTTTACTTGATCATTTTAATTAGAAGATAAGGCACAATATTGGGACCGAGTAGGATGATTGTAAAGTCACTCTTCATTGCTTAAACATAACTGGGTCCCAGTTTAAATGTTGAGAACGTGCTATGTAAATCTATGGATCTGAAAGTCCTGTGGTTGTTTGTGGTGTAGTTAGTATGGGTGAGGGTTGTCTTCAGAAACATAGAGATGGCGCCCTCTCAGAATAGAAGTCAGAATTCCAACCAACGCCAACAGCAGCTACTGCAAGCCTCTTGCCTACCAGGCGATGAAGTGAAGGCACACAACAATAAAAAAAACCTTATTGTATATTCTTATTCGTAAATATAGCTATGAATATAACTTGATCTAAGCTTAGTAAAAATAAAAGAAATTGATTGAAACAAAATATTTTGAGAACATAGGATCTTAGAGCTGAGTGTTATAGGAGTCAGCGGAAGAAATTTAGCTCGATTAATGCCCTGAATACAGTTATGGCGATTGAGGACTGTACTTTGTCCTCCTGAAGCTGATTACATAAACTTTTATTGACCTTCCTATGACTAGTTCCAATGCGCTGGATTTTCTGACGTATCACACTTGTCTGAAGTATTTGTAGTTTGTTATATGAAAGTGGGTGACGGATCGAGTGGCGCACAAACAGATATACATACAAGCAGGCGGACGGATACAACGGCCCGGCGAACTGAGTATTTTACCCCACTTTTTGAAATTGCTGTTGGTTCGAATATTCTGTGTAAAACTATTTATTAAAAGAATACAAAAAAATATTTGAACCAATTTCAAAAAGTGGGATTATAGCGACCAGTACACTCTTAAAACAAACACTCCTAATTTAACTCAGTCTGAGTGGATTTCACTCCTCCAGACTGGAAAATGCACTTCTCCTTTTGGAGTGGATCCTTTGTGTGTTAAACCTCCGACAGCATCACTCCAAACGAGTGATTTTAACTCAGTCTGAGTAAATATGCATGCCTTTACGGTGTCGAAAATGCACTTCTCCAACTGGAGTGGATTTCACTCTTTTGTTTTAAGAGTGTAAGTCAGCTGCATTTATCATAAAAAAATCTTTTTTTAACTATATTAAATACAGCAGGAAAAACGTGGCTTAGAAAATATTTTTTGCTCATTGGATTGACACAGAGGCACTTTGGTTTGAAGACTCTCGTCATTCGGGGCTCATTCGCCTTAAAATCTTTGAACTACCAATTGTATGTGGGTTGTGCGTAACACATACTACTGAATTTTATGATGGTAAAAGTTTGAGGTTTTTTTTACCTTTTGAATTATTTTTATTTCTGTCCCACGCAGCGTTCAGCAACAGCCAAGCGGACTTTCTGCGTGTTGTCAAGGTTGTTGCGGGGCAATGGCCGCCATCTGCTGCTGCGACCTCTTGGGCGCATGCGCCACGAACGAATGCGGATTGTGTTGTTGTTGTTGTTGCTAATATCCAAACATCCATAATATCGACTTTGAGAAGAAAATAATAATCAGAATCCTCCCACTTAAGAGGCAAATTATCACTATTTTAGACTTCAAATTTGTAAATAAAGTTTATGGACAATTCACAATCAAGAGATTTTGTTCTTTAATTTGTAATTCGTTAGTTCTATATAAGAAGCTTACTTAGAGCTATTATTTGTTTCCTAAATTTTTTATTCACATTGTAATTGTTTTTATGATTAACACTGTTGAAATGATACCACAGAAAGGCATAGTAAAATAAACACCAAAATTTTATCTCTTTTCCTTATTTGAACTCCGCCACACATTCTGAGCTTGGCTTTCCCTTCTCAATTTTTATAATGCCTTTTTCAACTATTCAATTCAATTCAACTATTTTATATCAACTCTGTTTAAAGAAAAGTAGATAATAAGGTCTAACTCATCGAATAATTGTATTGATTCATTGAGGTGACACACCCAGTTAGCGTAAATTGGGGTACTGTGACCATAAAGAAAAAGTATCCTACTTTAGGTGCATACTTAAATTATAACATTTTACAACTAAACTCTACGGCGTAGAAATCCGAATGGGGATTATTTTTCGCCAAATCCGAAAAAACCGCGCCAAGGGTTACCGTATAGTGAATCTGATCCGTTGTGCAAAGTGAGATAGCACATGCGGGAACTTAAGTGACGATGCACTTGGATCAATTACAACTTTTTTTGGTCTGTGAGCGGGTATTCCGTTTTTTTGGTCTGTAACCGTTTTGGTCTGAACGGGTATTTATTTGCTAGTTTATATATAAAAAAGTGGATGCGGCTCCACTTTGTTTTCAAATTATGAACCAGCAAAAAATGAGAATTTTGAACTTGAGGAAATTGTCCAGTGAATAATTTTACGTTGTATTACACATTTAGTTTTAGAGTGTATTAGTTCAAACGACGCAATTTTAGCATATTGTTTCGGACCACTAGTTAGTAAAATATGCAAAATAACAGATTGCCCAAAGGAGTTGTACAAAATTTGTCTCGCACACATCACCATACTTTTCATAATGTTTGATATAGTTTAATATGGGAGTATGGGACCAACAATATATAATGTTTATTACTGGAGAGCCTACTCAATATTAAGAAAATATGACATGCCAGATTCTAGGAGGTAAAATTATTTATTTTTTTATCTTACTTTGGCAATAACTTTGGTTGTGAGTTATGACATAAATGACACCCATACCCCTACAACACCTAGCCTCCATCAAAATGGCGAACGGTGGCACTAGTTATGTTGCCACATAAGCGATACTTACTGTTTAAAAAATAACCGTACATGTTTTTTAACAAATAAAAATAATAAAATGTTGATATTCACACGAAGTCGTATAGAAATAATCATAGCCCTCATTCAAAGTCTCGTATAGCTTTATGCGACGATTATTCAACTAAACTCTCATATGACCGTATTTAATTCATTTTTTAACGTATTAAATCTCGTGACTATTTCCTATTCTTAATTTTAAATTTTAAAAATGCCAATATTAATGTGGCTTTTTTGCTTCGATAGTCATGATGTTTCATTGTAAATTTCAATGACTTGAACTCTTTTTCCGGAATTAAAGTAAGTTTTTGACTCATAAGTTTAAAATGTCACTTTCTGTTTATTCGTGTTAAGTACTTTTAAGTTAAGTTTATAACATTAAGAGTCACTCATTTAGAAAATAAAATAAAGGAACTTAATTGTAGTACGATGCACTTTTTCGTTAACTTTATTTTGAAGGCGTTGAAATCTTGTGTTAAAGCATTGTAAAGTGGCACTTACTATCACAAGATTACTTGTTTATTTTAATTTTTACTAAAATTTAATTTTGAAAACATTTGCGAATTTTCAGTTTTACTCAAAGCTTGGGTCACTCGTCCATGTTACCATAATGAAGCAGCTATGATATTATAATAGCCCATGTCTCGATTTGGTGATATGCTTTACTTTACTAAGCATCGAAACTGTCCAAATGTAATAAACATTCCTTTTTATATTTCATACAACTTTATAGGTAGTATAACAATACTACGTAAATTTTCAATCTCGCCAAGGCTGACCATTATATTATAACTACCTATTCTGGAAGCCTAAGAATCAATTTAACGCATTAAAAATTCAAATGACCGATTTCGGGCTGCGCGGGATACCATTAATATAAGAGTACGAACTTTTCGGTCAACCATCCTAATTCAGTAGCATTGTGTTCTCTATCAAGAAGTAATTCAAACCACAGAAAGATTGTTGTTAAGAGCCAGTTTTTTTTAAAAAAAAACCAGGGAAAAACAGACAGGCTTGGATAGCTGACATTTTTAATTTTGCTGAAAATTACAGAATATGTTCTTTAGTGGAAACTATTAGACACGTATATTTTTGTTTTTGCTAAAAAAAATTCAAAGAATGTGAAAAGAATGGGATTCAAAAAATGGGGGGTCAAAGTTGAAGATCTACCTTTTTTGGAAGAAAAACGAACCAATTTACAGCTCTCAATACTTTTTATATCAAGATATAAAAATTTCAGTGAAATTTTTTCCGTGTTCTACTTGTTATATAGTACACGGTAGGACATAAAAACTTATTGTTGACATTTGGCACAAAGGTCCGTGGTCATTCAAAGTTTCTCGATTTTTTTCTGAACTTTTGACCTTTAATATTTTCTTGTGCCAACAGTGAAACAAAAGTGTATATGATCTAATGAATACATATCAAAGAGAAGTACCCAAAAATAGCAAGCGATGGGCAGTGGCACTTTTGGTTACAGAAATATTTGACCTTAAACTTGCCGAAAATACAAAATTGCACGACTTTCGAGATTATTTATTCCTTGTGCCAAAATTGGAAATGTATAAAATTATCTGGAAAATAATCCGTATGCATTGCTATTACGCTGGAAAATAATCCGTATGTATTGCTAATGCACAAACCTATGAATATTTGTTAAGTTTAAGGTCAAATATTTAGATCATATACACTTTTGGTTCGATGTTGGCACAAGAAAATATTAAAGGTCAAAAGTTCAGATTTTTTTTTGAATAACTTTGAATGGCCTTGGACCTTTTGTGCCAAATGTCAACAATAAGTTTTTATGTCCTAACGTGTACTATAGAATAAGTAGAACACGAAAAAATTGTCACTGCAATTTTTAACTCTTGACACAAAAAGTATTGCCATACGTAAGTTGGTTCATTTTTTTTCAAAAAACGGAAGATCCTAAACTTAGACCCCAAAAAACTTTAATAAAATAATTTTTAAGAAAAAAACAAATATACACGTGTCTAATAGTTTTCCATAAAGAACATATTTTGTAATTTTCAGCAAAATCAAAAATGCCAACTATCCAAGTCTGCCTGTCTCTTAAAAAAACTGGCTCCTTATTATATTTTTTTTTAAATCGTTAAAGGGTTAAACTTCTTTTTTTAAAAGCGCTTGTATTTGATTCCAACCAGAACATAAAGAAACTTTCTTTCTTGGGAAATGGACGAGACTCCAAGCTGGGGTGATCGAATGCGCAGTTGCTGGACCCATTTCTTGGCCGCCATGTCAGCCATGGTGCACTGCAGGTGCGAAGAGTTCTACAACTTGTCCTGTTGCTGTGGAAGAAGAGGCCACGAGGAACTAGAAGAAGAGGCGAGCGAGGGTCCGATCTCGAAGATGGCTACAATATTCTCCTTGAATTAAACTTCAGAAATACTTGGCGATGACTGTTTGAACCATCGAGATTTACCATGGCAGTCGAAGAACCTTTTTTATGATTCAGTTTAATACAGTTGTTTTTACGATTCAGTTTAATACAGTTGTTTTTACGTATTTGAAAAATGTAGCATGATGTACTTGTAAATGTACCATGTACGGTCGAAACGTACCTATGATACGCGATTTTTATTCCATAGTTAAGTTTTTTAATTGATGTTCAGCTCATTTTTTTCTTAAATTCCATACTAATGCACTCGAAATTTACCTTGTTTTAATGCACTATTGAATTTTTTTAATGATTTAGTTCACTGTTTAAGTTTTGCTTGATGATTATGCTGTTAGTTTTATCGAAAATAAAAGTTTATTTAAGAAATGTAGCATGATAATGTACTTGTAAATTTATCATGACGGAGCACATCGAATTAAGATATGATGGATAGTAAGAGTTTTATAAATTGAAAATTTATCTTGCATAATGTTATGCTGACGAATTTTTGTAATGGTTTTTGGTTTGTCAATTCATGTTTTCACTGATTATGATGCTGGTTTTGTAACTTGATATCATTCATGAAGTAAAATGTTTTTCGAATTGGCATGACTATGCAGCGGCAACTTTTTTAATGATTTGGCCATTTAGTTCATGCTTCGTCTAATTGGAATATTAGTCCATATTTAAAAAAATTAAATAGTTATTGGTGTTTTGACTAAGTAAAAAGTACATTTTGAGGTAATTTTTGAAATGCAATGTTTAGTTGGGGGGTTATATAGTTCTTAACAAAATTTACTACACACTGTTTTTTTACAGATGTGATATTAAGAGTCGCGTTAAAATGTTATAAGAAATATTGCCATCATGAAACTTCCTTTTCTAAAATTTAAACTTTGTGTTTAGCTTGTTAAAAAATTAACGTAGCAAAATATTTTTTCTTGGATTAAAAAAAATTGTTATTGAAGTACAAGAGTTAAAATTTAACCATGTTAATCAACACGTGGGCTTTTAAAGATTGATTTAAGGACAGATTATGCACGTATTTGGTCGATTTTCTCGAAATGATTTTCTGTCTGCACTCTCAGAAATAACTTTCATTTTTGACGATTCATGAATCCTCAAGCCCCATTTCGCTAATTTTGAGAATTGTTTCGTCAAACTATCACGTGACTTTTAAGCAAACGCGAATCCTCACTTTTACGATCGTGATTTGACAATTCTGTATCTTGATTTTGAGGAAACTGAATCTCATTGTTGTACTCACATGCTCAAAAATGACGAAATACTTCTTTAGATTAGACGACATTCAAATCCTCATAAAAAAGGCGATTCAAATTTCCTCACTTAGAGGAAACGAAAACTCGGAGCATTTGCCAGTAAACGGTATCGTCAAAATTAAGTAAAATTTCGTCGTTTTTGAGCATTCATTTTTGAGAGTGTGATCAGTACCTTTTATGAAAATACCTATTTTTTTATTCATTGATTTTTTTAATTAAAATACTCACAGTTAATAAAAATAAATGCAAGTTGCATTATTGTAATAAAAATACTGTTCTCCTAAAAATAATATGCAGTGGAATTTAACGTACTGTCCGTGCCCCTAACATACATTTCCCAACTTCACAACAAATTTACTACTATATCATAAATATGTCACTGAGGTAAATTCTATTATAATATTAAGTGACTATTGTAGTATTTTACAATCAACAACCATCAAACTATTCGTATTTAATTAATCATTAAGGTAGGCGAATACCCAAAATTCTAAAATTTTTACTATTTAACCTTTTCCAAATTTGGCATAGTGATTTCAAATATAATGAACAATGCTTTATAGGCAGTTTTTTTATTTAAATTTAATTGATTTATTTTAAACGGTGTTTTTCAACTAAAAAAAAGGGGGTTACGCTAACACTTCTAGCATAAAAAGTTTTACATTAATTTACCTGAAATTTTTTACAGATGATATTTCAATATATACCTACGCTCTAAGCCTCTAACATATGGTGTAAATATAGTTTTTTTTTTAAATGTCCAAGTGTAAGTTAATCGAAAAAAAAATCTTTTTTAGTTCATTCTTAACATTTTTCTTAATAACTCCTTTTCTTGTAATTTTGTATGTAATTCTAGAGGGTCATTGCATGTATCAGTTCAAAACGAAGAATTTAACACACAATTAATGTTTATAGGAGGAAAATTCAATGTGGTAGACTTGTTAGCGTAAACCTCCTATTTTAGTTGAAAAACACCGTTTAAAGTATATAAATTATCTTTAAATAAAAAAACTGCCTAAAAAGCAGTGTTCATTATATTTGAAATCACTTTGCCAAATTTAAAAAGATTTAAGTAATAGTAAAAATTTTAGAATTTTGGGGAATTGTGGGTATTCGCCTACCTTAAAAAAGCCCCACTGTGTTGATCCAATAAAAAAAAATATTTCCTAAGTCCCATTTCTCCAGCTGTATTGAATATTTTTACAAACAGCTTTTTATATTAAATGCAGCTGACTTATAGTCTATAATCGCACTTTTTAAAATTTTATTTATAATGTAAATATAACCGTTTGTAAATGTATTCAATAGATCACGGAAATGTGGCTAAGAAAATAATTGTTTTCTTTCGATTACCACGATGACACTTTGGTTTGGAGACCCTCGGTCATTCGGTCTCAAAAAGTTATTATTTTCAATGCTCTTTCTTATTATCCACCTGGGAATTACAAGAAAAGCGAAAAAAATTTCAGTTTTGTTAAAATTTAATATACCATTGCTATATTGCATTTATAAACTATGAATAATAATAACAATAATGATAAAGATGTATAACATACAGTTTTTCATCTCTTAAACCTTTATCTATGGATTTAATTTCTGTCCCCACGTGAATTCTAAATGAACAGCAACAACAACAAAACTATAAACTAATTTAATAATCCAAATAATATAAAGTCACAAAACCTGTGATAATGTCATTACTATTCCCTTAATGGGGGATTCAAGTTAGAAGACATTTAATACCAAACGACACAAAATATTACACAAAATCTTAACGTTTGAGAAAATCACCAGTAACTGGTATTCTAATTTAAAAAATAATTTGCTTTTGTTGTTTTTCTTACTATGCATAAATGACGGTTGCCTGTAGAACTTGTTTTACCTTTAGCTCAGTTTCAATGCAGAAAAGCTCCCACAAAGGTGCAAGTCGCCTTTCTTGATAATTATTATTGTATTTTTATTCTTTAATTATTGCCATTTATTTAACGATTTTAATGGTGGAAAATATTAACCACTTATAATTAACTTAGTTTCTTTTCCCAACTAAATTCAATTAATGAACAAAATAGAAAGAAATAGCGGAGGTTTGAAATTTGATAAAACTCATTGAGTTACCACGAAAACACAAGAAATAGTAGTTAATGTAAGATAATTGAGAAGAATGAATTGTTCTAATACTTCCAAGGCTATAGTGGAAAGTGAGCATTTTTTTTATTAGGTGGTTCTTTGTGCGAAGGTCATTGCGCCAGAGCTAAATGGGTGTATTGGTAGCTATACATTTTCCTCGAGAAATTACTATGACTTTATCTGTCGATTTAATAGCGTTTTTTAGGACAGTCTTTCAGAGTTTTTCAGTCTTTTATGTATGAGTAATATTCGTGCCCTTCTTAAATATAATAATAATAAATATATATAATTTTACATCTTTTGAGCTTACATTACTGTTTCTGCTTCTTCCAACCCGTGCGACGCCGGGTACATCAGCTAGTAGTATATAAGCCGAGGTAACTCATTTCCACCTTGAGGATCCTTTTGGTAGACTGTGGGGACTGAGGCCGCTCCAGATATACCGGGAATTTTAAAATAATTGTTAGGATAAGTTTATAATTGCATGAAATCGTCACTTAAGTTCCCACATGTGCTATCTCACTTTGCACAACGGATCAGATTCCCTACGGTAACGGTAACCCTTGGTGAACTTTCCAAAATCGCTCCAAAAGTCCGTATTCTGGCGACTTTTGACGTCACGCTCTCTTTACTGCGCTAATAAATAATGGTCAGGTAGGGTTGCCGGAAAACGTCACCGTTGCGAAGTCAAAGAATGGGAATCATCAGTCGAAGTTAGACAGGTTGCCGCTAAAAATTATTTTTCGCCAAATCCGAAAAAAAAAATTGCGCCAAGGGTTACCATACAATAAATCTGATCCGTTGTGCAAAGTAAGATAACACATGTGGGAGCTTAAGTAATGAAATACCATATAGAATTTTTTTTTATAATTAACTTTTTATCTCTTTTTTTTTTCCAGAGTGGTGCATGAAAAAGCTAAGTCATCAGATGACAGCATGCGGAACTGTTGCCTTTGCGCCCTTTGCATGGCGTTATGTTGCTGGTGTTGCAACGACTAATGAAAGACAAGAAGAATGTCCTACTGGTGAATTTCTAGTGAACTGTAACGGGCTACTTGGTGTGATCAAAATTTCCATTGCCAAGTACATCCTTAAACTTTAAAATAACTGTTCGGTTTGCTAGTGATGAGCTGTTATGATAGATCTAGTCTACATAATTGTAGAAAAAAAAAGAATTGTCGAATTCTGTCGTTGAGGGTACAATTTGAAACTGGTTGGTGAAGGATTAATATCTTTATATATCTTTTTATATGCATTTTAACATTTTAATGTATCCAATTTGGGTTTTAAAGAAATTGTTTATATTTTTTGAATTTTATACTCTTTATAATGGACCTACAGAAAATTATTTTTGGTGAGTTTCAAAAAATACTGTCTACATTTTTAAACCTTTCCATGAGAAAAGAAATTTGAATTTTTGATAAAAAGTAATTTTCTGTCGCTGAAAGGTTGAATAAAAACAAAACAAAGAACAATAGTATTAGCATTTCTTGTTAAAGAAGTCAAAATACATAAGATATGTATTATAGTGGAATATATAACTAAAATGATTAATCACACAATTATACCTTAAAATCTAGGATATCTACAATTTGACATAGTAAAACAGTTTCAAGAAAATAGTAGTTGCCATGGTAAATGTTGTGATTTTTTTGGTAATCTGTGGTAATTCTGTAAAAGATGTAGATACTATATCGAATCAATTACAGCTGGTAACCGCCGTAAGTGTTCGGCCTCTTTGAATGTTCAAGCCAAGTGTGAATATTGTGTGAATTTTAATTAATGTGAGTAAATTCATATTATATGGATGTTTATAATATGCATGGATGTGTGATATTTTTAAAGGAAAAAAATGTATTTCATAATATATTCATATCTTTTCCCACCAAACCTAAGATTAAATTTCTTATTAATTGTTCTTAAAAAATCTAATTTTATAAAATATTCTTTTTAATTAATACTGAAGAAAATGTTATACACCCGAAAAACATTTTGTACAAAATTAATGATGATTGCATTTACTCTGTAATGTTTAATTTATATGTGATTATCAAAAGTATTAAATTATTCATATTGCATTATAAAAACAATTGTAGTATAATATATTTATTGATAGTTTCTTTTTGAGTTTAATCAATAATCTATTTTTTTTCATTTAAATGAAAATTGTATTTATATAGCTAATAGTGCTTGTATTTTCACAACTGTATATTTTAATCTTGAAATAAAATTCTAATCTATACATGGAATTTGTGTGCTTTTTTGTATTATAAAACGATAACCCGTTTCAGTCAAGAATGCTAGCACATGCATGTTTTTTCAAATATTCGTGAAAAACAGCATTATAAACCAAAACCCAATAAATTTGTTTGCTACTCGAAAAATATAAAATTATCGGGGATGGGTTTTTTTTAAATTATTGCTAAACGAATTTATTAAAAAAAACTTTTGGTGCAGGAAACTTCCAACACATTTCTCATATTATTTTAAAAGATAATCGAAAGCGTAACTGTTTTTTTTTATCTGGAATAGGAGAATCTTTCTAAGCGATAATACTGTTTTCGTTATTAAAGATCATCTGTGAACACACTTTGCTGTATGATAAGTTTTATAAATTAGTCAAATAAAGTTTTGAGGTAAAATAGAGAAGAAAATTTTAAAATTTTAAGTATCAAAATCAAATTATCTACTAAAATAAAACTTTTAATTACAAAACTCCTTTGTAAACCAAAATCTAATATTACGCCCTTGTAGAGGTGTCGGCACGTCACTTGACCGTGGTTCTTATAAAGGCACAAGTCCTTTGTGCAGGTCTCGTGCGACGATAATTCAACTTAACTCTTCGATGTCAAGAAAATAATGCATGGTAGCTCAGGTGTTTTCATCCTTCAGGTAAAACGTAGAAATAAAACATTCTGAAATAAAAATTCAACTAAAATCCGTATTTTTGTTTCTCTACTAATGTGTCGCATCAGCGAGAATAATAAAACATTTCATGTCTTCAAAATGTTAATCTGGCAGATCTAGTTAGTCACTGGCAATAGAATAGAATACGAAAGTTTGTAGTTATCATTCTTTCTATGCAAACATGTCAATATAAAATTAAAGTTTTAAAAAAAAGCTTCTAGTTTCACCAGGGTTCAAATTTACGCGTCGTAGCTCTCGTATTTAATAATTCTTAACTATACTGCGTCCTTACAAGGAAAAAATATTAAACTTCTGGGGAAAATAAAAAGTGTTTTCATATACAGGGTGGTTATAAAATAACGATCCCTATTTGGAGTGGTCTGTAGCTTGAATGAATAATCCAAATGCAACAAAAATTGAGACACTTACTAATCAAGAGGGGGGGGGAAAAGAATGGTATCATAAAAAAGACAAAATCCTAAAAAATAATCATCATAAAAAAAACTCGACTTTTGACCAGAATCTAAATTACGAAACGTCGTCAATTATGGCCAATTACTGCCAACACGGCTAATTACGCCTCGTAATTTAGAACCCTGGTCAAGAGACGAGTTTCTTTTTTACGAAAAAGAATGGAATTATAACACAGAAACTCGTCTCTTGACCAAGGTTATAATTACGAGGAGTAGCCAATTATGGCTAATTGCGGCCAACGCATCCAATTACGCCTCGTAATTTAGAACCCTGGTCAAGTGACGAGTTTGTTTTTTATGATTCCATTCTTTGTCCCCCTTCTTGATTAGTAAGTAGTTTTTTGTATTTGGATTACTCATTCAAGCTACAGACCACTCCGAATAGGGAGCGTTCACCCTGTATATTAAGGGGGTCCAGTACACAAAAATCATGAAAAATTCAATTTTTTTTTATTATTTTTAAAAAATATTATTTGAACATTTCTTAACATTCTGCAAAAAAAAAAACGCTTCAAATTTTATGCATTAGCTTTTGAGTTATTAACTTTTGCATGAGACTCACTCTCCAAGAATCCTATCACGGATCTAAACTTTAAATGCTCGTATCTCTGTTCGTGTTTTTTAAATTTTAGGATAGCGAAAAACACTACTCCTCTTTTAATATTATACATAAAAAGTTTCTGTAAATTTCTATAGCATCCTTAAAGTATAATGAACAAAACTATGCATTAAAACTCTTCATTTATGTTGTCAGTACTTTTTTTAAAAAAAATTTCAAAGTTTAAATTTTACGTTTTTAGTGAATTTTTTTGATAAAATTTCGAAAATTATTTCTTAAAAAAAAAGTTGAATCTTGATTAAAACTTGGATGCATAGTTTTGTTAAGATATTATTGGGGAACCCATATAAAAAATTTGGTAATAAAAAGTCGAAAAATTAGGGAGGAGTAGGGATTTTAAAATTGTGAAAAAATTGAACAAAAATTTAATTTTTTGAAAATATTGAGTCATTTTCAATTTTTTTTTTTTTGCTGATAGGTTTTATTAATGCATGATGCACCTGTGTATAAAATTTGAGTTGTATAACTTCGTAAATAAAAAAAAAGTTGGGGAAGGTACTGGACCCCCTTAACTTATCATTATGCACCTTAGCACATTCTCCGATTTGTCTACGACGCAAGCTCAGGTTTAGTCTTCCCCATCTGACCTTACCTTTGATTCTCTTCACCAGATTATGTTCCTCTAGATAGAATACGAATCCGGATCTGTTCTTTATCATAATATTTGTGATCAGATAGTATTGAGGTATTATAAAATAAGAAAACCAAACATTTTACTTAAATCTAGTGTAATAATTTTTCACAACCCTCTATTTACGTTGTTACTAGTTTCTTTAATATGGCAACAGTATTAAAGAGCCGTGTTTTGTTTATTTTTATTTACATTGCGTTACGTGCGTTCTGTAATCTGTTCATCGTGGTATGGTAAAGTTAGTGAAACATATAAAATAATTGATTTTTAAGTAAAATTTATGTTTAAAAAAACTGCCATTTTCTTCTCTTTTGTATGATTTAATTAGTTTAGAGTATCACAGACAAAAAGTGATTTTTATTAGCGAAAAGCGCTTATCATAGGCATTATATGTGTGAGTTATAGCATTCGACATCGCAGCATATTTATAGAATAGTTTTTAAAAATTCTTTTTACACTATTATAATTTATCAAATATCTATAACAAAATGTGTGCATTTTATAATGCATAGAAATACCTTAAACCTGTTAAGTGATCTTTACTATCAATAGTTTAGCTCTTTCTGACTTTCAAACGTTAATCTTTAAATAAAAATTACTTACTCAAAAAGTTACCTTTTATCAAGCTTGCACAAAAATGAGCTTTAACCCTCATTGGTAAATTCACAGCTTACCAGTTATTGAATAGGTACAGTGATATCCTAAACGCTTAATCTCTGCAAGTTGCCCCTTACAATATTTAAATACAATTTTCTACTCGTTGCAAATTACTTAGAAAAACTATGTTCAGTGAAAGCAATAAGCTATCAAAAGTTTCATGCGGAAAAAGATTTAATTAAGGAAACTAGCATTGTGGCTAGTTTAACAGAGAACTCACCTTTCACAGATACAGCACAGATTTTATATGCGGTTACATATACGATTACCTACTTGGGTGTCGGCTTGTCACTTGACTGTGGTTCTAAGTAATGATGTCTATCAGCTATTGCCCTTTAATGCGATGATAATGCCACCCACACATCCCATATTGGTTGACCGTCATTACGTGCAGTACTTGTGGGCATATTTTAGTTTGCAAAAGTTCTATTCGCATTCGCCCTATCAATTAGTGATATATTTTTTAAACCTGTGAAACTGTCTTAACTTAAAAGTGCCTGCATTATAATTATATGTTCTTAAATTTCAGAAAATAAATAAAAACTATTGTCATGGAACGTTCCAAGTTAGTGGAAAAACTGAATAAAGATGTGTCTGATTTCCTTGCTCAGTTGCAGCCTAAGCCCTACGAAGATGGATGGCCTGAGGATAGGTGGGAACAGGTAAAAAGGTCACAATATAATTCATAAAGTTTAGTTAAAATGTGATTACTTAGTAAAATTAGAAAGCCGAATTGTAGCATATTTTCAAATAAAAAATATGCCAAAAACAAGCTAAAGGCTGCTGACAGTTGGTCTCAATGCTTAATATTTGTGTATCAATCAGCATTTTAAATCTTCTACTACCTCTTAATTAAAGTTTTATGACAGTTTTCTATTTTGTTGTAATTCTAAACAAAATAAGATTATTCAACTAACTTCACTAAAATTTATAATTATTACCATTAATATCAAATAAAATCTATTTATAAGTTATAACCCTGTTAAGTTTGCTTTTCCTTAAAACATTACAAAAAGTTTTCATTTTACTCTCCATGTGTATAAAAATTTGTGTTAATTTTTTTGATGTCTGTTTTTAATTTAAATACTTATTATTCTTATCTTTTCTATAGGAAATGGAAAAACATCCCGCATTTATGTCTAAACAAGTGGAAGATGCAGATGATTTACCACCACTGGTAGAAGCCCTTCGTCAACTGAAGTATGATCCTGATGAAAATTCTCCAAGTGGTAAATAGTTTATTACCAGATGAAATACCTTTAGGGTTAGGTGCGAGATTGCCTTGTTTCAACTGTTACTTCTTTGCAAGCATGGGATGTGACCAAAATGTTTTTACTCCCAATAGTTACCTCAATCCATGTGAAGATTTCTAAATATATTCCAATAAATATCCCAACATATTTCAAAATTTGACGATTTGTTATAGGCTTCCATAAGTTCTGTATTATACCATCGGCATGAAATATCTTTAAAAACGAGACCTAATTCTTGTGCTGATTATTGATTAATAAGTAAACACAGAAAACGAATATCTGGTAAGAGAATTTTGTATTTAATTCTCAGCATCAAAAGGAATTGTATAATTTCTGAAAAATTTTCCCTGATTCCTGAAGTTTTGCTCGATTTAGGATCACCGGATCGAACATATTCTGCACCCAATTTTGGAAGTACCTTGAATTCCCAAAAATATGATTAGAAAACTTAGGCTGTAGTGGATGCTATATTTACTATTTTTTTATCGCTCAAAAAACATTTTTATATAATTTGTTAGTTAAAAAAAATAAAAGATGAAGAATAAAGATCACCACTGTTCTTCTTGTCAGGGAGCTAGCCAGCCAATATTCTAAAACACAATTTATAAAAAAATAATTTTCCTGGCCACTATTGCGATTTGAAATTCTAAATTTTTGTTTTACCCATTTTGTGTGGAACTGCAATTTCTGCGGCAATGCTTTGGTTTGATTTGTATACCGAGTCCGGACATCCTCATTTTTACTGTTAGATGATTGGGCTTGGTAAGTATATTTTTGTCTCTCTTTGTTTGGTTTTGGAGGCGTCATGGTCTGTGGTTTGCCATTTCTGCTTATCAGGAGCAGTCCATTTCCGAAACGCTTCCGGAAATCTTGGCTGGACAGACCCCCTGACGAAAAGGTCAGTCGAGATCTCTGTTCTTCATCTTTTATTTTCTTTTTGTACTACTTATTCAGCACTGTTGTCACTATGATATTATGTTTTTTATTTCATTAAAATTCCTATTTGTTTATATCATATTACATTGATAGTTAAAGAAACCAGTTTATAATTTTTGCTGTCTCCCAAGTCATTTGTAAATATCAAATTCTTTTCCCTTCTTAATGAAAAACTAGGGGTGTATAGCACTACACGACTTTTAATTACCACTCAATAAAGTAATACACATTTAATGGAAATTATGTACCCAAAAAAGTAATATAAAGTAAAATACAAGAATATGACATTACTGTCCTATTTAAAAGTGGGAAGAAACATATGGATGCAGATGGGCTGTCTAGAAACCCTGTCAACCAGCCTGAGGACGATAATAATGAAGAAATTCCTTTCCTTAACACAATGGAAGACTTTAGGAAGGAACAATTAAAGGACAGCAAACTAAAGACTATTGCCGAAGATTTGCCAGGAAATTCTAAAAACCATAGAACAATCAATGGTATTCTATATAAAAAGAATTATGACGTCTTGGGAAGGAGATGGCTTTTGGTGATTCCATGTCATCTTCGGAATGATATCCTTCGGAGCTGTCACGACGCTCCTACTGCAGGACATTTGGGTTTTGCCAAGACATACGACAGGGTCAGAAGCAAATACTATTGGCCTGGAATATATCGCACTATACGACGTTACGTGGCCCATTGCAGGGAATGCCAACGAAGAAAGGTCCCCAAGCAGCGCCCACCTGGTTACCTCCAACCAATCGAGCCTCCAACTAAGCCTTTTGCAAAAGTGGGTGTTACAAATTAACGAATATTAGCATTGGCTTATTTGAATTTAGTATATTCCAACAAATACGAAGATAAAACGACAAACACATCTGCTTCGGACGATCACATTTTTAATGGAAGACACAAACAAAACGATTGCCAGATACAAATACACAAACTAGTGATGCAATACAGAAACAATTACGATTGAATATCGATATTTTTAACAGCCTCCTTCGAGTATGAAAACAGAGTCATTGTTTATGGGTTAAACTGTCACTTTTCCATATTGACTGTCGTCACACCGAGTAACCTTTTCTGAGCATTAAACTGAGGTGCTGGGAGTGCCTTCGTCAGAATGTCTGCTCGCTGCTCATCAGTTCGTACATAGCTTATTTCAAAGTTTTCCTTTGAGAACTCATCTTGCACAAATTTGTACCTTTGGTCTATGTGCTTAGTACGAGCATGGAACATCGGATTTTTTATGTATTTGATAGCACTCTGGTTATCAATCTGAAGGATTGGTAATGAAACACTGTTGGCGATCTCAGTAAACAAGCGCTTCAGCCAAATTAGGTCTTTTGTGGCCTCAGCTGCTGCCATAAATTCAGCTTCGGTCGTTGAATTTGATATGGCCTCCTGTAGCTTGCTTCGCCATGTTATTGCACCTCCACCATAGAAAGATACTACACCTGTGCGAGACCTTCGTGTTTCTGCACAGCCGTTGTTGTCTGCATCACTAAACAACATTAGGCTTCTGTCATCCTCAGTATTGTACACAATGCCGTGTCCAATAGTATTGCAAAGGTATTGTAAGGTGGTTTTCACAATTTCCCAATCAGTCTCTGTGGGATTGTCCAACTTACGAGACACCAAACTCACTGCATAAGCAATATCAGGCCTTGTCCCCATCGCCAAATAAAGCAAACTGCCAACGGCTGATCGGTATGGTATTTCACTGCTGAGAGGCTTTGCCTCCTTGATCTTGACCATGCCGTCACTATTTGGCTGACCATAGTCGATCTTGAGACTCGACTTCTTTACTGGGATGCGTGATGTCTTGGCATCGCCAAATCGCTCTAACATCTTTCTTGTAAACGCTTCTTGATGCAAGAAGAGCGAGCCGTCTTTCAACCTTTCAACTTGCAGACCAAGAAAACAATTCAGCGTTGACACTTTGATGTTGAAATGTTGTTTGAGCTCGTCCACAAATGTGAAGAATGCCACTTCGTCCTGTACAGCGACTATGCCATCATCAACATATATTGCCATCAGCATCTTGTGTCCGTATTCATTGCTTATGAATAGGCAGTTATCTGATTTACTTTGGATCATGCCATATTTCTTTAACACATCCGTGAACTTGGCATTCCAGCAGCGTCCAGCCTGCTTTAAGCCGTAGAGGGGTCGAAGCATCTTGCATATGCGTCCACTTTCGTCATTGTAACCTTCAGGTTGACGCATATATATTTCGTCAGTCAGATCACCATAAAGGAATGCCGTCTCCACGTCAATTTGAAATAATTTCAAATTCTCCTTGGCTGCTGTTGCAATTACAGCATTTACAATAGTGTCGTAACGACACACTGGGCTAAAAGTCTCTCTGTAGTCGATATCCGCCGTCTGCGTATACCCTTTTGCCACAAGTCGAGCCTTGAATCTCTCGATTGATCCATCTGTGTTTGTCTTCACTCTGTAAACCCAGCGATTGTCGAGGATTTTTCGTCCTTTAGGTGGTTCAACAAGCTGCCACGTTTCATGCTTTGCATGTGAAGCCATTTCGTCGTCCATGGCTCGTTTCCAGTCATCAAATTCAGGAGATTTCGTTGCTTCGTCATATGTTTTCGGCTCCTCTAACTTTAAAATGCTGCTATACACTTCGTAGTCGTCAAATCTGATAGGGCGTTGGATAGTTGATCGGTCTCGTAATGCATGCGTTGCAGTCTGTGCTGGTTCGTCTTCACCTTTACAGGGATCACCAGCCTCCTGCATGTCCGTGTCATCAAACGTATCCAATGTTTCAAACCCTATACCACTTAATGGTCCGGTACTAGATGTTGCTTCGATGTGCTGGGAAGAGGGACCTATTTGCTCTTCATTGAAGACTACGTTGGCACTCTTTATTGTGTCATTCTTTGATGGAACGAAAACACGATATCCATCGTTATCACAATAACCAACCAAATAGCCCTTTACAGCCTTGTCGTCCAGCTTACTTCTGTTGACATCTGGCACATGTACAAATGCAGTTGATCCAAAAATTCGAATCTTGTTGATCGACGGCTTGCACCCAAACCATTCTTCAAATGGAGATTTTCCTGTGGTCTTACTCGGCCCAGTCCGATTCATAATGTAGACAGCTGTAGATGCTGCTTCTGCCCATAGGAACTGTGGTAGGCCTGCATCCTTCAGCATAGTGCGAACTGCATTCATTATTGTACGATTCTCTCTTTCAACCAAACCGTTCTGTTCGGGAGTGTACGGCATAATGATTCGCAACTTGATACCTGCATCATCTGTCAACTTTGATAATTTAGCATTATCGAACTCTCGACCACCGTCTGTGACAAGTTCCTTTACATTTATGCCATCCTTGTTGGCTTTGGCAAGAAACTGCTCGACTTTGTCCACTGCTTCGTCTTTATGCTTCAAAAATTCTACACATCGAAACTTAGAATAATCATCTTTAAGCACTAACATGTACTTCTTTCCACCTCTTGACAAAACTGGTGATTCGAGTAGGTCTGCATGTAGGATCTCGCCAGACATTTTTGTCTTGAATCGTTTTGGTTTGAAAGTTCGTCGACTTTGTTTACCATATGTGCATGGCTCGCAAAACAGTCTATCGTCGATGAAATCAATGCCACTTTGACGCAGATACTGCTTCACATACTGTACTCCTTGATGCCCGAGGCGTCGATGCCAAAGTGATAAAGGCAATTTTGTTTTCGTCGTCATTGCCATTTCAGCAATAGGAGTTGTTGCCATCTCTTTCTCAACCAAGTAGGCTGAAGCAGCTGAGCCACCCTGTGGCTTGACTGGTTTTGCACATAGTTCAAAGAGTCCATTTGATGAACATGGAGCTTCTAAAAGTACATTATTTGGGTTCTCTTTGCGAAAGAAGCGACAAACCATGTCGTCTGAATCTCCAAAGTTTGAGATTCCTCGTTTCATTGCTTTTGAAGCTGACAATAAGTTTTTACCGATATCTGGTGCATACAGTACATCACTGAGTTCAATAGATTTTTGTATTGTCCCGACTGTTGCACACATCTCAATGTTCCCACAACCATAGGCTGGTATGGTTTGTTTATTGCCTACCATGATTTCAGCTTGTTTATGAAAATGACGGTACGTCTTGAAATATTCAGCTGTATTAGTAATGTGTGATGTTGCTCCATCGTCTTTGAGCCACACATTTCGGCCACTATCATCATCATCTTGACAAGCAAAGGCACTGCACTGAGCAAGGAAGGTTTCTGCTCTGCCACTCGTCGTTGTTGGCTTGTCGGGGAAATCTGGACAGAACCTACCTATATGTCCGGGTTTATTGCAACGAAAACAAAGTCCATTGAAACTTTTCACACCATCATTGGCCCTACTAGGTCTATTCGTCGTTTTGACGATGTTTGTTGCAGAAGATTGCTGTTGGTTCATCATCTTCGGCTTTTTTCCTCCCTTCTTCCACTTATTTCCATTATATTGTGCACCCTGTTTAGTATTTGCAATGAATGCCGTTGTTGTGTTGTCTTTAGACTCCTGATTTCGTCTTTGCAGTCTCATATTGATCTGTTCAATCAGCTTTTCAGATGACTTCTCTTTTGTTGGCATAGAGTCCCACTGTGACTTAAACTCGCGATACTCATCATCAGGAAGAATAGACAAGATACGTGGGGCTAGCAGGTTCTGTGGAAGTTTTCCTTCACCACTCAATTCCTGTTCCCGTTGTAGATCCACCCACAGTGTACGCAACCTTGCGAGTGAACGCATGACATCTTCATCTATACGGAAAGTAAAAAACTGTTGCAGAAGAGTGTCTAATTTGACGCTAGACACTTTCTCGAAATTGTTTACCAACTCAGTCCATATATTTTTCGCAGAATTTCCATGCATTCGTATCAAATTCAACACATTTGGAGAAACATTAGTGCGAATAATCACAGCAGCTTTTGCATTCGTCTTATTATACGCTTTTACTGCTAAGTTGTACTCACGTACTTTCTTTTCGTCAGTCTCATTTTCCGGTGCTGTTGGTTCGACAAGCGTATTATCGAAAATGCCCGCGCAATCGTTCAGCACGAACAAGGCGTTAACTTCAAATTTCCAGTCAGTCCAGTTGGACGAACCCTCCAACTTGGTGCACTGAACGAAATTTTTAGCATCCATCGTCGCAAGAATTGTCGATTTCACAAAAAAGATACGAGAAACAGCAAGATTTATCGGCACAAAATCGTCTTCTTAGACACTGTTCAGTTATCAGAACACAATTGTTCCTACACACTCAGTCCAGCATGGAACGCGAAATCAAAAGTCAATGTTCGTAATTGAAGAAAAAACATTATTCGAATACGTCGTCATAGCCATCTGCGCAGTTGAACGTTGCTAAAGTCCATAACCTGTTACAAATTAACGAATATTAGCATTGGCTTATTTGAATTTAGTATATTCCAACAAATACGAAGATAAAACGACAAACACATCTGCTTCGGACGATCACATTTTTAATGGAAGACACAAACAAAACGATTGCCAGATACAAATACACAAACTAGTGATGCAATACAGAAACAATTACGATTGAATATCGATATTTTTAACAGTGGGAATAGACCTCCTTGGGAGATTTCCGTTATCCGCACTAGGAAACAAGTGGGTAATTGTATGTACCGACTTTCTCACCAAGTTCACAGTAACGAAAGCCACGCCTACAGGTGAAGCCTTAGAAATCGCCAAATTTTTGGTGGAGGAGGTCATCTTAAAACATGGCTCACCTCGAGAAATAATCAGTGATAGAGGTCGCGCATTCTTATCGAATCTTATCAGAGAAATAAATAACTTGTGCAAAACTTCACTTTTACTGACTACTGCTTACCATCCGCAAACGAATGGTTTAACGGAGCGATTCAATAAGACCCTTGCAGATATGTTGGCAATGTACGTAGACGTGGATAAAAAAAACTGGGATAGTGTGCTACCATTTGTTACTTTCGCCTATAACTCAGTCAAACAGGAATCAACTGGGTTCAGTCCCTTCTACTTAGTCCATGGGCGTGACGTGGATACTCCGTTAGACGCCATACTTCCATGTGATCCAAACCAACCGGTCAGCGAGTTCGTTAGTAGATTAGTGGCGCATGCGGAAGAAGCTAGACAACTTGCCCGAATACACATCGGCAAATCACAGGCTAAGGACAAGAGCCGCTATGATGGGAAGCATCGTCCAGTAAATTATCAAATCGACGAATTAGTCTGGGTTTTCAAGCCGATCCGTAAAGTAGGTCTGTCTGAAAAACTGCTTAAACGATATTTTGGACCCTTCAGAGTCAAAAAGAAATTGTCGGACGTTACTTATGAAGTGGAACCTTGTGAAACATCCCGTCGCAAAATTGGTTATAAAGAAGTTGTGCATGTGTTACGCATGAAGCCGTACAAAGACCCAGATAGTCAATTGGACTTCAGAGATGGTTCTGACAAAATTATGGTCACACCTAAAAGTTCGAAAGAGCCGCAACAAATACAACGTAAGAAGACAAACAATTCAAACGATACCTCAAGGGTATACACCGGACCAATTACGAGAAGCCGTTCAAAAGCACTCCAGCGGGTCGCTGTTCTTCAGGAGGAGGGGGTAATGCCACGGTGTAGTCCAGCTGGCATACTCGGTAGAGTGCCCGAGTCGTAACAAGAAGTTCCTGGTTCGGGCCTCGGCTCTTCTTCACCTTTTATGTGTTATTAATTATGTTAGATATTCAAATTATTGTTTACCCATTTCATCAACTTATGCAAATTCAGCTTTCTGTTATTCCTATGTTTATGCAAATTCGGTTATCTCCCATAATGCCTTTGTTTCCTATATAAGCAAGCTGCTTTCCCCCAGTCGGGGTTGTTGAATAAGTTCTGTGCTAATAAACGTTACTCTGTCTAAAGTTCTCGTCATTTCTTAATACCTGCTAACTACGTGACAATATCATATTACATTGATAGTTAAAGAAACCAGTTTATAATTTTTGCTGTCTCCCAAGTCATTTGTAAATATCAAATTCTTTTCCCTTCTTAATGAAAAACTAGGGGTGTATAGCACTACACGACTTTTAATTACCACTCAATAAAGTAATACACATTTAATGGAAATTATGTACCCAAAAAAGTAATATAAATAAATTAAGAACCTAAAAAGTTTTATGGCAACTACCATTTGCATGTGCACAATGTTATAAAAAAAACTATTATGATATCCGAGGAATTCAGATGCTAAATTTGAAATCTGTATATCTTTGTTTTTCAGCAATACATTTAAAACTAAAAAAGTTATGTGAGTACTGTTTGCACACGCATGTTTTTCTCGTAAACCTTATTATGACACCTGTCAGGTTCTAAAAAGTTGTGTACCAAATTTAAAGTTAGTAGCTATTTTAGTTCGATGTAAGGTGGTTACCGACAGATGATCCAATGTTCAAGAGCTACTTTTTCAGAATCAGCACCCTCCAAAACATGCAGAAAATACAAAATCTCCTTTTAGATTTTAGACCTCATTGCTATGTGTGCATTACCTTATAGTGCCTATCTGTAGTTAAAAGTAAAAAGATTGCTTTGCATTATTAAATAAAAAATTTTCTTTCTTTTTGTAGAACTTGCCATAGCTTTTAAGGAAGACGGGAATGTACACTTCAAGCACAAGAAGTACAGGTGGGCTGTGGACTGCTACAATAAAGGGCTGGAAGTGGAAGGGGCAAGCGCCGAGATAAGAGCGCAGCTCTATGCAAACAGGGCAACTTCTCAGTACCACATTGGTAAGTATTGGTGTTTGTGATCGGATTTCATGTTTTTTTGTAGGGTTATGCAGGAGCAAAAAACCAGAAGTTTGCATTAGTTGCTTTGGAATATTTTATTTTTACATGTAATTGGCCTAATCTGAAATACAGGGTTGTTATGTTTAAAACGCTTTGTTTAAAACAATTGTTTTAAACATGTTTAAAACATAGTAATAAAAAACATGTTTAAAACAGTTTTTTTTACTGCTCGATGAAGGAAAATATGAAGGATGGGAAATTACTTTGTGCAAAAAGAAGTCTAATAAAATTGCCTAATTGTAGTTAAATGGTTAAGTAATATGAAATGAGGGAAATGCATCCAATATGTTCCTGTTTTTAATATGATTGAAATAAAAAAAAAGCTTGAAACAATAATAACATATTGTATATTGAATCAATAATAACATAGGGGAGACCGGGGCACAATGAACCACCCCTTATTATTTATTATGTATATTTTCCAAATTAGCTCTTATTATAAATAAAAGATGACATAACAGTCTTGATCTAGTTATTAAGAAAAAGCACGTTGTTAGCTCACACATTTGCCATTTTTTATTACTGATGTGTATTAACCAGGTAAAAGTAAAAAATCTTATTAATCTGGCTTAGCTTAGTTGAAAGGCAAGATGTTTGTCTTTCTTTATAATCTATAAATAAATTTCTAAAATTATAATACAGCATATTTTAATTTTGTTTTTTGTTCAACTACAATATGGGGCACTATGGACCACAAAATCTGGGGTACAGTGGACCATGGTCCATTGTACCCCATGCAACTTTAGAAATACTTTTAGTTTCAAAATAAAATAAAAAAAATATTGATGCAAGTCCTTCCTAATTATTAAAAGTTAATTTTGCTATAATAGTAAAATATTTTAATATATATCCTAACATTCACTTCTGAATGTAATAGATTTTCCCCCATCTACTAAAGGTAAAAATTGGCGAATTTGGTTAATAGCCAGTGGCCGGTAGCCTCAATTTTTTTAATGGCCACTTTTTTTTAGTTAATGGCCACCCATCAGCTGATTTTTTTATATAAAAATTAAACAAGTATGAGTTTATAAAAATAAACTTTTATTATCTCATGTGTCGTTGTGAGTCAGTTCGAATCATAAAAGGAAATCAAGGTAACTTTGAAATATAGACCTGGTACAAGCTGAAGAGAAAAAAAATGAAACTTTTTCCTTATAGAAATTACATAGCAAAAATATTTCAATTTGCGAACAATGGATTTTGTAATAATAAAACAAAAAGTTAACTTTTATAACCAAAATAAGATGTTAACAACAAGATAATAAGCTTAACTATATAATTCCTAATTAGATAAAATATAAGAACAATTTAAATAAGTAAAAAATAATTTAACTTACTATATATGTAATAAGCAGCAATTTAATTTATTCCAATGAAATTTATTCTGAATGTTAACTTCAAATTAAACTGTTTGCTCAAAATTAAAATAAAATGTATATTTTTTTATGAAATATAAATTTTCTGGATTAAATAATATTCTTCACACATCTTTAGTTGAAATCTGGAAAAATCGTGAAACTAAGTGGTCCCACTATCCGAAACTCCGACGTTCTCATTATCCCGAAACTCCGACGTTCATACTATCCCGAAACTCCGGCGATCGTTACATCGCGAAATTCCGGCGATCGTAACATCGCGAAACTTCGGCGATCGTAACATCCCGAAACTCCGGCGATCGTAACATCCCGAAACTCCGGCGATCGTAACATCCCGAAACTCCGGCAATCATAACATCCCGAAACTCCGGCGATCGTAACATCCCGATACTCCGACGACCGTAACATCGCGAAACTTCAGCGATCGTAACATCCCGAAACTCCAGCGATCGTAACATCCCGAAACTCCAGCGATCGTAACATTTTCAACAATTTGACTGAAAGATAAGATAGCGCAGTGGGAGGATGGCGATTGAAGTGGCGACCTATGGCAAATTTTTTAATCGCCTATATTAACATTTAAATCGCCACGTGGCGAGTGGCGACCGCTAATTTTTACCTTTACCATCTACTAATAGGTAGTGCCTTTTTTTTGAACCAGAAGTGACAAATTATTGGTGAACAGATGTTTTAGTTCATGTATTATGACTTAAAACAATACATAAGTGCTTTGAATGAGAAGTGTAGGGGAAGGTGGGTTACCTTGGACCTATTTTGACTTTTTAATTTTTATTTTCTTAATTACTTGCAAAAAGTGAAAAAAAATATTTTTACTGAATACTTTATGTTGTTATATACAACATATATTTATTTTAACATGTTATTTAAATGATTTCAAATATTAAAAAAATAAATACAGAAAATTGTAATTGGGACCAAGGTACACCACCGGTGGTGTACCTTGGTCCAACCGGTAGTGTACCTCGGACCAATTATTAAAAGGTTGAGATACTCGATTTACAGTCCGAAAACCAATATTTATTAGCCACATAAAATTCAAAAATATATTTTACAACAATTTTTTTTTAGCCAAGATTGTAGTAATTGGTTATGTTAGGTCAATTGGCTCAGTAAGGGGTTTTATTGCCTTAGTTTTTTTAAGTGCCCTTTTGGCTTTTTCAGCTGCAATGCAATCTTTCTCGGGTGTATTCGTTAAAATGCAGCATAAAATATTTCATGCCATAGAAAAACATTTGGCTATCTTTCTGTCTTAAATTTGAAAAAAAAAACTCAAATATTTCCCCCTATGTTTATTCAACTAGGCCTAAACGTAAAAAGGATGTTCTGCTTAGATATTTATTATAAAAAATATCTTTTTAGATGAGCATGCAATAATTATTTTCTATATTATATCAATATGGTTAAAATTTTATAGGCTTTCATAAATCTAAATAATTAACTACAAAAAAAATTCTTTATCACATCATATCAAAATTCTTACAATTTCCATTTTTCTAGATTTTACAAATCAGGGTTGCATATTAATAGCTTAAAATACATAATTTTTCAAAGGAAAGAATTTACTTGAATTTTAAAAAGGGTTTTCAGCAATCTGAAGCACATAAGACCTATAGTAGTGTACCTTGGACCAGTCCAAGGTACACCACTTGTATTAGGTTCGAGGTACACCACTTGGCTATTAAAAACAAAATAGTTAATCACCAAGTTAAGGTTAGACTTAACTTAATTTCAAGCACACTGTTTTATAGCTAAAACTTTGCTTTATATTGCATAACCATCGTTTCTGAATAAACACTACTGTTTGAGTAAAAAATTACACTAAAGAATCTGACAAAAATTTACTTTTGAACTGTGAATTTAGTTTTTCGAAACCTCTTTAATAAATTGACCTTTTAAACAAACAGATAGAGCTTCACAGAGATCCCTGGTAGCAAATACTTTAACTGCATGTGGTGTTGTTTCAATATCTAAGCTAATCGAGCTAGAATCAGCATAGGTTCGAGGTACACATACGTCCAAGGTACACCACTTACCCCTATTTTTAAAATCGAATGTGATACTAGAGTGTTAAATTATTTAAAACAAGAAGTTTAGAAATTTGAGTTGGTTGTAAAATAAATTTCAACATTTACATAACAGAAGTACAATATCCTAAATTTTTAAATTAATATTTGATTACTGTGGATTTTCTTACTAACAAAAATTTGAGTTATTTGTTGTAGTTATAAGTAATTAAGTAACAAATTTTCTCAGAATTGGTAAAATGCACAAAATTGAAGTTTTGTTAGTAAAATTTTCAACCACAATTATTTTTTTAGTAAAATATTCAACCACATTGATTAAGGAAAGACTCTAAAAAGGCTAAAAAATTAATCTCGCATAAAAACGAAGATTCTCGATCCACAGTTTGGCCCTACAATTTTGGTCTTGTTGTGTATAGTTATATAAAAAAGTGTTTTAACTTTAAAGTGATCTTATAATTTTGAAGATAAAATTTAATGCTTTTACTATTTTTTTTTCATTTGCAAGTTCGATAATACTTTTTTTGTTTTCCTCATCTTTTCAATATTGACTGATAGTATATTTTCTCACAAAAAGAAATTTTAATGCAATTGGATACTTAAAATTCAAATAAAATACTTATTTTACATGTATTTTAATCTTTAAAAAGAGTAGATAAATTTTTTTCAGCAAAAAATAACATGGTCCATTGTACCCCGTGATGTGGTCCATTGTATCCCGAACCTGGGGTACAATGGACCACTTTCTCAATTGTAATAAAAAAGTGAATTCAGAAAAAAAGTATTTTAAAGTATAGTTTTTAGGTAATGTATTTTTAAACCAGGATATATATGTAATATATACACCTTTTTCTAAACAAGTGGGATGAATATTTTCGTACTTATAGCGCAAAAAATGAAAAAGTGGTCCATTGTGCCCCGGTCTCCCCTATAGCCATTCATAATATCCATTTTACTTCAGTTCTGAATCTGAACTATTTATTATAGCCCTTCTTTGTGAGGTTTATGCTAATTATCAATGTGGTACATAATTTTAGTTAATTAAATACCAAACATAAACTATTACATTATTAGTTTATAAATCCTTCTATTAGCTCATCTGATTTAGTCAAAGAAAGACACCGAATCGTCAGATAATAGAAGGATTTCTTGTATTCTATGATTCTTCGACAAAGAAAGATCTAAGGCATATGCCTAAAATTATTGGGGATGGAAGTAAATATAAAAGACTAAAACGCAAAAAAAAACGTTTTTTTTTTAAACCCATAACTTGTTCAATGTCCAAAATTTAATTGTTTGAAAAAACGTTTAAAACAAAAAGAACATGTTTAAAACAAAAAAAACATGTTTTTTTTTTGTTTTTTTAAAGAAAAAAACATGTTTTTTTCCAACCCTGCTGAAATATAAGGATAGCAGGGTGCTGATTCCACAATAGTAGCTTTGAACATTGGTCTGTCTATGGCTGAAACCACTCTATACAGGTAAAACTTAAAAATCTACTGACTTCAAATTTGGTAAACGAATTTGTAGTTCCCGTCAGAAGTCATGATGTGGTTTTCAAGAAAATTGGGCATGCAAAAAGGGTGGCTGCCATATCATTTTTAGGTTATTGAATGTACCTTACAAAGTATATAATTACATTTTAATGTGCGCATTGATTTATTGAGTGGTGAGCGAAAGTTGTGCAGTGTTATACACCCCTAGTTTCAATAGACTCTTGTGATTTCTTTAAATGTATGTTTAAAAAATTCGCTTGGCTTTGTGTCTTTATTGATTGGAAATTTAACATAGGCTTGGGAGTGGCTTTGATGTCTAAGTTGCCAAAAATTTAGTGCAAAAATTTCTTTTTTTTTTGTTGAAAAATGTTTGATAAAAGTATATTAAGCAAAGTATAAACATTAGTATTAGGTGAATATGTAGTTGTAAATCAATGACCAAAAAAAATAAGATTATATCAGTGAAAAGTAGGAAGCTTGCTTGAATGATCAGGTTTTAACTGTATCTTGTTTACATAAGCATTACACTGTTTGTTGTTGTCGGGATATATTATAAGTTAACTTCCCATTAATTAAATTTTCTCAAAAAACATCATGAAGGAACTACAATTCACCTTTCATGTTAGCAGAGCACAGTGTTCAATAGAGCAGTGTGGTATGCTTTATTTTGAAAATTCGGTTCTATTCATGTTTAAATTAAAAAAAAAAACTGAATTTCATTATTAAGTTGTGTTTTAGATACTTTTTCAAACTCGATTAAACTCAAAGACGATTAACTCAAAGAATGTGCCTGATTCAGGTTAATTTATGTTTACTATTATTTTGTTAAGTGCATTGTGTTAATTTAAATTAATGCATTTGTCTGATGTATCTTATTCATCTATATATGGTAATTTTTTTCTGAATAAAATAATTATATTTGGTCGAATGTCTCTCAAAACACTTGAGACTAACTATGTAAATTTCTGTATAGGTAACTATCAGAAAGCTCTGAGGGACTCCGTTGAAGCCAAGAAATTAAAGCCAGATTATCTCAAAGCCTACCTAAGAGGTAATTAAACAGTTTTTGTTAGTTTATATTTTAGTGATATTTCAATATTGCATCACAGTAATTATACCCAAGGTTTGTAATTAATTTTTAACTGATTAAAATTTGTAATTATATGAATAATGGCACAAATCATTAAAGACAGTAAGGAGTTAAGTATCTCAAAACTTAGAATAATTGTTAAGTATAATGGTAATTTTTTAAAATAAAACATATGGGATATTGCTTCCTAAGAGAACTTTTTTGGCAAAATAAAAAATAAAAAAGTTGAATAAATTTCTCTTATTTTTTTATTAGGTGTGATGTGTTGTTTGCAGTTACATGAATATTCTGATGCAATAGCATGGTGCAATGAAGGTTTAAAGGTAGTTAAATCAAATTTTTGAAATACATTAACTTTGTTTTTTTTTTAAATAAAAATGTTATTTTAAATAAATTCTTAATAAAGTGTATAATTTGTGGCTTACTCACTCTTTAATGCTATTCCTATCACAAACTGTTTTTAATGTGTTTGTAATATTTTAGGTGGAGCCAGATGATACAACTTTAATTGATATGAAAAGAAAAGCTGAAGAGCAAAAGGTAACTTTTGTTAATATCTCCCTTGTAACTGTTGATAATTACTTTTAAGAGATTCCTTTAAGTCTTATTCGGATGGTATTTAAAAAATAGTTGAACTATTTAAGGAACTTATGGATAAGGACAATTTTCTTTTACCATTTCCTTATTGAATTACAAGATAAAGGTATCATCCAAATCTTAGCAGTTTATTGTACAAATAAATGTTGCATATCACATATTGTATTTTCTATGGTTTAAAATAGCATTTTTTGGCACTAATTGTATCTAAATATTACAAAGCATTTTAGTGGAATATATCATTTATTTTTTGAATTTTACTGATTTATTATCTGATTTAAGCATCATCTATTAAAGCTTAATTATCAAACTTCAAAAATATTTAAATATTTTTTTATATATTTCATTGTTTCCAATTACTTCAAGTTGTATTACATAAAGTTGTAATTTAAATTTCAGAAAATAGCTGATAGAAACAGAAGGAAAGCCATTGTTCAAGAAGCCAAGAAAAAGAAAGAATTTGAACACCTGAAAAAAATAATCCAGGTTTGGTCAAGGCTTTTTTCAAAAATATTTAAAACACACACAGACACTGACTTTTTAATTTAATAATAATTTTCTAAGCTATAAAATCAATAGTTTTCAAAGTTTTTTTTTAAATATGTTTTCAATGTATCTATTGCATATTAAATTTCAAAATAGCTTTAAATGATAATTTTATATGTGAAATATGTTGACCCATCATTCTTCTCTTATTGTGTAGTACGTATTACATTAACCCAATGTAATAGATTTTTCAGTGTAGTGGCAGGTTACGAAGCCAAGTAATTGTTGCATGTCAATCAGTATAAAACGCCTCCTAAAAATCTCCTGAGTTTTATTTTTTAAGGGCCCTTAGAACTCCTGAAGTTTGTGCATCTTCTCTTGATATCCCCCCCCCCCCACCTGAAAAAAATTGACAACATGAATAATTTTTTCCCCTTACTCAATCGGTTTTCTCCCGTACTTTATCAGGATGTCTACCGGTCGAAAAAGTCATGAAATTAGAGCAAAGGTCACGGAAATTTAAAAAATTGCCAAAAAAGGCGATTTTTCCTCCCATAAAAGGAGGCTGGTTTTTTTTACACCGAGGCCTCAAATTTTCCACATCTTTTACGCTCCTTGTTTTCTTTCGCAGTCTATGTCAATACGTCAAGTCACTAGACCATTACAATAATAAACATATTTAAATTTCTTTTGCGATACTTCCTGAATTTACGTCGCTGCGGTCCTGAAAAACTCTTAAAACACTCCTAAATTTCACTATCAAAGATCTAGTACAAACCCTGTTTTAGTGTTTTACATTACCTAGATTGTTTACTTTCAAATTAAATCTAAGTAATATTGACTTTTTAATTCAGGAAAGGGGCATTCATTTAGCGGATGATAAACTTGACCAGTGTGAAGTGAAGCCGGTGCATCCAGCTTTAGCCAATGCAAGAGTCCACTTAGATGGAGACAAGCTAGTGTGGCCTGTTGTATTTATGTACCCAGAATATGGCACGACAGATTACATTCAAGAATTCCACGAAGATTCAAGGTCAGTCCTCACATTTAAAAATAGTTTATTTTTAAAGAAACTAATTTTGAGGTATTCCATTTTGAAAAATAAATCAAAATGTTATGAGTTAGAAACACTCATTTTGCTTTTTTGGTACTTTTATTTAGGAATTTCAGTAGAGTAAGAAATCTGAACATTTTGGAAGAAGTCCTTGCATAATAGATAACAAATTGAAGAGTTCAGATCATAGGCAATAATAAAAATAATAGCTAGCAAATAATTACTTCTGATAATACAATTAACCCTCTAATGCATACTGTTGCCATATGACAACAGGCAACATAATGGAGAATTTGCACATTTTTTTTCTTAGTCTAAATCAATAAAGGATGTCTTAAAACCTACAAAAAGTGCGTTTTTAAATTTTTCAAAAGTTTATTTTAGCTTTTATTTGACCTTAAAAAGCGTGCAGTTTCGGTTTCGTGATAAAACGGAAGTCACATGTCACGACGTCATAAGATCTTTAGGAGAAAACGGCTACCGTGTGGTCATAAAAAGAATACTGGAAATGTTGTTTCGTTTGTTCTTTTAAAAGGCGTTTTTTATAATTTCACATTTGTGTAAAGTAATAATATTGAAATAATAAGTCTTGTATTAGTTGCGTATATATGAAAGCATCTACAAATTAAGACAAAAAATTTGTGGCGATGTGTAAACGAATATAGTCGACAACTTATTATACAACATTATTCTGTCAAGTCAGAGAAACGTTTAAAACAATAATGGAAAATCTATCTCAATCTAAAATGTTTGAATTACTTCAAAGAATTCAGTTAAAAGTAAATATCGCTAATTAAATATATATTTTAATAGTATTTCAGACTTAAAGTATGGGCTTAAAAACATTATTATTTTTAAATGATGACCAAAACGAATATTGATTAAGGAATCATTGTGTTATGAATTGAATAGCAAAAATTTATATAGATTTTTTTAAAATTAAACTTAAAAGCTTTGATCTTTAAATAAACGTGGGCTCTAAAACAGGTTAATACCTCAACAAACATTTTTTCTCGAATCATGTTCTGTCAGTGCATTTTTATTAGTTTTAGAGTAAGTGACGTTGACAATGTAGCTACAATTTATTTAATTATTTCAGTAACAAAATTTCAGCTCTATGCAAATTATAATTTAAAAATAACATTTAAAACTAATAAGAGATTGCCCTCCTATCCCACATTACAGTGTTTTTGTGGCAAAAGAATTCATAAACGTAAAAAATCGTTATTAAAAGGCACTTATTTACGAGAATTCTGAACAGAATAAGAATAGTCTACCGAAAGTGTTCAAAAATAAACAAATAAAAAAATACCAAGTAACCTCTGTGCTATATTTACTTTAATTCCCGCTAAAGTAAGGTTTAATATCAGGTATATAATATAAGGTATATATCTAAACAAAAAAATACTATTTTTATTTACTTTTTGCATAAGGTTCTATTTCAGGGTATAGATTTAATACATACAGTAACATTTAGGGGTAAATTAATTTATTACTAACTAACATTTTTAAATTTCTTACTTTTAATGCAGTTTGTTAATTTAAATAATTTGATTTAACAAAATGCTTCTAAACTTCTACATTATTAATTTTGAGCCAAATGTAATTACATAAATATGTTTGCCAAAAAATTCTTTTCTGTTTTACAGATAAAATTTGTGATAGAAATTTGATACACCGCATTTGCTACTACTTTAATAATTATGTCAAATCTACGAAGAATTATTGTTGGTGGTTTATTTAAAGTAACTCAAAACTGATATAAAGAAAGCATGTATTAATGCAACTAAATAACAGTTCCATTTTATACATTATTGTACAAAGTCCGACTTCAACTTTTTATTTATGAGAAGGAAACATTTCAATGAGTCAGCATTTCAATGAGTACTTATTTGAATGAAAAGAATCAATCAGCAAAATGTTTATTTGCCCTAACTGTAACTTTTTAAATATAAATGGTACATGTACTGCAATTAACTTTTTAACATTCCCGTTAAAAACGAACTCTTCCCCCAATCACCGTACGCAAACTATTCGAAAACTCTTGAAAACCAAGCTACTGTTAAAAAAGAAAGGAGCTTATGACGTCACCAGCTGACACGCCCCGTTTTTGGCTGAGGCGCGTTTCCGGCGTTTTTCAAACATGAATAACTAGAGAAATAATCGGAAAATACTTTTATGGGGGTATATTTGGATTCCAGGGACCTTGAACTACAATCGTAGCCCCTTTAAAACAAAATTTAAAACATGTGCAAATTCTCTATTCACTTTATTCTATTAAAGTAGAGCTCCCTCTCAACAAATTTGTGTTTTTTCATCTATTTCATTCCTATTTGAAGTTTTAGTTACTAATAACCTTCATAGATCACAGTAGTAAAAGTGTAATCAATATTAAAGAGTGAAGTTATTAACTGTTGTGAAATTACGTCTTTGGCAGTATTCAAAGTATACTAAGTACTAAATGCAAATAAATTGTTTTGAAAAAATGATTATAGTTCAAGGGGATTATTTTAAAATATATTCAGTAGTTTTCTAGTCATTCTCATCAAAATTATAATTTTGTAGTTGGTTTTGCCATATGGCAAAAATTTATGCCATATGGTTTTGCCATATATCAATTATTTTTTTTCCAGTATTTTTCCCATAATGTATGAGTAATAAAAATACAAATATATATTTTTGGGATGAAAAAAAATTCCATGCATTACAGGATTAAAAAAAGTTATTGGTTTTAATATAAATGCTATTAATCAATTCTTTATTTAAATGCCTAGGTTTTTTTTGTGTGTGCTTTTTCGTGCAATCAAATTTGCAGACAATATCACTTGGATTTGTGGTTCTCTAATATACGTTTATAAAACCTTACTATTAAGTTAAAAATTAAAATGTGTTACGCTGGTCATTATGAGTCCAAGTCAAAGTATCTTGTGGAATATTTTCCATTGCTATCTAACTGTAAAAAAATAAACTAAGAAACGTGTTAAAATTTAGGATATTTATATTTTAGATTCATGGATCATTTAAATGTGATGTTCAACACCAATAATCCTCCAAATTGGGACAAAAGTAGACAATATGTGGCAGAAAACCTTCAGGTAAAATATTTTTTAGCCTTTCAAACCTTAAATCCTTCTTTCTCAAGTTAAAACATAGTATACCTACACGTGTCTTCTGGTGTGCTGTTTCAGAAAAAAATGAAAATAACTATTTTAGTGTTTGTAAAGAATTTGGCTTTGTCTAATAACTGTACATAAAAGTTAAAGCTTCCAAAGAAAGGCCATCCAAATATTATTTTAATAGAAATAGTTTAGTTGAATTGAAGTCTCTTTAATGGTTTATTGTAATCTTACTTTTAGTGTTAGATTGAAGACTTGCAATATACTGTGCTCATGCATAAGAAAATTATTAGGTCGTTTAAGAGATTATTAAGGATTCAAATGCTTGAAAACAATAATTTGACCATTTTAGTTTTTTAGTGTACTTTTTGATAATTTACAAAAGAAAGACCATGTTGTTATTCTCTAGACAAATCTTTGTTAGTGACTTATTAGATCCTTCTAACAGTTTTGCCTGTTTTACATTATAATGTTTAAAATTTTGAATTAATAAACATGTGTGAAATTTTTTAGGTGTATTTCAGTGATAATGAATACATAGTGCCTATTGATAAAAACAAGAATTTGAAAGAAGCTCTGACACATTCAAGGTAACTAGGCACTTTTTAGTTGCCTTATTTTTTGGTATTTTTTCCTAAAAACTTTGGTGTTTTATTTTATGTTTTTTCGTGTAGTTGGTCAGTATCAATCATTTTGCTGAATACACAAAATGTTTTGACTAATTTTGTTAGAATATAACTATTACTCCTCTTAAAGATAAATCCTTTTGATCCCAGACATTAAGACTCTTTATGTATTCATTGCTGTTGCTTAATTTTATTCTGTAATCTTTCGTTTTTCAAAGACCATTTGAATGTCAGCTTACACTTTTTTTCTTTCCTTTATATGTGTCCAAAACCCTCAAATGTTGTCTCAACATAAGAAATACTTCATTGTTATTTTAGTGTTATAGCTGTAACCCTATTAAACCTCTTATTCATTTTTACAAAATCTTTTAACTTTTCTAAGTCCTAACTAATTTTTATTGCAGATACAAAGTACATGGTGGTACCCCTCACTTCTTCATCACAGTTAGTCAATCCAAGTTTGATAGAGCGTTTCGCAAAAGAAACATTGTTGCTAAATAAAAAATGTGGAAACAATTTTGTATGAAAATAGGTTTTTAAGACTGTTGATATCATTATTTAACCACTCCTTGCCAGCCTAAGTTGGGTAAATAGAAATATGTTATGGAAAAGATCCTTCCGCGGATCTAAAAAGTTCCATAAATTATTTGTGAATCCATCCACAAACATTAATTTCTTTTAAGGTCGTTCAACATTAAAACATTAATTTCATTTAAGGTCTAGCAGATCTGAATATTATTTGAGAAAATTTGGCAATTTCATCAGAATGAAATGTGTATTTTTAATTAAATTGTATTAAGATCATTTTGTATGTAAATGTTACCTTATAAGAGTTTCCAACTAACTCATCAGCCGCGCTTTTCCCTCTCCATTTTTACTCTTTGTTTTTATCCAAGTTAGGTTGGTAAGGAGTGTATGGGTTTTCTTCTATTGTACAGTTTTTTATTCATTTTCTCTGGTAGAAATATCATGCATTTTCTTTGGCATTCATGGCAAGTTGATATGAATTTATTGTTTATTATAACTCACTGCTATGGGTGAATTTTGTAAAAAATGAATTTCATTTGTAATCTGTTTTATACATATTAAATACAAGCTATCATATGTCCGTGGTAAAATTTACTTTTTTTAAGTGCCGAATTAAAAAAATTGGTGCAATTCTTAATTATAGTTTGTATCCATATATTTTTACTCGCAAAGCCAAAAAGAATTTACATTCATCTCTAGCTTGGAATAAGAACATCAATGTAAAAACTAAGAGTGTTTTTTGAAAATTACTTCAGGATTTAAGTATTTTTGCTATACTTTCAAAAAAGTAAGATAGAATGGTTATAGGTTTCGCTGATATCTTTGTTTAAAGTTGTATTTAGGAGTTTTAATTGATAAATTGAAGTAAATAGTAGTTTAACACTCTGAGGAATACATTAGCATAAACCAGTTACCTGACTGTCAAGTTTTCCTGCAACGCACTTAACTTCATAAATTTTATAATTTTAATTTTTTGGTGAATCTTATTTAATTTAATCTCCTTTTTCTTTCTTTGTTTCGGCGCCCCATTTTGAGAAGTAAAACTTTTGCACACGGTACTTATCTTTGCACCCAAATCCTTCAAAATTATGAACAAAAGCTTAAGTTCTGTCAATCAAATTTCTCACCAAATAGTATAAATTCTTATATATCCTTTTAACCAATCCCTGCATCGTAAAGGCGGGACAAATTCATTCCCAGTGAGATTCAAACCGAACAAGACATCACTTTTGCTCCTACTCTCAGGTCAAAATTACCTGCAATGATTTTATCCATATTTATAATTAGCTTATTGGTTTTATGTAGTTTAGTGCTGGGGGGGGGGATATATTAAATGTCTTTAAAAAACCTTTTGATCATTCCAACAGTTATTCATCTACAACAACACTGGTCACCACGCCTCACTTTCTTTTAAATTTCAAAATACTCCCTCACTTTTAACTCCATTTATTTCAACCAGTCCAGATGTTTCAAGTTAGATTTTGACAAATGTTCTGTGACAGCTAAGGGTTTGTATATTATTTCTATTAATTAAAAGGTTGTGTTATATTATTTCTATCAAATTTTTTACTCATAAACTAATATACAGTCGAACCCCGCTACAGTGAATCCTCGCTTATAATGAACCTTTTTAGTGGTCCCTTCCGAACTCCTATTTAGCTAATGTTATTTTATATGGATATTTGAACTACTTAGAAAATGGGAGTTTGCTTATAGTGAACTTAAATTTCCTTTCCTTATTATTTTTTGGTTCAGTTCTCCATATTTTTAGATACACTATAAATGGCAAATGGTAAGCGAGATAGCAATCTTTAACAATGTGTCATATTTCAACCTTTCCTTCCCACCTTATTGTACTCAAACTGGACCTGTTTAAAAGTAAACATTCCTTTTTCTTCCCCCCACCCCCTCTGGGTTCCAGGAACCACTTTCTTTTCGAACCATTATTCATATTCCACATCCCTCTCATACACAGTTTCTTGGAAGGCTTGTCTCCATAATGCGACAATACCCTTTTCTGGATGATTTGTCTCAGCTTGTGCAACAATACGCACTGGTGTTGCAACTTCTCCCCCTCCGGAGTTAAATGAAGCCATTCGTCTTTCCAGCTACACATTCTTTCTTTTCAACTACCCCTGAAAACTGGGGGCAAGTGGAACTGTCCAATTGTCCAACTCACATGCACTTCTCTGTTACTCTTATTTCCTTATGAACTCTAATCGTAAACAATCCAAAATTACCAACTACTTTCACAGAATGTAGGCATGGAGAGGTAACAAATGAAATTCATTATTACTTAATTACATGTATTTACATTCTTTTTGTACCAATAATTTTGAGAAAATTTCAAAAATGAATGACTTCATTAATATTTTTTTTTTGAAAATTTATTAAATAATTAAATTATTTATTCAATTAATTCAAGGTATGCAAAACCGTTATTATTCTTATAAAAGCGTATAAAAATGTAGCGATTATATAAATATATCGTATAATACTTTATTCCAGAAAAATTGGATATAGTGAACCCTCAGATATAGTGAACTAATTGTTGGTTACGTAGAGGGTTCACTATAGCGGGGTTCGACTGTATTAACAAACTTTAGAAATTAAAGAATCGAAAAATTACGCTATCTATTGTTTCGAATTATAATTGGTGCCTATGTTTTTAAACTAACTTTTGACTTACATAAAATAGTTGGGGACTGATGTGACGACGTGACGTATTGTGTTGATGCATCATACCAAAGTAGTTACTTTAGCAGGTTATGGTCTTGTGGTAAGGGTAACCATCACATAAGCCGATCACGCAGGCCAAAAATAAATCCCGTCCGGAAGTAGTGCTATGAATACGCAGATACGAGATTTTTTTTTTTTTTTTTTTTAGATTCTACAATTTATTTTAAAAAGAAAGGTTTACTGTTTGATTCTAGCTTTAATATATATGGGACTTTAAGGAGTATTTATTCATGCGTTTAAATTTTGTTTTCTATATTTTAATGCAGATATTTCTATGATTGGAAATGTAATATCAATATGGAGTTGCATATACATTTTTAAAAATAGGCCTCATGAGATGGGTTAAGGTAGGCGAATACCTAAAATTTTAAAATTTTTACTATTACTTTAATCTTTTCCAAATTTGGCATAGTGATTTCAAATATAATTTACAACACTTTTTTGGCAATTTTTTTTATTTAAATATAATTGATTTATTTTAAACGGTGTTTTTCTACTAAAAAAGGGGGTTTACGCTAACACTTCTGGCATAAAAAGTTTTACACTAATTAACCTGAAATTTTTTACAGATGCTATTTTAATATACATCTGTGCCATGAACCTCTAACATCTGGTGTAAATAGAGTAGTTTTTGTTTAAAAAAATGTCAAAGTGTAAGTTTATCGAAAAAAAAATTGTTGATTGGTAGCTGCGAGTACGTAGTTCTTTAAACTCATTGCACTTACGGCACCATCTGCGCATGCTCAGCATCTGCCGGAAATCCAGCTCTCTTACGGAAAGCCACTGGGCGTGCGCAGACGGATATTGAAAGGGAAAGATAGTTTGTCACGTTGGCTTATTATCGCCCCAAGTTGATAAGGTTTTTCGAATAAAAATTAACATGTTGATTGAGATGAAATCGATCCTCGTTGAGGAAGAATGGAATAAAAGAAAAGACAGAATCCTAAAAAATAATCATTAAAAAATAATCATTAAAAAATATTCATAAAAAACAAACTCGTCTCTTGACCAGGGTTCTAAATTACGAGGCATCGTCAATTACGGCCAATTACGGTCATTATTATTATGGCCAATTACGGTCAACAATTACGCCTCGTAATTTAGAACTCTGGTCAAGGGACGAGGGTTTTTTTTTTCGAAAAAGATTGAAATCATAAATAAGAAACTCGTCTCTTGACATAGGTTCTAAATTACGAGGTACAGCCAATTATGGCTAATTACGGCCAACACATCCAATTACGCCTCGTAATTTAGAACCCTGGTCAAGAGACGAGTTGGTTTTTTATGATACCATTCTTTTCCCCCCCTTCTTGATTAGTAAGTATCTCAAAGTTTTTTGCATTTGGAATATTCATTACAGCTACAGACCACTCTGAATAGCGATCGTTATTTTATAACCATCCTGCATAATTTAAAATGTATTATGGATCTGGAAGTTGCTTTTTTAACTGATAACCATAATTTCTAAAGCCATGCTAAATGACTGGTGTACGTTAAATCCGTCGTGGTCACTAAGTCCTCCAAGTTACCATACCAAATCAACACATGTGACAAGTCAATTCTGGGGATCCTCTAGTTGGCCTCTGTCTCTAAAAATTAGATGGATCCATTTAAGTGTGTGTGTTGTATCTCTCTTGCTTGACGAAGGTTTATAAGCGAGTTTGATTATGTAAAGTCTTACATCAATTGATCCCAGAATAAAATAGGCTTAGAATTGGACAGTGTCATAATTCAATAATTCTATTATAATCCATAAACGCACGCTTTCGGCGAGGGTAAACGCTTGATATTCAATAACAACCTAAACCTTCACACAACCCTAACTAACAACTTGGCGATATTTTACTTGGCTGCCCACAAAAACGTTTCGCTCTCAAGTCGAGATATCCGCTTGCGCAGATTTCCGGCACTGCCGTTAGATTAGCCACATTGTGTTTGTTTCAAGTTAATTCATAAAATTTGTTATAAAACACATTCTTGTTATTTGTTTGTAACTCTAGAGGGTCATTGCACGGATCAGTTCAAAACGAAGAATTTAACACATAATTCATGTTTATCGGAGGAAAATTCAATGTGGTAGGCTTGTTGGCGTGAACCCCTTTTTTTAGTTGAAAAACACCGTTTAAAATAAATAAATTATATTTAAATTTAAAAAACTGCCTAAATAGCATTATTCATTATATTTGAAATCACCATGCCAAATTTGGAAAAGATTAAAGTAATAGTAAAAATTTTAGAATTTGGGGGATTTTTGGGTATTCGCCTACCTTAATTAAATTTTCTTTTCTCCAAATATCCAATACTTACAGTCTTATTTGAAAGAAATACACCCCCCTCCCGCTTAAGATTTTTTTAACCCTATAATTTAATTAAATATTTGTTTACAGTTTTTTACCTGCTTTTACCAATCTCATCTCTGTATATGGGACAAGTTCACGTCAAAAGTCTCGGTCCAAATTCCCAGTTTTTCGTACGAGACATTGCTAAAAGATTGAATTGGGTGGTTAAAACAAATTATCATTTTTTATACTTATTTTGAAGGGGCTGATAAATTTTATGTAAAAAAAACTGAGTCGTTGCTATTAGATTTTGTAAAGTTGGTACTCATTTTAATGTGTAGACGACCCTTTATGCAATTTTTGTTGGTGATAATCAATTCTTTACGTCTTTTCCTGAAAAGTGACACCTTCCACAAAATCCCTTGATCAATATCTGCCGAGAAACAAAGGGCGGAGCGTTTTTTCTTCCCCAGCTGTTCTTAGTTTAAAAAGATAAAAGTTTATATGTTAACAAAAATAAATATTAAATGATTTTTTTACTTCTTAACCGTTTTAACATTCCTTGGCTGCAAGTTAACGTAACCAGTTTTTGTGTGCGATCTGAAATACGATTAAATGTTTATTCATTTTATTTTCCTATACTATTCTTTACTTTAAGTTTACATTTTCAACTCTTCATGTTGCTTATTTATGTAATTAGTAGTGAAGGGACTCTGTGTTTGCGTTTTAACAAACTTTTTATAAATATATAACTCTTTGAACATTTGAGGAAAAGCTCGCACAAACCATAAGAAAGAAGAAATATTTATCTTTAAAAAACATCAAAGAGCTTTAAGTATTTGTATAATAAAACGCATCATGCATTATTTTTTGTGCTTGAAACTGACAAATTGCCTTTTATTTTGTTTAAACTTCAAACAGTAAAATGTTTTTGCGTGATTTTTTTTAAAAGTTACTAGGTATAAATTATTTATTATTTAAAATCAATGTTTATTAATTTGTTTACATTTTTCTCGATACATAAATTATAATATCAAATGCAGAATAAACTAGATTTTAGACCATAAGGGAATTCGCAATTTTTAACCCCAACACAGTCCAACGTGTAAGCTTATAAATAAAATTATTTTATATAGTTTTTTTTACATAAATAAATAAGTTTTATTGAAATTTCACTTGTTAAAGACGTCTGGTCATAGCATATTACAAGGTGACTTACCTCAAGAAACCGGACCATGCGCATTGAACTTTGACACCACTTTTCATAAAATATTTTAATGGAAATGGAATCTTGCCTTTTTACTAGAGTCATAATTCAAAGTCGAGTTTTCTACGACACTTTTAAGGAAGGGTTCGTTGACATTAAATGATAAACCTTTCACCTGTTTTCTTACAAAATCCCGCTTTTCGAGCTCTAGGTGACGTTGCGGTTGGGTAAAAGTTCCTAACCTGTATTGTTGAATTTGAATGTTTTTTTAATCAATTAAAATTGGGTACGGCTATAATATAATGGCCAGTCTTTTCATTTGTGACTTTTGGCGAGCTTGAAAATTTATAATATAGGGTTGTTATCAGGGATCAACCTGGGTCAAAAAATGCTGTAGCAAAAATGCTAAAATGTAGAAAAAAGCTATAGCAAAATGCTAAAGAAAAATTAGTTGCTTATAAATCAACGTCATGCCCAGGGGTGAAACTGGAAAAAATAAGTGGGGGGTGCTTTTAATTAGAATGCCATGCCCCATCCCCCCTCTATGGATTTGAGAGGTATAAGAAGTGGGGGGATGGATAGCAATTTTCTTGAAGAGTGGGGGGACGCGTCACCCCCACTTTCAGCACTGGTCATGCCAATTAAATCACTTGAATCTAAACAAATCCATCTTTGTGTAGCAGTTAATTTTCTTTAGATAGCTTAACAATACATTGATACTTTTTTATGAATCACAGCATGACAAATTTAAATAATTATATAAAACTATACCACTAAAAGTACTTTTAACTTTTTTTTATAAACATTTTTAAATAAGTACATTTACTTTTATTTATGGTGTTGGATTATCTTCAGATTTGTCTATGAACATGATTTGGCTGTTAATTTGATGTATTAAAATTAAGTTTTGATTGTTTGAAATCACCAACTTTTGGTCTTTCAATACATTTCCTTATTAACATAGTTCATACATTTGTTAGGGGGAAAAAAATCCATCCAGACATTTACTAAAATTTAAGTCCATTTTTTAAGAAACTAAATATGGTTTAAAATCAGAAACCCCATTACAGGCGGAAGAAGAATAAAAGGTTCAAACGTAAGCAAAAAGTATTTTTTTAACGTTCAAGGTGTTTACGTGATCGCGACTCACGGACATCATGAACCGACACTTGATCAGAAAATATATTCTGGTTGTCAGACTTGGTCTGAACCGGAGCTACCGAAGTGCCGAGATACTCTTGTGATCATGCAGACCCAGAGAACTGTCAATCATTCTGACGCAATGTGACGTCATGGGTAGATTTCTTTAAAATTACTAGGTAATAAAATAAGTAAATCAGGAAGCATTATTGGACTCCTCTTCTAATGGGAGGTTACATTGGCTGGGCTGGCCAAAATTTGAAGACATCTTAGTGTAATCTAATCTGAATTCATCTTCCCATTTTGATTACAATTTTTATTTTCGTTATTAGAATCGGCTATTTGAACTAGTTGTTTATTGAAATTTAAGTTTAGCTTCACCGAATTACGGCGTAAGTAAATCAGGAAGCATTATTGGAATCCTCTTCTAATTGGAGGTTGCACAAGCTGGCCGAGATTTGAAGACATCTTAGTATAACATTTCAATCTGAATTCATCTTCCCATTTTGATTAAAAATTTTATTTTCATTATTAGAATCGGTTATTTGAACTGGTTGTTTATTGAAATTTAAGTTTAGTTTCACCGAATTACAGCGTCGCATTTTCGCGACGGCCAATATTTTTTTTCTCGCATTTTCGTACAACTCGTCGCATTTTGCGACAAATGCGACTGCAGATTGATCCCTGGTTGTTATACGTATCGTATTGTGTAGGAAATATGAAGTGGAATGTCTACTACATTTAGGCATCTTCATTTCTTGGCAATTTAACGCAAATCGCCAAATCGAGATCGGCCATTATATCCTGGCTATTCCTAATGTTGAAATAGCTTAAGTGTTTGTTCTTAAAAAATGGTTACTTAATCTTCAAGCTACTTAATCTACAACTGCATTCCACTTTCTGTCATCTTTCGGGATTTTTTAAATTAGAAGTCATATAAATCTTACTTAGGTGGGTGTACTAATACCCCAGTTCTCAACCTACATTCACATCACAAAATTCTGAATTGCCATCTAATATATTTCTACAGACAATTTCATAAGAATCTCCACCCAATTCCCAAAATAACCTCAGAAGATTGCCCAATATATGTTTACACCTTTATTATAATAGAACTGGTTTATCTCAAAACCTTAAACTTTTATCTACCTGTATCACTTCCGGCTTCATACGAAACATAAGAAAGACCTTGATCATTTTGATATTTTTATTTTCTTGGGGTATTCTTGAACGGTTACAATTACTGTGGTAACGGGATACACCAGATATCGTTTGTACGCTTGTTCTTCCATTCCTTCGAATTCGAAACCTCAGTTTCGAACTCGATGACATTCACTGATAAAGAATGAATGAACATGGAACAGATCGGGTTTGCGATTGGTGATATGATGCAGGTTACAGCACCCCTTTTGGTTTAAGCTACGGAGATGGGGGGGGGGGGGGATAAACTTGCAAAAGGTGGTTTCGATTCCCCTTAAGTATTCTGATGTAATGTAAGGTTGCAGAATGTCTACCGGTCAACAAAGTCAAGAAATCAAAAACGGTCAAGAAAGTCCCCAAAAAGTAATTACATTAGAGCAACGGTCACGAAAATTAAAAAAAAAATTTTCAAAAAAAGACGAATTTTCCCCTGATTTTATATTGTTAGTATTTTCTAGTCCTTAATTTTTCCGGGAAAGTCCTTGGAAATTGTTAGAATTTTTTTTCCGCAATAAGTGTATGATGCAATAGCGGCTTGAATTTGCTCTGTATTGCAAGCATTATTTTATGGTTTGTCTTTGTAATATTTCTTTAACGGATTAATCATTTAAACGTTTGTAAAAGTTTCTGAAAAAGGCTAAGAATTGTTCTAAAAAGGTCCTGAAATGGTCAAGAAAAGTCACAAATTAGATTTGACAAATCTGGTAGACACTAGACACCCTGGGTTGCACGTGAGGCTCCCATGGCCTGATCTTATATTATGCCCCCCCCCCCCCTTAAATTTCAGTTTCTTTTATGTTAAATGCTGTGGACCCTCACAACTTTGGTAAATGTTATAATTTTCATACCTCCTTTTTAGGTTGACTTAGACATTGACTCAACATGATTAATAATAAGGAAGATGAGAAAAAACACTTAAGACATTAGCCAACTAGCACTATAATTAAGGACTCATACGCAAAAAGTTTAATAAAGGGTTTCCAAAATATGTTGCGCAAAATGGAGAAATCGGATAACGATTTGCCCTCCTTATACCCATTTGGGTTCGAATTTTGAAAAATCGATGCTTTAATTACGCTTTCAGTACAAAAGGAATAAGTTACTAAAATTAAGTCCCTATACTTCCAATAGTTTTGGCTGGACGTTAATACGGGACTCAGTACAGTAAGGACTTATTCTTCCTTCATTGATGATCTATTTAGTATAAACATTTATAAATAGTTGATTTTTTTTCGTCGAAACAAAAGCACGTCTGCAAATTTCAACTATAGACCTGTGACCTAAAAGTCTACGACAACAATTAAATTATCTGTACATTCATTCTTTGATTTCTCTATATCTAAACGCATTTTCTCTATCGTATATGAATTTTTTTCGAATTGCTTATTTGTGTAGATGTAAATAATTATCTAATCTTATAATGTTGCTAGTAAAATAGTTTGTCCATTATCATCGCACCCGATATTTAAAGGAAAGTGAAGATAATGTTTTCCACATAATTTTTCACTCAAACAAAAAAAAAAGTAATTATTTCTTAAAATCCTTTTACTTAAATTCATGCAAACTGGATGTTGAACTCATATTGTGTAACTGTATTAATTGCGATGTCCTGTATACCCTTTAAAAATTAATTTTAAATAAATTCCGTGTGTTATAAATTAATACAAGGGTGTCTTACAAAGTCTGCTTGTCCCCATTATGTTTATTAATCGATAAAAATAATTGTATAAATAAGGACGTTAACATTGCATTTCCTTTTATGCATAATCTTGATTAAATATAAGAGTCGAGGAGCGGATGAAAAGTGGGTTATAAGGAATAAGTTCCTAAAATTAAGTCCCTATACTTCCAATAGTTTTGGCTGGACGTTAATGCGGGACTCAGTACAGTAAGGACTTATTCTTCCTTCATTGATGATCTATTTAGTATAAACATTTATAGTTGATAATGAAGTTGGTCAATTGTGATGCTTTCAGAAGAAAATAACTATATTTTCAAGCAATAAATTCTTTTTGACTAATATTAATATTTGATGTCTCACAATCATGAAAAAGAATACAATTAATTATTCTTATTTGATTGATAATGAAGTGATTTTTGCAGTACGGGACACATTTCCCCGTTGACCAAAAAAAGTAACAACCTCCTTCAACGAAACATATTGATCACCTTCTTACATTCAGATATTTTACATAATTCAGTTCCATTTTCATTTCCATTCCCATTTGGCTTATACTTCAAGCCTCATCTATCACAAATATTTAGTAACCAACTTTTAAAAACAAATTGCAGATATTCTTATTGATTTCATGTAGGTACAAAATAAGATATTCTTTCCTCCATGACCATATAATTAAACTAAAAAAAATACCTTGAAATAAATATGCACTAATTTCCAAGAAATTAATGAAAAAAATACTTTAACTTTATTATGAGTTTTTTTAATTAAATTTTAAACAGCAGAGAACGCCTCCTGTCGCTCTTTCACACAAAAAAAAGGCTACGCCTATTTTTCGAAACGCGTCCTCTTGGGCAGTTGTGCACCCTATACAAAAAACCAATAGCAAACCATCCGTCCACTATCTCAAAGCAGGTAAAGGGATAAACAAAGGGAAATTTACCTGACAGGTAAGGTTTTTAATAGGGATAAAATGCTTCCAGTCACGATAGCCGGTTTGTGCGTCGCAACACTTCAGAAATTTCGTCAAAAGCGGTATCGCAACTACCGAGTGCGGACGTCATTTTTGAACGTGAAATGTATACAGCCGTGGATTACACCTGTTTGTGATTGAATCCGCACGTGCGTATTTGGAATTCCCGGTCGTGTGGTTTCTTTTTGTTTTTATAAAGGTATGTATTTTCATTTTATAGCATTTTGCTATCAAATGAATTTTATAGCATTTTGCTTTCGATTGAAGCGGGATTTTTATGACTTTGTAGATTTAAAAAAAAAGAATATTCTTTCACTGGTACAAAAAAACATAAGGAGACATTGGTTTAAAATAATAGGTGTAATAGGGCCACTTGACTTTCAATTATCAATCAATTCACTGACATACAGAATGACAGACAGACATTCTGACAGACGGACGAATGTACAAAACCACTTTTTTAAATACAGCACCCTCCAAACCGCGTATAAAACACAAAATCTCCATTTTCGAATTCATCGGCAATATTTTCCTGACCTTATACTTTATAGTAAGTAGTTGAAAGTTTAATTTTTTTTTTTAGAATTAAATTGATGTATATTATTGCGACTAAGCTATCTGAGAGTATATGTATTTAAAATGGACTAGTAATTAAAACTATTAATCTGCACAATCATTAAAATTGACAAATTAATGCGGTAAATTAATGTTCAAAATGCATTAAAAATTATTTCGTATAAGCGATGAAACTTACTAAAATTAATTAAATCTGTAGTAGATCTTCAAACTTATTAGGAATTTTGCAATTATAACAACAACAAAAAAACTTACAAGATTTTCTTATTTTAATAACTAAGTCATATAAAAACTAACGGTTTTTGCATAGAACTTTTTAAATTACAGTTATAAGAACGAAATACATTCTTCAGAAAATACAGTTTGAAACAAAATTTATTAAATCTTAATTCAGTGAATAAAGAGTTTATGTTACAGTATAAGCATTGATTTTGACATCATTCGTTAAATCATTTGGTACAAAATGATTATTTAAATAGCATATTTTTGTTCAATAAATACAAATTAGATTAACAAAATTTTGAAATGGAAGAGGGTTTTACTCTTTTGTCTGTCGTGGTTTGTTATTAACCCTCTAATGCATGAATTTTTATTTTCTTCTCAAAAAAATATATATGTATCTTTAATACTCATACATTATGGGAAAATACTGTAGAAAATTTAACTGCATTGGAATTGAAATAATTACAATTTTTAAATTTTTCCATGACAAAAACCAACTACAAAATTCCAATTTTGATAATATTGACTAGAAAACTGCTAAATATATTTAAAAATAACCCTTTTAACTATAATCAATTTTTCAAAACAATTTATTTGTACACTGATTTGCATAATGATAGAACCACCATGTTTTTTCAACGTAGCATAAAATAATTGAAAGAAATCATTGAAATTAATATTTTAATTGGAAATATACGTAATAATAATGAAAATAGCAGAATGAAAACATAATACTTGTTTAACTTTTCGTGCAATGAAATAAAAATGCAAATATTATGTTGCAAAATGATAGGACCAGTCATAATTAATACTTAATAACAGAACCCTTTTGGCTATAACTTCAAAAATTCGACCAGGCATGCTTTTGACTAGACGTTTAAGTACAACTGCATTAATATTTTCGCATTCTGTTATAATAGCGTCGTTCAATTCTTGAACAGTTGTATATGGCTTTCCGAGGGCGTATACGGCCCTGCTTAGGTTACCCCAAACGTTCTCAATTTCGTTCAAATCCGGATAACAAGCTGGCCAGTAAATAACCTGCACTCCGTTATGCAGGAAACAATGCCAAGACGAGTTAAATACATGAATACTGGAATTATGATGTTGGAATATCCAAAATGGACCCCCAATTTTTTCTCCAAACGGCAACAAATTGTCTTACAACATGTCTTGGTAGTCTTCTGTTTTCATTCGACCAGAGGGGAACACATTATTGGTCTGCCCAGCACTTCCAAAACCAGCCCAAACTATTAGCGATCGTCCCCCTCCACTGTCTATTGGAGAAAATACTTTCTTCATTTCGGAGATCCATCTAATAGTACTCCCATCCATCAGGACCATCTAATTTGAATTTTTTTTCGTCACTGAATACTATTGAAGCTACTGTTCTTTAAAAGTCATATGCTCTTTAGCCCATTGCATAATATTTCGCTGGTGAAGCTCTGTAGGTCTCGGTTGTGTTTTCTTTTACTTGTACACAAGATGTTCGTTCCGCCTAACCACTCCTGATAAAGTAGACTTGTGAACGTTGAAGGTGGGGTTCCGTGATAATCTGGTCAATGTTTCCCCGACTTATAGATTCTTTTTAACTGATTTTTCTTGCCGAATTAGTTAGTTAGATTTCGAGGTCGTCCAGATGATTTCTTCTTCGCATATTTTGATCTAAGATGGAGAAAGTTATTAACGACGTGCGGTAAACGTCCAAAATGTCTTGCTACAGTGGTGGCCAAAAGTGTGGACACTTTTTGAAAGTTTCATGCGTTTCAAGCGTTACCTGTGTTCTTGCAGCTATTAAATTTCGCTTCAATGCAAACATTTAAATATTAAATTGAAGGTAATTTAACGTAGAATTTCATTAAAAAACCGAATTAAATTGTCTTTATTACAAATAAACTTATGCTCATTTTAGTTGAACAAGCAAGCACAATCAATGGATTCTCTTATGCAGAAATTGCAATACAAGTTGGTGGTTTAATGACTTGCAAAACTAAGACAGATCATACTATTAGTTGTATAACTTATTCGTAAAACATATATTGTAATACTGTATTTATTTTTAATTCTGCATGAAATTACTTTGATGATGATGATGGTGTTTTCATAGATAATATGGGACCAAAGGTCTCATAGACGGCTTTAGCGATTTGCACACAGTGGTCCTCATAAAGATTAAATTACTTTTAATTTGATATACAATTGTTTAATTTGATATACAATTAATATATTCTGTATTCACACAAAGTTGAAAAATATGAAAATTTCAAAGTGTGTCCACACTTTTGGCCACCACTGTATATTCCGTGACGACAATCCTGCTTGGTTTAAAGCTGCAATTTGCCCCTTTTCAAAACCTGATAACTTCTTTTTCCTACCCATACTTAATTCGCACCTTTTGAAATCTATTGATTTGTCTTATTGACAATAAATGCTAACAAGGTTAGTTTAACTAGATAAAACCACATGCAATTTCGCCTGTTTACTTAAAAATAAGAGTGGTGCTATCGTTTTGCAACAGTAAATCTCCATTTGTTTTAAACATTTGCTTATTAAGCCAAACCCAAAACTTATCACAGCTTGATATCCTGCATTCTACTTTATTATACTATTCTAGTTTCTGGAAGCATTACAAACTTATTCAAAAATATATTATACAGTTTTTACTCAGAAGAAACAAGGTGGTGCTATCATTTTGTAACGCGGTGCATTTAGTGTATACTAATATTATTATACTTTGAATACTGCCAAAAACGTAATTTCACAACAGTTAATAACCTCACTCTTTTTGAATACACTTTTACTACTGTCATCTATGAGAATTATTAGTACCTAAAACTTCAAAATGGAATGTAATAGATGAAAAAAAAACACAAATTTGTCGAGAGGAAGCTCGACTTTAATAGAATAAAGTGGATTTGTTACTTGTTGCCAAACGGCAACAGTTTGCTGTAGAGGGTTAAGGTAGGCGAATACCTAAAATTTTAAAATTTTTACTATTACTTTAATCTTTTCCAAATTTGGCATAGTGATTTCAAATATAATTTACAACACTTTTTTGGCAATTTTTTTTATTTAAATATAATTGATTTATTTTAAACGGTGTTTTTCTACTAAAAAAGGGGGTTTACGCTAACACTTCTGGCATAAAAAGTTTTACACTAATTAACCTGAAATTTTTTACAGATGCTATTTTAATATACATCTGTGCCATGAACCTCTAACATCTGGTGTAAATAGAGTAGTTTTTGTTTAAAAAAATGTCAAAGTGTAAGTTTATCGAGAAAAAAAAATTGTTGATTGGTAGCTGCGAGTACGTAGTTCTTTAAACTCATTGCACTTACGGCACCATCTGCGCATGCTCAGCATCTGCCGGAAATCCAGCTCTCTTACGGAAAGCCACTGGGCGTGCGCAGACGGATATTGAAAGGGAAAGATAGTTTGTCACGTTGGCTTATTATCGCCCCAAGTTGATAAGGTTTTTCGAATAAAAATTAACATGTTGATTGAGATGAAATCGATCCTCGTTGAGGAAGAATGGAATAAAAGAAAAGACAGAATCCTAAAAAATAATCATTAAAAAATAATCATTAAAAAATATTCATAAAAAACAAACTCGTCTCTTGACCAGGGTTCTAAATTACGAGGCATCGTCAATTACGGCCAATTACGGTCATTATTATTATGGCCAATTACGGTCAACAATTACGCCTCGTAATTTAGAACTCTGGTCAAGGGACGAGGGTTTTTTTTTTTCGAAAAAGATTGAAATCATAAATAAGAAACTCGTCTCTTGACATAGGTTCTAAATTACGAGGTACAGCCAATTATGGCTAATTACGGCCAACACATCCAATTACGCCTCGTAATTTAGAACCCTGGTCAAGAGACGAGTTGGTTTTTTATGATACCATTCTTTTCCCCCCCTTCTTGATTAGTAAGTATCTCAAAGTTTTTTGCATTTGGAATATTCATTACAGCTACAGACCACTCTGAATAGCGATCGTTATTTTATAACCATCCTGCATAATTTAAAATGTATTATGGATCTGGAAGTTGCTTTTTTAACTGATAACCATAATTTCTAAAGCCATGCTAAATGACTGGTGTACGTTAAATCCGTCGTGGTCACTAAGTCCTCCAAGTTACCATACCAAATCAACACATGTGACAAGTCAATTCTGGGGATCCTCTAGTTGGCCTCTGTCTCTAAAAATTAGATGGATCCATTTAAGTGTGTGTGTTGTATCTCTCTTGCTTGACGAAGGTTTATAAGCGAGTTTGATTATGTAAAGTCTTACATCAATTGATCCCAGAATAAAATAGGCTTAGAATTGGACAGTGTCATAATTCAATAATTCTATTATAATCCATAAACGCACGCTTTCGGCGAGGGTAAACGCTTGATATTCAATAACAACCTAAACCTTCACACAACCCTAACTAACAACTTGGCGATATTTTACTTGGCTGCCCACAAAAACGTTTCGCTCTCAAGTCGAGATATCCGCTTGCGCAGATTTCCGGCACTGCCGTTAGATTAGCCACATTGTGTTTGTTTCAAGTTAATTCATAAAATTTGTTATAAAACACATTCTTGTTATTTGTTTGTAACTCTAGAGGGTCATTGCACGGATCAGTTCAAAACGAAGAATTTAACACATAATTCATGTTTATCGGAGGAAAATTCAATGTGGTAGGCTTGTTGGCGTGAACCCCTTTTTTTAGTTGAAAAACACCGTTTAAAATAAATAAATTATATTTAAATTTAAAAAACTGCCTAAATAGCATTATTCATTATATTTGAAATCACCATGCCAAATTTGGAAAAGATTAAAGTAATAGTAAAAATTTTAGAATTTGGGGGATTTTTGGGTATTCGCCTACCTTAAGTAGGTAGGTTTGGAGAAATGGATGCTAATTCGTTGAAAATTTATTTTTTCACGAAAGTTCTAAAGCCTAACCTATATGATAGTAATTTATGATAGCATGGTTTATAAAATGCTACATTGAAATCAGATTTTTAATTTTAATAAAATTCTAGTTGGAACATAAAATGAACTATCTGATGAATTTATTTTATTTTTTCTTTCTTTCTAGTTGTGGTAACTAAATTACCCTGACCAACAACGAAATTTTATTAATATGATTTGCCATTTTTGTCTTTAATTTTTTTTTAAATTGAAAAAGTGCATTTAATATCCTCCAAAGTCCCGACGCTGCGTACAATGTCGCCGTAAGTTGCCTACTCAGGTGCCGGCTTGTCACTTGACTGTAGTTCTAAATTCCGTCGCCCGTCGCCAATAGCCCTCGTATAGCTCTAGTGGAGCGATAATTCAAACTAACCTATTTAAATTGTGCAATGAAAAGTAAAATAGCGGCTTCAGAAGTGGTACTTATATATAAGTACCGTTAGAGTAGATACAAGTTTAACTAAAGGAAGAAATATTTGAAAGTGTACTACTAATTCCAAAAAAATACAAGCTTAGCTAAAGGAAGAATTTTCGAAAGTGTACTAAATCCAATCCAATACAAGCTAAACTAAAGTAAGAATATTTGAAAGTGTACTACTTCCAATCCAATAAAAGCTTAAGGGGACGCATTACCCAAAATATTATTTCTAGAAATAATAACATAAACTTGTAAATTATATTAGTTTTGTACAATGTTCACTCTAAATAAAAAATTTCTAGCAATAAAAATTTATATTTACAAGTAGTTTTTCATTTATTCAAAAAAAAAAGTCAAAATTTTGAACTTTTTTTTTAAACCCTACTCCTCCTTCAATTTTAAGAATAACTTAACCAAACTTTTATGGTTTCTTTTTAGTACTATTTGTTCAAGAACTGTGGATGGATTTTAAAATGTGAGCAACAGTTAAAAAGTAATATGCATTTACAGTGAAAATCCCCCAAAAAATACACAAAAAATACAAATTAATGAATTCAACATTTAAAAAAAAATAACTATAGAAGACCTTATTCCATGCACAATTTTAGTGCATAATATATGTAAGAACACAGGTAAAAAATTTCAAAATTCTAACTTAATTAGCAAAAAAGCCTTAGGGATTTATTAAACACAAGAATTGAAAAACGTGAAACGGAGAAAAAAAGGTTGAAAGCAGACGAAATACGTATTCAAACTTATTAAATATTTTCTGGAGTCATTCCTATAACTTTTTTTCTACACAAGATATCCTTATGAAACTTTCAGTAAATGTTTAGAAGAATATTGTAAATAATAAAAAGTAAAAACTGAAAAATCGACATTTTGACCAATTTTTGGGTAATGCGTCCCCTTAACTAAAAAAAGAATATTTGAAAGTGTAATACTTCCAATCCAATATCCATTACTAGCTTAACTAAAGGAAAAATTTTCGAAAGTGTACTAAATCCGATCCAATACAAGCTTAACTAAAGAAAGAATTTTCGAAAGTGTATTAAATCCTATCCAATGCAAACGGTTGCGTCGGGTGCCTATTCAGGTGTTGGCTCGTCACCTGACTGTGGTTCTAAAATACGACGCCCGTCGCCAATAGCCCTCGTGCGACGATAATTCAAACCTAACCTAACCAATCCAATACAAGCTTTATAATTAAAGGAAGAATATTCAAAAGTGTACCAATTCCAACCCAATACTGTTTGTGTCGTTCACGCACAATAAATTAAGACATACTTAAAAGCATTCTATTTTATTACTCTCCACCATCCGGCGGCATAAAGTCCGTCAATAAAAAGTAATTAGCAAAAGGGGTGTAACAAAATCAAAAAGTTAAATACAACGGCCCCATCGGTCGTCAGCAACAAAAAGAAAATCTCATACTTGAAAAATTTTATTCAAAGCAACTTTAAACTTATTAATTAGTAAAGGTTTAGTTAAACAATCAGCTCGATTGTCATTAGTGCCAATATGATTCAATCGAATCTCTTTTTCTTCGATTGCACTTCGAATAAATTTAAAGCGAATATCTATATGCTTTGTTTTAAAATTTTCCATAGTATTTTTGGCAAAACAAATAGCAACATTATTATCACAAAAATGATTTGGTACAATCAAATTAGGAATCAGATTTAACTCGTTTAAAACTTTACACAACCAAATAGATTCTTTAACGCTCTCACATAGAGCAACAAACTCCGACTCCATAGAGGAAAGAGCAATGCATTTTTGCTTACTTGATCTCCAAGCAAACGGTACGTTACCAAAAAAGAAAATATATCCGCTTGTGGAATGGCGGAAGGTTAAATCCGATCCCCAATTTGCGTCTGAAAAACAATCCAATTCTGATCCAGAAACGTTAGACAAATTTATACTTAATTCTTTAGTTATAAATACATAGTTCAAAATATCAGCAACAATTTTCCAGTGCTGAAAAGTATAACCATTTGAGAATTGAGACATCACGTTCACTGAATAAGAAATATCTGGTCTGCTTCGATCAGCTAAAAATGAAAGACAACCAATAAGTGTCCGATATGGATATTTCTTCATGATCTCATTCTCGATTATTTCACTTTCTGGAATTTTTGGAGGCAACACATATCCTACTTTAAATGGAAGTTTTACATACGATTTTGGTAAATCTGCAAATTTAATCATGAATTTTTCGATATAAGTATGTTGATTCAAATACAAATCATTATTTACACATTCAAAATTTACACCAAGTAAATACTTAGTTTGGCCAAGTTCAGTAACATCAAATCTACTTTTAATTAACTCAAGAGCCTCGTTAATTAGGTCATTAGTCTTGCCATACAAAATTATATCATCTACATACACTGTTAAAACTACATTATCTTTATATTTATAAATGCAATTAGCCCAACTTAATCCAACAAATCCAAGATTCTTTAAAACTTTATCTAATTCACAATTCCACTCTCTTCCACTCTGGTGCAAGCCATAGATTGCTTTGTTTAACAAGCACACTTTATTTTCAGACCCTTTGAAAGCATGACCAGGTGGTTGTTTCATATAAATCGGCTCTTTCAATTTACCATAGAGATAAGCAGATTTGATGTCCAACTGAAGATTAGACCAATGCAGCATTGAAACTAAAAAAATAAAAAGCAGTTTTATTATATTGAAACTAATAACAGGAGAATATACCTCACAGTAGTCAATAAAAGGTCGTTGTCGAAATCCTTGTGCCACTAACCTGGCTTTGTATCTTTTAGGTTGATTTAGATCATCCAATTTTACATTAAAAACCCACCTGCTACCAATTACTGGAGCATTCATAGGTGGATCAACCAAGTCCCACACATGTCTGTCCTTCATTATTTGAAGTTCTTCACTCATAGCAGCATCCCACTTAAGTTTATCTGGACTTTCCTGTGTCTCATTAAAAGTTTTAGGAACTTCAACATTATAACACTCATGAAACATATCATCCACTTGATCACTTACATTACAAATTTCTACATGGTCAGAAGAATCAGACTCTACATCAGATTTATCACTTACAGTAGTAGATAAGGGTTTAAAATTAAATTTCTCAGGTTTAAATTCTAAATTATTTTGTTTACAATATTTATTTACATCATTCAACGATCGTAACCTTTTATCCGTACCAGGAGGATAGTAGTACACGTCAATTCTATCACTCAAGTTACGGGGTTTTTCGACTCTTCTCCAGTTATCAATATTTACACTTAAGCTTTTTGCAGATTCAACTTTTTCAGTTTTAGTTAAATCAAGGGATTCATCATCGGATTCAACTAAATCGTAAGGACTTAAGTTATATTTAGCATAACTAGAAAGATTATTTTTTCCAAATAAACAGTTGACACCATTTTTAGACTCATCAATTTTTACCTGAATAGTCTCAACAATTTTTCGTTCTTTCGGGATATAAATTCGGTACCCTCTAGTGTTAATGGCGAAGCCAACTAAAATTCCTGGTTTTGCACGAGGTTGCAACTTATTTCTTTGAACCTTTGGAATATGTACAAACGCGAGTGAGCCAAATATTTTGAAATGTCTAACAGAAGGTTTGCGTCCAGTCCAGATTTCAATGGGAGTTAAACCCTCGGTTAGTTTGTGCTCACAACGGTTCCGAATATGGACAAACGCCATAAGGGCCTCTGCCCAAAACCTTGGTTTTAAACCACTATCCTGTAACATCGCACGAACTCCGTCCATCGCTGTCCGGTTAAATTTTTTCTGCTACTCCGTTTTGTTCACACGTATATGCGGATGTACGTTCGTGCTTAATTCCCAAATTACCCAGAAAATTCTCGAATTCTTTGTGACAGAAATCTAAGGCGTTATCAGTTCTACAACACTTTAACTTTAAATTAGTTTCCCGTTCTGCCTTAGCTAAATAATTTTTAAAACACTCAAAAACTTCAGTTTTATTTTTAATTACGTACACGTCTACCTTTCGCGAGTAGTCGTCAATGATCGACAGAAAGTATTTATTACCACCCAAAGAATTCACAGGGGCTGGTCCCCATAAATCCATATAAACTCTTTCGAGTATTCTATTAGTCGACCGTTTGTACGTATGTGTCTTTAGTGACACCCTAGTTGATTTGGCAATTTTGCAAACATCACAATTTTTATCATCGTATTTAGAACTTAATTTTTCGATCCCTTTTACCGTGTTATTTGTACTCATTTGCTCAATTAGGGGAATATTTACGTGCCCGAATCTCCGATGCACAGTATTAATGTTTAAGGTTACATTTACAGATTCTTTGACTGATTTAGGATATCCCTTTACTACATACAACTTATCAATTAAAGGAACAGTAAAGAAATATCCGTTACTTTCAGTATATACAGTCATTTTATTGTCTCCCCAAACAATTTTGTATCCAGCAATATCTATATTTGACCCGCCTATCAAGTTCCTCCTCATATTAGGAGTATATAAAGCATTCTTCAGCTTTATGTTGACATTACCTGAAATGTCTTTCACAACGAAGTCAATGTCCCCAACTCCAAGAACTGTAGAAGTGCAGTCCTGGTCTCCCACGAGAATAGACGCCGGCGGTGTAGCTCTGAAGTTGTGGAACCAGTCTCTTTGGTTGCAACAGTGTGAAGTAGCAGCCGAATCGACGAGGAATTCCTCCAGCACTTGCTCAGCTGAAGTGGTTGACAACACCATGTCGTGGTCAGCAAAGAAAACTCCTGCTTCTCTGGTAGTTTTCGCAATCTTGTTTTTCTTGAAACATCGATCTTGGGAGTGCCCAGGCTTGTGGCAGAAACTGCACGGCCCCAGACGAAAAGCTCCGTCCTTTCGTTGACGATTATCTTTCCTTGGGTCCAGCATGCGGCCACTGCGTTCTTCCTTCTTTGGGTATTTCTTAGAAACTTGAGCATCCCCTCTAGCAGCATACGCATTTCCAACTGCAGCGTAATCTTTACCTTCATCTCTACGTTTAAGCTCGATCCTCCCAGCTTCAGTTAGTAGTTGTTGGGTTACTTTTTCCACAGTAAACTCTTTGGACTCTAGCCTGTACAGTTGATACACCAAATTATCATAGTCTGAAGGCAGTCTCCGGATAAGTTGAAAGCACACAAGTAGTTCAGGAATATCGAACCCGGCTTCCCTTACTTGTTGGCATTTTTCTGTTATTTTCTTGCTGAATATTCCGATGCTTTCTTCTTCCACGTTGAACCTCATCTCAAAGAACTCATCAACTAGCCCGGCCAATCTTGCTCGAGAAATTGGTTCAAAATGTGATTTCAGAGTGTCCCATGCAATTTTCCCGTCTTCGGTATCTGCAATCAGTGGGTGGAACTTCCTCTCTATTCCTTGGTAGATAGTAGTGTAGGACCTCTGCTTTCTTGACTGAAAAGACCTCCGTTCTTTTTCAGAGGCTCCTGGATCAAGATCTTTTGCATCACCAGTTATGAAGTCCCAGCTTCCACGATCCATTAGCATAACTTTCATATCGACTTTCCATGTCGAATAGTTAGTTTCATTCAGCTTTGGAAATGAAAATAGTTCCGAAGGCTCAGCAATCTTTTCTTTACTATTTACTTTATAGTTTATTTTTAAATTTCAACTAAAAAAAATACCGTCGGGTGGGGCATACGGCCCATAACCCTGTTTGTGTCGTTCACGCACAATAAATTAAGACATACTTAAAAGCATTCTATTTTATTACTCTCCACCATCCGGCGGCATAAAGTCTGTCAATAAAAAGTAATTAGCAAAAGGGGTGTAACAAAATCAAAAAGTTAAATACTATATATGTCTTCAAAGTTCATTCGAAATTCATTCTAAGAGACAATTCCAAAAGCATTCCACTTAACGGCACTCAGTAACAGCAGAATAGCAGAGTTTGGTTGCCGACGACCGACCCGACCAAGAACTACACTTGTTCATATTCCAACAAATACAAACTAGACTAAAGGAAGAATATTTCGAAAGTGTACTAAATCCACTCTGTGTCCCCCACCAGGAGCGATGTGCGACACCAGCAGCGTGCAGCTGGAGCAGGTGGAGTTCGTGCAGGCGTGCCCGATGCAGTTCCGGTGCCGGCGCTGCTCCAGCCTCGACTCCTCCCTGAACCGGGCCCGCTGCGGCCACGGCTTCTGCGCCCGCTGCGTCAACATGGTGCGGGCGGCCCGCTTCCAGTGCCCCGTCGACTCGAGGTCCGTGGAAAAGAAGGAGGTGAGTTATTGGACCCCACTTATTAGTTAACCTCTATATGAGAACCAAGAAAAAGTATGCACACTCTTAAAACCAAACGAGCAATTTTAACCCTTTCAGTCCCAAAAATTTACTATACTACAGAAACATCTGATATTCACAAAATAAGCTTATTTGAGGTAAAAAAAAAGGAGTTCCATAAGAATATTTTTTATAGTTTTTTATATGGTATTTGAAATAATGCCAATTTTTTTTAACTGTGGAAAACCACAAAATAAAAAAATATATATTAAATAAAACCACTTCGAGTTATATATTTTAAGGTACCTGACCATATTATTTAAAAAAAAAATTGAGGTATTATTTTAACCGAAATAATTTAAATTGCGTTAAAAATATGTGGAACTGAAGTGAACTTTTCAAAAATCAGGTGAAACGCTTGCTAGCTATTTTCTAAATAAAAAAATATTAGTTTTGACTTTTATTGAGATTAATGTAAAATATTGTCTACTAGAACAAAGTGTGAAGAATCGAATGATGTGTGTTTGGATGTCATAACGGGACATAAACATTTGGAAAAAAATATGAAAAGTGATGATTCCAAATGGCATCACTGGGACTGAAAGGATTAACACAATGTGAGTTAATTTTCACTCATTTCAGTGTCGAAAATGCCCTTTTCTAATAGGAGTGGATTTCACTCCTTTGTTAAGTTAAAAAACCACCGACAGGATCACTCCAAATGAGTGATTTTAACTCCGTCTGAGTTCACTTCCACTCCTTTCCAGTGTCGAAAATGCACTTCTCCTATAGTAGGGGATTTCACTCTTTTGTTTTAAGAGTGTACTTTGAATATTGAGTACCTTTTTATTTTATTGAAGTAGCCGAAATTAAGATAAAAACTTGTATTTTGGCGAATTCGGTCACTATCAGTGTTTTACTACACATCATTAAAAATATGATAATTATTATGTTCCCAATTTTGTACATTGGGTGTTTATAAGCGAAAAGCTTTTTCGATGAAAACACATTGTTCGCTTTGGATGGAAGTCTATAAAATAATTTTTCAATTTGTATTTATTTTGTAAGCATAATAAAACGTTGCATATTCGTTTATCACCTCTATAGTAAGAAAACTATATATTTCGTTTTCTCTGGGACATATGAAAAGCAGCATTTACAGAAAGGGCGTTGTTGGTACTTAAGAAAAGCGTTTTCTATTTTTGGCAAAACTTCAACAAAATCAAAATTTGAACATATTTTCTAAAACAATAAAACCAAATAAATATGATACCATACAAATAAAAGATTGGGACAAAGATGTAAAAAATATATATTAACTTAGGATATCTTATAAATTGCCAGATTTATTGAAATTGTTGCCAGTTACGGTTTATATTATGTCAGTTCACTACTCTTTCAAGATATTTTATATGTGATCTTTGACCAAGCATTTTATTCAGACTGTATGAAAGAAGACATGAATTTAACTCTGGGTCTCTATAATAAGATCATCAAAATTCTAATATTAAATTTTACCTGTTTATAAATATTTCAAAGTAACATTGCTATAAATACTACGACAACTTGAAAGTTTTCGTTTACAGAGGTCAATTACATTATAGTCTGAGTCTTTTTAAAACGAAATAGTGTAAATAAAGACGCCAAAAACTCTGCAATATTTTTTGCACATCAGCGTTTACCCTTGTAGTCCATTATTGTAACTTAAAACGAATTATTTCGTCACAACTGACATTTCAATGCAGCCTTCCGAAAATTGCGTGCATAGATGTAGATGACTGAATATAAATGCATGGAAAAGCATCTATTTTCCTTTTTTAGAACATGCACGAGAGTGACATAAAAAGGGAACCGTGAAGAAAAAGTAAACTTTGTATAAAATGACACAACATGCACATCGCTATTTCAAAGTTTACATTTTATAAATAAGATAAATATTTCAGAAAATTCAATGTTTTTTGAAGGTTAGATAATTAGCCACCACATAATCAAATATTCTTCGTGTAAATTATGTTTTTTATTTCGATATTTGAAATGAAAGTTATGACAAATTCATTTTCGCTCATTTTAAGTTCTTACAAATGCGTGTTTTATAGGACATGACCAATGGCCATTGTGTATTACTCACTAATTATGTACCCTACTTAAAAATTTTGTTAAATACAGTAACAAAAATTAAACACATAAAATTATAAAATGAACAATTAAAAATAATAATTAAAATATATTCATATAAAACACATGAAATTGAAAAATTAAACACTAAAAAATGGGTTAAAAGATGTCATAAATATAGTCTTAATTAACATTAATGCAGTCCTACTTTTACTAGATCCCTGAATTTACTAAAATTATTTGAAAACTGTTTCTCTTTAACGCACAAGCAATATAAAAAAGTTTTATAAAAAGGTATTTTTAAGCATGATTAACCCCAACGGTAGTCAAGATAAAAGATCCATTTCACAGGTTAATGATGGTTTCTTCTTCTTTACTTTGGGTGGGATTAAAATTACTTTTAAGTTAACTTTCTTTTAAACCTTAAACTCCAATCATTTATAAATAGTTTACCAAGTCGTTAGCTGGAGTAGTTCGTTGTTCATTTTAATTCCTAACTTAAGAACGATCAAATTCGCGGAAATGGGAGCCATTGTATATAGAGTAATGTCTCCAATTATCCGAAGCATCGCTGATTATCCGAACACCAGAAAAAGAATTCCACCCAGCCTGTTTGTTGACTGCGTGTTTTTGTTGAATGCCATGCCTAGTATTTAAAAAAAAATTTAAAATGATAATTCCATAGTATTTCTTCTATATAATTACTTTTTTGTGAGATACACCGGCTTCCATTTCCGCGAATTTGGTTGTTCTTAAGTTAGGAATTAAAATGAACCACGAAAACCACTTCAGCTAACGACTTGGTAAACTATTTATAAATGATTGCAGTTTAAGGTTTGAAAGAAAGTAAACTTAAAAGTAATTTAATCCCGCCCAAAGTAAAGAAGAAGAAACCATCATTAACCTGTGGAATGTATCTTTTATCTTGACTACCGTTGGGCTTAATCAGGCTTAAAAATACCTCTAAAAAATCTTTTTGATATCACAGCCCAACATTACATTAAGTAATTGATTATATATCGAAACACTCGAATTAGACGAATTTCTAATTAATCTAATTTAGTTAGGTCCCAGTCGCTTCGGATAATTAGAGTTATACTGTAGTAACCTCTTGGGGGAAGGGGGGATGAGCATTGAGCATCTGCCTGCTTGACACTGAAAAACGTTGAACTTCAGTCAGCCCCGGTACCCCATTATGACAACCGTGTAGCCACCTACACTCTTAAAACAAAAGAGTGAAATCCACTCCAGTTGGAGAAGCGCATTTTCGACACCCTAAAGTAAAGGCATGCATATTTTCTCAGACTGAGTTAAAATCACTCGTTTGGAGTGATCCTGTCGGAGGTTTAACCACTGAACTGAACTGAAACTCTGGAAGAATCATCCCATGATAAGCTGGTGAAGCTTTTTTTTGGGTCACTTGGCGACAGCTTTAGGGAGAATATGTGCCATATTTGGCATAACCTCGCCGATCAAAATGGACACTTAACTTGCAGTTTGCATTGGATGTCGCCAATCGCTCGCCAAGAATAGTACTCCAAGGAATTTAAGTTTTAAAGATTGTTGCCGCAATTCTATTTTTTAAAAAGTACATGTTTCCGAAACTTCATTATGTAAAGAACCTCCTAAAGCAATAACCTATCAATTTTCTGCTTAAAAAATTCTTGAAAAAGTTGGTTTAAAATGTCTATTTTAACAGGTAAAGTATAGGATTGGCGGCAAAAGTTGGGTGACTCTTACAGGGTTGCCGGGCTTCACCGACCCGTTTGACGAGTGTTTCGATACTCCTTCCAGAGTTTCAGTTCAGTTCAGTGGGTTTAACACACAGATGATCCGCTCCAAAAGGAGAAGTGCATTTTCCAGTCTGGAGGAGTGAAATCCACTCAGACTGAAGTAAATTGGGATTGTTTGTTTTAAGAGTGTAAGGATTTTTTTTTTCAGTTTTTTCAGACTATTAGTTTGCGTCACTGTATTAGAGGGATTTGTTCCAGTTCAAAAACAGCTGGACTCGTTTTGAGATCCACATTACATATTTACATTGATTCCAATAATTAAGGTTTTGACCTCCTCTACGAATCTGGTACGAATCAATTTAAGTTTTTTTATTATTTTTTTTATTTACAAATGGTCAACCACACTGAGTTCATGTGTTCTTTTTTTTTTTTGAGTAAAATTACAATACACAATGGTGTATTTTTTAACTTTAACCTTCGAAATACTTATTTTTCTCTGGAATATGTTCTATGTTTTATAAATCTTATATGTTTTTCCAATGAAGATTTTTTTTTAAAAAAATATAGATTAATAAAAGTGGGTCAACTATATGCTTCACATTTTTAATAACAAATTTACTAGTATTATTTTTGTATTCTAATTAATATCTCGAAGAGATTAGCAAGAAAAAGTTTGCTATCCAATCAATAAGGAAATTTTCGAATTTAATTATTTGCCATGTAATAGAAACATAAATTTTGAAACTATATTTAGAATATCAGTATCTCAAGGAGAAGTAACAGTTAAATAAGAAAATCTTTTGTACGCCAATTAAAATGGCAATTTACAAACTAATTTATTACTCTAATCAAATGGCATAGTAAAAACTTAGATTTAGAAACTATTTCGAATGTCCAATAAATAAAATATTCTAATTATATTCAGCAATACTATCACCTTAACTATCACCACCTGAAATTCACGGACAAAGAAGCAACTGTTGGATTCACATGATTGGATCCGTTATTATTCCTTAACCACATCACAATGGCAACGACACCTTAAGCAGACGATTAAATATTCACAATCGTTTGTGAGATTCCGGCTTCCATCCAGGAAATAGGGGCGAATTCTATTCAACTTGGGAACTGCCATGTCACGATATGCCGGTTGTCATAGCTACAAATCGAATGTCTTGAATATAGAGTGCGATTTAATGATCGAGATTGTCAAAATAAGAATTTGGAGATGAAACGACAATGATACTAGTTTTATAGTACGCGGAAGTGTTATTATTTAATAGTACATATGTCGTAATGTTATCATGAATCAAGGAAATAGTATCGAATATTTTTAAAAAGAATTTAAGGCATTTAAAAAGTATAATTAATTTTTAGATATTTAGGTAAAGTATAAGCTTTAGCATTCACATTTAAAATAAAGAATCATTTTAAATGGATGAAAAAAAATGGTAGCAATGGTTCTGTATATGGCGATTAGAAATATTAGTATAATTTTGTGTGATTTCTGTTTTCTTGATTACATACCAATATTACATCAGAGTTGCAGGGTGACCAGACATATTGCGTTTCGCAGTACGTCTACTACTATTTAGGTTTTTGTTCTACCTCTTAAAATGTGTCCTAAAACCTGCAAAATGTCCTGTTTTTTGGCTACGTACTGAAATAATTTCTGCGTTTTGCGTGATGACTAAAGTTTCTCCATAAACCATAAGCGGAACATTTTCTTTGTCGATAACTCTTAACTCAATGAGAATAAGGTGAGAGAACTGTGACATCATTCACTTCAAATTTTTTAACCAATCATTTGTCTCTCATAAATAGCAGGCCGGAGCTGTATTACATGGTAACCTTAAAAAATTATTAGATAATTAGTTTAAATTTTTAACTGTCTTAGTGGTGTGCACCATATTACAACACTGGGGTCGATTACAAGACTGAAGCTACAGTGGTGGCCAAAAGTGTGGACACTTTTTAAAAGTTTCACATTTTTCAACTTTATGTGATTACATAATATATTAATTTTATATCAAATTAAAAGTAATTTAATCTTTATGAGGATCACTGTGTGCAGATCGCTGAAGCCGTCTGTGAGACCTTTGGTCCCGTATAATCTATATCCATGGACGCAACATCATCATCATCAAAGTAATTTCATATAGAATTAAAAATACAGTATTACAATATCTGTATTACGAATAAGTTATGCAACTAATAGTATGATCTGTCTTAGTTTTGCTAGTCATTGAACCACCAACTTGTATTGCAATTTCAGCATAAGAGTATCCATTGATTGTGCTTGTTTTTTCAACTAAAATAAGAATAACTTTATTTAAAATACAGATACTTTAATTCTGTTTTTTAATGAAATTCTACATTTAATTACCTTCAACTTAATATTTTAATGTTTGTATTTAAGCGAAATTTAATAGATGCAAGAACACAGGAAACAGTTGAAACACATGAACCTTTCAAAAAGTGTCCACACTTTTGGCCACCACTGTACAATAATACTATAAAATGAACGGGGATGCTGTGGAATCATCTTTTTTTTTTTTTGGTTGCTTCTTAACAAATCGTACTGCATTGTGTTGAAAGTATCAAGTCACCCTAATTATTTAAAAGAAACATTTTGTCCTACTTTCGCTATCATTAATGATAACCTCATCTCTTTTTTTTAGAGTTATACTACATATACTTTGTAAGCAATAAAAATTGACAACTTTTCTTTAATAGAATCGCAATATTTTTCTACTTATTTAAAATAAATGGGTTTTACCCTCAATTACTATAATCTAAAGAAGACGGTGTTCATTTTCAAGCACTCTTAATTAATAGACATACATCTTTACCTTAAACGCTGTACAAACTAGAAGACAGTCTTACCTTCTAAGGAATCGGCTGTAATGAAATCCAGTTCATTAAAAATAAAAGAAAATAAGAATAGATGTGGTTGGGTAAAAAAAAATCTTGCAAGGGTGTTACTGCATACATTCGAATCCTCACAGTTCTTTCTTTCGTCTAATTTATTCCTCCTCTTATAGGCAAGCTGTACCTTGACCCCTGTTGAATGGTTTTCAGGTTTTCAACCGTGTCTTTGCTTAATTATTATTCTTATGTTTCTAGCTTATTTTGCATTGTTTTTCGTTCTTTTAATTAATTACTGGTTGTTGAAGCGTGAAATGAGCACTGATTAAAACTTATAAGTGTTGTGTTTGATTGATGTTTATAGGTTAATGATTTTACATGTTATAGTTAGCTCCGTTTTGGGATTGATATTCCAATGGCATGCTGTTTCTTGAACTATTTTTGAACTATTTTTGAACTGTTTCTTGAACTTGAACTATTTCTTTAACTATTTTTAGTTATGCCTTATCTTGGGACTGGAGCTATCAGAAAACAAATTTAGATTAAAATAATTGGTACAATTACTGAAATTGTCAGATTAACTGAATTTAAAAGGACTTGAATGTTTTTTTTTTAATAAGAACAAGCTATTCAAGGAGTGAGTTACAAGTACTAAGCTGATGCGCGTATAATGTGTTTTTAAATTGTGTGTGTTTGTTTGCGTGAAAACCCATTTTAAACAATTTTGGTACTATGTACAACAAAACAAACATTTTTTCACAAGCTAAGCTTTAAGCTTTATGGCTATTTTAAATTTTTTATCACTTGTATAAAAATAATAATTATTATTATTTGAAATATACTATACATGTTTCTTAAACTACCGGCTTCAATAAACCACAAAAGGATTCGAAATTTGGTTATATTGTAGCATAAGAAGTCATATGCACAACTTTTCTTGTGAACTAGAGCAATAATTTTGAATATTGATATAAATATTTACAATGTAGTTGATAACGAAAAAGAATGCTGAAATTAGAAAGTGTATGCCCATATGTAGGGCTGTCCATAATGTTGGTCATGGTCATTACTTTTTTCGGTCTGATGCATCTGAAACGGAACACTGGTTTTCTGTAATTTGCATTTTATCTTTAGAAAGTAACAGTGTAATACTTTCCTAGCAAGAAAAGTTTTTGCTACATAGAGCCACTTGTAATTTTTCAATGAAAAAATATGAATGCATTTGTCATTTTTAAAAACAATTTATCTTGCTTACGTATTTGGATGTAATTGGAAATGTATGGTTTTTCCGTCGCGTCGAACTGAACTAATTCAAAAGCTGAACTGCCCTAATGTGAAGCCTATAATTTTTAATATGGGGGTAATTTTTTTATGATTTTCAAAAAGACGTTAAGATTAGATTAGACACGACATTGATAATTAAATAGAATTTATAATTAGATAGTTCTGATTAATTCGACAAAGTAACTTACTAGAATTAACTGGAACATTAGATAAAATTTACTATAATAAGCCTTAGTTTAGCACACAAATTGCTCATTCGAATCCAATAAAAAAAAGTTTTCCGTGTGACAGTATGTTGAAATACTTCGAACACTTTCATTAAACGAAGCGAAATTTTAAACTAGAAAATATCAGCGAATTTAACGCGTATAAGAATAATTTGGAATAGAATGAAATATAATATGTATTTAACTAAGAATGTCTTAAATCCATTTCAATCCACCCTCTTCCGAAGAAGGAAACATGGAAATAAACAGTTGAGCAAGGACGAATGCTTATTTTCGCTAGTTTCTTTCTTACGAAAGCCAAAAGACTTCAATCTAGGTGTTGTGCGCTTCATCAATAAAACTAAACAACTTAACCGGTTTAGCTTGAACAATTTGGTCTAAGGAAGAGTTGAAAAAAGTACTTTATTTAGATGGCTGAATACATCATTGATTTCATGCAATGAAGGAGTAAATGAACAATTAATGATTATCCAGTGTTTTTGCTAAGTAGTATATTTTCTTTTTGCTTTAGACAAATAACGTTGGAGTTAAAAAAAATTGTACCTAAATTCCAATTACTATAACACTTATGATTAAATCAAGCAAAAATACTATACGGTTTGAGCTGTTAATTAGTTTTCATTTTTATCTTTCATTATATACTTTTTGAAATTGCGATTTTATTTATTGCTCATGTTTATACTTTTCCGCATTTCTGTTATAATGTACCAATACATTGAAAAGAAATTATTTAAGGTGTCTATTAAAAACTTGTTTTACTTAAGAATTTAAAAAAATGCAATTATTAAAAGAATTAATGTTAAATATCAAATACATTTTTACGGAGGAATTAGTAAGAGAAAATTTCACTGTTGCATCAAAGCTCTCGATTTGCAAACACGATCGATATGTATATATCTTTTGATCGATATATATTTTGCATTTGTTTTGAAAATCTATATTTTTAACTAACTTTCATCTTTTTTATTCGAAAGAAAAGATTGGAAAGAAGGTACTGACATCATGGAGATTTACGTCTGTCCGTCTGTACCCCCTCTTCCCCTTCAAAATTCCCTTAGCCACGTCCGTTTTTTATATTTTTTGCTAAAAAGGTAGATATATAGGTTCTGATTTTCATACTTTTTTCGCCTGTCTATCCTTACTTTAACCCTCTAATGCATGAATTTTTTTCATCTGGGAAAAAAATATATGTATCTTTAATACTCATACATTATGGGAAAAATACTGAAAAAAAATTAACTGCATTAGAATTTAAATATTTTCAATTTTTAAAAAATTTTCCACATGACAAAACCAACTGCAAAATTCCAATTTTGATATTAATGACTAGAAAACCACTAAATATATTTAAAAATAACCCTCTTTAACTATAATAAATTTTCCAAAACAATTTATTTGTATATTTAGTACTAATATTATTATACTTTGAATACTGCCAAAAACACAATTTCACAAAAGTTAATAACCTCACTCTAATTTTGAATACACTTTTACTACTGTCATCTATGAGGATTATTAGTAACTAAAACTTCAAAATGGAATGGAATAGATGGAAAAAAAACCTCACATTTATCGAGAGGGAGCTCTATTATAATAGAATAAGGTGGATTATATTACTTGTTGCCAAACGGCAACAGTATGCATTAGAGGGTTAAAAACATCTTTTGAGTATTAAAACAACATAAAAATAGACTATTCTAGTTTTATAGGAACTTATTTAAATTTCTCGTAGCATATTTTTAGTAGTCTAAAGCAACAAAATGGTACAAGAATCTCAGCAACGTTAACTCAGAAAAATAAGGGCGGATACAGGTGCGACAACAACAGTAACGTAAACCACTCTACCGTGAAATGGCGAAGGAGTAGCTTAGCTATATCCGCTGCAGCTCTCCATTAAGTACTTGACTACCTGAAAACAAATATGTGTCTTTTCTTGGAGCTTGGGATGGAGGTATCACTTAGCATAGCGAGCCAAGTAGAAACTTTAATTTAAAGCTGTTACAACATTAGGGATGGTTTGTTGGATGAGCTGCTACTTTACACATATTTTACGATCTGCGGTGGTAGGTTGTGGTGCACTGATTTAGGTTGTTTTATAATGATGTCATAAGCAACTAACATTGGCGGGTTGTAAAATAGTGTTTAATGTACACTCCTTGCCAACCTAAGTTGGGTAAATAGAAATATGCTATGGAGAAGATCCTTCCGCGCATGTAAAGATAGATTTCCATAAATTATTTGTGAATTCATACATAAAACATATTTAAAACATTAATTTCGTTTAAGGTCTAACAGATTTCAATACGATTTGAGAAAATTTGGCAATATTATCATAATGAAAAGTGTATTTTGGTTAAATTGTATTCAGATCATTTTGTATGTAAATATTACCTTACAAGAGTTTCCAACCAACGGACCAACCACGCTTTTTTACTCTTTGTTTTTACCCAAGTTAGGGTGGCACGGAGAGTAGAGCGTATATTGTGTATTTTCACAGTGCAGGTCTATATCAGAGAACTTCGATTCTTCGCACTCCTGTGCTTATCTAAAAAACTGTGCTTATCTAAAATTCAAAATTGAACATTACATCGTGTGCACATTCGCAAGACTTTATTAAAAAAAAAATCTTTTTTTAAGAAAAAATGTTAATTCTTGATTTTTCTAAAACATTAAATTTGGTTAGTAATATTAGAACGTAACAAATTTAATTGTTGGTTTATAACATAGATTTTTAACTTTTATAACATAATTAAATTGGATACTTTCCGAGATTTTTTAATTAATTTATCTGGACCCGTATACGATCTCGGGTCTACGGAATAAGATCAAGAAGAGCTGACCACTAAGCCAGAGAGATTGGGCATCATACATTTATATTAAGAGTTAAATAAAAAAAATCATTTTAGTTAAAATTTAGATACATTATAATATAAATGCTAGATTCGTAAATAGCTTCATGGGGCCAGTAGGTTCAGTTAGATTTTAAATTAACTCATAAGTATTGGAGAGAAGGATATTTAACGTGCACTCCCGCCACACGGGGTATTATTCGTCGGACATTTTTGGCTGCACGTGTCGCTTATAGACCGGCAGTTATTTTGGCGATGCCCGGACCCGAACCTGGGACCTTCCGCATGCTAGGCGAATGCCTAATCGACTGGGCTCCCCTGCTCCTAGACACTTTCAAGTCTTTAAATATTTACATTTATCCACCATTATTTTATTTCGCTTTATATAACATTTTGACAAACCAGTATCAAAATCATCAATCATATCAAACCAGTTTCATATCATATTGGACAAACGTTTTGTCATAATGCGTAAAAAACGCAAGAAAAAAAATTAAACACATCAATTTAAATGGAGACATTTAAGGTTCTCAAAATGTAATTTAAATTCAATTGATTAAAAATAGTTTTATGCACTTCTACTTCAATTACCTTTTTTTATTTTTTCCCTTTTATTTTTTTTATTGACAATAGCAACCCTACAACAAATTAACATGGCTTTAAATAGGAAAAGTTGTCGGGATTTTCGATTGTCTCTGACAACTTTTTTCCGGGTTACTTGGCGAGAGTGGAATTTTTAATTGCTTTCTTGGCTTTCGATTTGATTATTTGAAAATTTCCAATGATGAATTCGGTTTTTCTCTCAGAAGTTACCAGAGCGCAAGACGCACCGAATCAGAGTATTCTAGTAGACATTTAAGGCATGCGTTAATAGCTAAAACACCGTGCGTCAAAATTGAGGTGCAGTCACCGTGCGTCAATGTTTTCGTTGACGCACGGTGTATGAGTTGCGGTTGTTTCATCCTCCATGCGCGCGCATCACAATACAAATTGTATGGGGATCACGTGACGTGACGCGAGCATCACGTGATACGTCACGTGACATTTTTGTTTTTATTGTCGCCGTCTGGACATAGCCTAAGGAAACTGAGGCATAAAGTTTGGAAAAACGACAAGAAAATCATGCGCTAACGCATTTTGGAAACCCGTTGGTCAATTGTAAAGCAATGTCATTCACATATTTTTAGTCAATACAATATTTCTTTTCAAATTCACCTAATTAGAAATTGTGTAAATTGAAAAAATTGCACTCTTTCCTGAAGTTACTTATTTGAATTATTAGAGTAATAACTGATCATTATAAAACAATCTTTATTATGAATACTATAATTTTATGTTTATCATATGCTTTCGATATAATGCATACAGATAGAATGAATATTTTCCTGCCGTGGCAAATGGTAAACTGAAAATATTATTTTCAAACCAAACAAAAACAATTTTAAAATGAAAATATTTTTGAAAATATGTAAGGAGATTGCGTGTTTTGCGTGAAATATTTAAAAATCCTTTTAGTTGTTTTTCTGCAAGTAATGTGTAAAAGTAAAGAAACAACATTGGGAGGGTAACTTTTATATTAGTGCACATTTATTGTTGTTCACTAATTAATCACAACTTTATATAATAAGGAATTTTAATATTTTTTTGATTAATATAACGCATTGTAACTGAAATATCTAAAAGCCATTTTTTAAATACCATTTTATGGAGTGGAATAGGGGGAAATATCGGATTTTTGATTTTATAAAACCTAAAATGAAAATTTAAGTCAAATTACCATTTTTCGGCTGATAATTTACACCTTCAGAATATAGTGAATCGGAAACTAAATAATTTATCTTTGGGTAGAAGCCTAATTTATTTTATTTAACTGCAAATAGAGTTTTTTATTTCATCTAACTATATGGTTATGACTAGTTAGTATAATGTTATTAAAGAATATAAATGCTGTTGCTACCTTCAACAATTTTATTTTTTCTCTCCAGTCGAAGATCGAAATTTTATTTTCTATTTCGACCTTGTAAAATTGAAAGGAAACCTACAAAGCTTTTATTCATGCTTCACTGAATTTAATGAATGGAAAGGTGCTGGACCAAGACTATGAATGAATCGAGTGAATACCGTAAGGTTTTTTATTCTTACTGAGTTGTTGAACAGCATAGCTTGCTTAGGATTTAGATATGTATTTGATACTATCAGATTTGTTTCAGAGATTAAATTTTCGACTATGAAACCATGATTGATTTTTCATAAATTATATTTTATTAAATCATATTAAATAAAAATGGAGGCTATTTGCATAATGGGTAACCTTATAGTTGAACAAGCTAAACTGTATTGCGAAATGCAGTGCGTCTCGTCACCTTAGATTCGGTCCGTAAAAAGTGTTACTGACGAAGCAATATTTTTAAAACGTTATTTAAATATATTGCTATTATTTTTCTTGCAGTGATTTTTTCGAACGATTAAATATGTTTTTTTTTAAATTTAAAACTAGGGATTTCTATTTTATTTAATAAATACACTAACTCAGTATATTTATTAAACCAGAATATATTTTCAATAAACCAGAATAACCAGAAATATATTTTCCTTTTTGTCATTTTAATATTACTATTTCGTATTTCTATGCAACACCAAAGATCTCCCTAGTTTCTACCACCAAAATCAAATTACAAAAACTTCAACAGAAACGTCTCTTTGAAAAATTTACAGATGAAGTTGAAAATGAGTTATTATAAAAATATATATATTATATATTTTCATAATTGAAAGTATTGTGAAAGATGAACAAAAATACTTCGAATAGAGTATTTTATTATGTTTTTTTAATATTATATTAATGTAAATTGACATTTATGACGAATCTACTACCACTCAGGGGTCAACAACTTTCTAAAACGGAATCGCCGATTAATTCAATAGAATGGAAAACTCAGTGGGTGTTAGAACCCACATTCGCGTAAATTTACTATGCAAGCTGGTTCGAAACCTGTTATTCTAAAAAAAACCACTTCAATATTAAACACTTGTGGTGAAAACTTTCTTAGAAGATGTTAAACCATGCCTGGAAACAAACTTTAAAAATTGATCTTGAGCAGAATATTTCGAAAGGTAAATGTCTATTTCCTGATTGAGTAACGCTCAGGTTTGATTGCGTCGTATTTAACAAGATTGATGTTTCATGTGTTTAGTCATAACAATGAAGTATAGGAATCGGCTTATACAGAAGACTAAGCTGTCTATTTTCCTTTAATGTTTGGGTAAATACAACTTGTTTGGAAGGATTTTTGGCTGAATTGGTAATTCTCGATGTCATCAGTTTTATTTTGCGACATTTTATGTAATTTATTCCTCGTTAAGGCTTTTATGCCGAGGTAAAAATGTGACAGTCATGCCTGTGTATGTTCTTAATTCAAGCTACCCTTTACTGACTAAATCTTATGAAAATGTATTCTTTCTCAAGCCTTGATTGGTGCATCAATGTCACTTGAGAACAAAGCACTAAACTGAACACCGATCGAAAGAAATTGCAGTAATGAAAGCTATAACGAAATACGTCACCTGAAACAAGCCAATTAATCTGCTAAAGTTAACTGTAATTTAATGTTTCTGGTTTTCTTTTATTAAATGTTTTTTAAAGGTTTTGCGATCACAAATTACATTGGCTTAAAAATATCAGCACAACTGTTGCAGGAGTCATAGAAAGAAAAGCAAAAAAGAATGTAAATACTACTATATGCAAAATAAAAGAATGTAGGGTAGACTGACCAGTGAGTGAACAGGCCCCAGTGAATGAACATTTGGTAAATATAATTTTTAAAAAAATAAGGATTGAAAATCATTCCACTTTATGGATTGGCAACACCGACTTCCTCCCATGTAGTAGGAAGCTATCTGACAATGGTTGGTAGTCCTGGTCATTTTATCCTGGTGTTCATTCACTGGCGAACGTGACGTCTTAAACGTTCATTTACTGGTTAGTCTACCCTAATAATAAATAACACAAAAAAATTCGTATTTTTGTTTGCAAAAGTTACGGGAAAACGGGGAAATCCACCACCTAATGGGAGGTTTCAAGAAATATCCTGCTGATCAAATTGCCTGAGTTTACATAGAAATTTACTTCAAATGCATTGATTATATTATTTTTTTGAATGTCATTATCAAGACTTGATGTTTCAAGGTTCTTTTGAAACCGAAGATGGTCTTGGTGAATGGTGAGCACGCGAAGAAAATACCTGACAGTAGAATACTTTAAACGAATTTCAATAAGAAATTATGAGATGATACAAAAGGAGAGGAAAACTATTTTAAAACAGATGTGGATTACGTACTTCAGTTATATTTTTGTGTAGAATCGACTTAAGTTATTTATTTAAACAAAATTACCATAAAGTAGATGAGTCGATGAAAAATTCAAACGGGAACCAAACTACACTCTTAAAACAAACGAGCGATTTTAACTCAGTCTGAGTTATTTTCACTCCTCCAGTCTTGAAAATGCACTTCTCCGAAAGGAGTGGATCCTTTGTGTGTTAAACCTCGGACAGGATAACTCCAAACGAGTGATTTTAACTCAGTCTGAGTTAATTTTCACTCCTTTCCAGTTTCGAAAATGCACTTCTCCTATCTGAGTGGATTTCACTTTTTTGTTTTAAGCGTGTATACCTATTTATAATTCCCGATGACATTTAACGCCTTTTCTTATACAAGAGTATAATTTCACTAAAAAAGATGTTCAAAACGAGGGCCCCTTACATGCCTTCGGACGACTTTTCCTTTCATCTGTTCCTAGCTCCAGGGCACCTAACCAAATGCGATGACAGGTAACGTTCTAGAACATCGCGTTGTAAAGAATCGCGGTCAACGTTCAATATCGTGAAAAGAGGTCATTGAAAAGACAAGCGAAAGCAATGTACTTTACGAAGAGTGAGAAAAAAAATTCTAAATCCAACAAATCTGCATTTGATGTTGGACAATGTAGCGGAAGTTTCCCCCAAGAATTTGACTTTTGTTCTGCTGCAACAACTACCCATGATGACCAACAACTAATTCTATGGCGAAGGTCGGTTGGCGTATCGTCACAGATACATGGCGAAAAAGGCTGGAAAAAGAGAACGTTATTGTTCGGTTGGAAGAGATAGGGCAATATATTTGCTTAGAAACCGTGCAGTAGGGCAATTTGGTGAAAAGGTTTTTAAAAATGCACATTTTACGGAACTTTATTCGATCTAGATCCATTTGTATCTACTGATTCTGTTTTTGTATAATTCGAAATATTTTTTTTAAATTCCATCAAATTTTATTTGATAAACCTAAACACACAATTTTTGGGTTGTGTTCTAATGAAGAATATTCTTAATTGAAAAAAAAAAAACGTGATTTTTATCTGCTTATAGTAATGCCCATTGAAATTCATAAACGTTGAATTCGAAAGATATAAAAAAAAACATTTGAAGTGGATTAATTTAAAAATGTTATTCCTACACTAGTGAAGAGTGTGTATGATTGCAATTATTAACATTTGATGTCAATTTTTTTTTTCAAAATTCAAAATAGCTTTTTGATGCTGATATAAAAAGTTCCTATATTATAGTGTGTTGTAAAAATATGCATCAAATTCAAAAGTTATCTGGTGGTCATGTTTTAATTTTGAGGCGTTAAAACATAAAATGTTCTTGATTTAAGTTCCTATTAATAGCCTGTTTTTCATAGGTGACAATGTAATAATTAATGCTTAAATATAAATTACCGTAAGATTGACCATAAGAAGACATCTCTCTCGTTTCTGAACACACTCTGCACAATTTGAGCATTGAATAACTTTTCTTTGCGAATATGACAACAATAAGTTGTTACCATATTGCGTTTTACTCTTTGATTTGTTTGTTTTATTTATAATTGTAACGAAATTTTTTGGTTTGCCTCTCAGTAAGCAAGTTTCATTTTAGTACCATGAAGATTCTGTAATTTTTCTGCGTGTTGTAGTAAAATTACAGAACAAAGGGGAAAAAGAGTTACTATAGAGCTAGAGTGCATAAAATGCCAAATAAGTTATAGTGAAGTTTCTTTTTAAAATAGTAAAATATAATGCTATTGTTCTACGATGTTTCCCCTATGAAGCATATAAAACATATTTAGCATTTTAGGACTTATTAATCCATAAACTTTTCTCAAAATAATTTCACTGACGTGAAATAAAACCTTTGCATATAATATCATAAATATGAATCGTTTTATTTTTCGACTTTTTCTTAAAATATTGTAATTTTTTTAAACCTGCTAGAGGGGAAGTTTTTGTCATACTTATTTATATAATTATTTATGTAGGATGTGCCGAATACCTAATTTTTTTAGCTAACAAAGTACGTCTCCAAAAAATGACAAACAACTATTTTTAAAGAGTTCGAGACAGATAGCGGGGGAAAAGCTTGGTATAAAACGCATTTTAAAAATAAAATCGATGTTACAATTTTGGACAAAGTAAGCATACAAAATTTTATTTTTTTGCTCCTTAGATTGTTTTAAGCATTCAGGATTTATGTTTATTAACAAATACGCATCATTCAAAATATTGTGAGAAAAACTTTACCCTTGAAAATTGTTCTTTTTTTTCACAATTCCACCAGATAGTTTTGCAAATGTGTCTTGTGTTTTGTCTGGCAAAATTTAAAAAAAAAATGAAGTAAAATATAGTGTGAATTGATAATCAGGTTCTTATTTAGCATCCAGAAATATTAGAATTTAGAAAACTACTTTGATATCAATATTACTCTAACCTTTACTGAAAACAAGGAAAGCACGAGAATGATCATTGTTTGTTCTAAGGTCCGTTAATTCTCTCTGCCAACATGAAAAGCTCGTCTTTTTATCTTGTGTTTAAACAGCTTATCTTAAAAAACCCCAACTAAAATACGACATGACCGTCTTACATTAAAAAAAATCAATAAACAAAACAGCGAAACTCTTTATAGTCCATACCGACATATAGGCATTATCTACTTGTAAAATAGATATCGAATATGAAATCCTTAGCTTATGCTGGGTCAACAGTCGTAAAAACAGTAGGCGGTATCTACAAACAGTTTTGACCTGGGAAGAAGTCAATTAATGGCCTCTAGTTGTGACTTCATGCCGGATTAGGGTCGAGCAGTTTCCGCATGATGTGTGACTTATTATATTGGGAAAGCGGGACTCGTGTATTCATGAGGCTGTGGATGGCTATATTTGGAATTAGTGATTGTTTCAATGTGTTCCTTGGAACTGAACTCAAGCATTAAGGAACACATCGGCAGTTTTTTTTTAATCGGAGTGTCAATTATGATGAAAGTTTAAGCTTAGTGTTAAGGAAATGTATAGTGGACCGTTGTTAATCTTTAGTGAAGTTTCCTTGTGTATATTGTTGAAGTGTGTGTTACAAGTAAATGTTGTTAACTGAATTTTTTTTCAGGAAATAATACTATATTTAAGTTGATAAGGATTTAAGCTATTAAAAATAAAGAAATTCTTTCCCCATGTTTTAAAAATAACAATTAAGTTAATTTTTATTCTAGTCGATCGAATTGGGTTCCTATTGTACAATTGAGTTATAGGGGAATTGCATCTCTAACAAGCACACCAATTTATTCGATTGAACTAAGGCAAGCACGTTGGCCCTAGTTTGCTGACTTATGGAGCTCATATAAGCTTATTCGGAGCTTATTCCTCTTTTTTATTTTCCAATTTGGTCATCCTTACCCACTTTAACATGCCTTCTTTTTCTCTTTTCTGTTTAATCCTTTGATGCCGCATTTACATGGTTTATTAGGATCCATTTCCAGTCCATTTTTAGTTTTCTGTTGAGGGCATGTCTAGCAGTTAAGGCTTTACCCCTCTGCATATTCGCTGGATAGTATATTTGTTTTCATTGCCTGAGATTTTAATTTAAAATATTACTTCAAAAATAATGTGTTTAGTTTTTTAAAATATTTTTACTGTAGTAGATAGCAATATATATGTCGATTCCATAATTTAAATTGAAAAAAAATTAATAAAATTATAAAGTTTATTATTTTTTGAAATTATGTGTGTTGATTGAAAACTTGCCAGTCAGGCAAAAGGTTTATACGTCTGTATCTTTCATAGGTAATTCACATTCATTTATAAATCTGATTTTACACAAAGAGTGTGAAATTGCTGTGTGTCGACGAATATTTCCCACTGAGAGACGTTTAAGTACGCAGCGTAAGTTAAATTACAGGCCACGCACCACCACTACATAGAACTAATAAACCAACAATAAATAATTAAAACGAATGAGTATTTAAACCTTGCTTCAAAACTTCTTTGACGAAAGATTCTATTATAATGAATCAGTTATCAAAACGTCAGGTTATTTCCGGTTTTCTTTATTTCGTAACAAATCCATTGAAAACCAACTAGACTTTAACAAGCCATACAGAATGAACCTGTTAATGTTTTTTGTTTTTCATTTGTTTACTCCTGTTAATTGTTGTTGTATCTTATTCATAGCTTGTTGTCGACAAGGAGATCAAAGATAAGATCTTGGAGTTGGCCGTCTTCTGCCTGCAGAAGAAAAGAGGATGCAAGAGAACTCTTGTCCTCAAAGAACTGGAGGTAAGATAACCTTTTGTTCTCGGCATTCAAGACGTTTTGCACGTCTACTCTTAATTGATTCCAATAGTATTTGAAGGTGTTGGAATCCAAGTACTTTTTAAATAACTGTTTTGTTTTATCGTTGTATTTTTTGGCAATTTTTAATTTAAAAACTGGGTGTAAATAACGTTGGTATAGCGTTAGAAGACTTTCAATAACCTTTTAATGAATCAATACATTTATAGTTAATTATATGCACTAAAGCGTTTAAAATAAGTTTAAAATCTAAAAGGTGCGGTGTGTTATCTTCTGTGGTAGCTCTTATTCGTGCAAGCGCGATTACGATGATGTCCGACAGGTACTGGAAACTCGTGTACAAAATTTTATGTCTATAGCTCTTTTAGTTAGAGCTGTACAGTGGTTTTATGCACAGTCTTACAGACGGACGTTTTTAAAGTTTTAAATTTTATAGAACGAATGATCAACAAATGATTATTTTGTAATTTTAATGTTAAGAAATAATGGCTCAAAAACTTACGAAATAAGAAACCAATTAAAAATGCGTTAAAATTAATCAATTTAAATTATTGGAAAACTCATTGAAGTCAGGACTAAGGCATATAATGTTTTGAAAATCTTAAGAAAAAACTAACCATTGGAAACCTTTAGTTTCTTATAATAGAACATATGAAATTAAGAAACTTATTGTTTCTTGACCATCACCCAAAGATCCTAGACATAGACATCTTTTAATTCCAACGGCATTCTTTTCTTCTATTTATGATAATACCGGCAGATAAGTCCATCAGAGTCTGCTTCGGACAATGAGAACAGTCTCAATCAAAGATGTCTGGAAGGGGACAAGGGCAAAAATAAAGAGAGTCTTAGTGAGAGGTCAAGACCTTAGTAATGCATCATTGATTCACTGGAATGCCCGGCTTCATAAATATGTGTTGGTTGAATAGAGTCCATTATTTTCTTAATTGCTGTCTCATTAAATGTATTTTGAGTACAATTAAAATGATCTTTTTAAAATTTTATTGTTATTACTTATAATTGGAAGTTATTCTTTAAAACTAAATTTATTAGATTTCATGAAGTTATAAAATTAGGTACGCTTTAGTAAAGTTGGTTGAGATTTAAAAGGTGGCGTGGTCTATTAAAAACTTTATATTACAGTCGAATATTTGTTTTGAGGCACGATGAGATTTTTTTTACAGTATTTTTTGGAACATTAGATTCCCCCCCCCCCCCCCCCCCCCACCCCTTCATTAAATCATGGGATTTCATACTCATCCACCCAACCAGAAATGTTACTATTATATTGTCTACTTAGCAACTTAGCACCTCTTGCGAAACGAAGTACACTCTTAAAACAAAACGAGCGATTTTAAATCAGTCTGAGTTAATTTTCACTTCTAAAGTGTCGAAAATGCACTTCCCCTATAGGAGTGGATCCTTTGTATGTTAAACCTGCGACAGGATCACTCCAAACGAGTGATTTTTACTCAGTCGGAGTTAATTTTCACTCCTTTCCAGTGTCGACAATGCACTTCTCCAACAAGAGTGGATTTCACGTTTTTGTTTTACGAGTGTAGCCAATTTTTTTTATGTAGGTGTTCTCATTCATTTTAGCTTCCACACTACGTTTATAACGTAAAAGTGGAAGGTTTTATAATCGTTCAGTCCGTCTGTCACCCACTTTCACAGAACGAACCGCAAGTCACTAAAACAAGTGGGATACGTCATTTTGAAGCAAAAAATCAGTTTAGGCTACATTCCAAATTTCACTAAAAAATTTAAATTAGAAGTTTATTTAAACTTTAAATAACTAAAAATTTTATCTGCATTGAAGTAACATGCAAAGTCCATTTTTATTCAATATTTTCACTGTTGCCATAACAACAAACGAACAAGAAACTTTATTTAAGATTAAAATAAAATACTTGAAAAAATATTTATTTTTATGATACAATTCAATTTGGATTGTTGTAATAGCACAATAAAGTTATTTTTGTGGTTCATTATATATGTATGAAGAAAGATACATAAAAAAATTCTAAATTTGCATAATATGTAAAATTTCGCTTGTATAGAATTTTAATAATTTATTTTTTGAAATGTAAACTTGTGGCTGCAAAAAGATATTTAGTAAAAACATACATCATTATTCTTCAAACTTTAAAAAAATTAGCAAACGATAAATATTAATTTTCAAATCTGCAGAAGAAGATTGAAGAAAATTATTATTTTTGGCTTATAAAATTATAGAACTAGCTAAAGGCCCTATTTGGCGAATTTCTTTCTGAGGTTTTGTTGGTTTGTTTCCTGTTCAGCGTAAATGTTGTGTGGAAGCGGTGTAAGTGACAGATTATGTAACAAACCAACTTGTTTCGTAATACAATTTAAAATCAAATTAACACGGAGTACATAGAAACAAAAATAATCTTAGCATAGAAAAGAAAAAGAAATCACCCGTTTCGCCCACGTTCCAATCGATTTTTTTTAAAAATTTGGTTACTGCTTAATAGTTACAGTGCCTCTACTTCATCTCTATCTGCTTCAACCACTTGTCTTTTCCCAGGTCCACCTGGAGAGCTGCGGCTACGTGCCCGTGAGCTGCCCGTGCAGCTGCGGGCTGCAGGTGACCAAGCGGGAGCTGGCGCAGCACCTCACTCTCAGCTGTGACCGGAGACTAGTCGCCTGCGACTACTGCCAGGAAGACGTCGTATTCAAGGACATGGACGTAAGGATGGTTTTCTTTATATATGTCCTATTGCAAACAGTTTATTTAACCTTATCGCCAGTATAAGGTATACTTGTAAATAAGGTGTAAAAAAATGACGGTATATATACTCGTTGACTAATTGAGACATTGGAGGAACAAATAATATTTTAGTTTGGATAAAATAGACACAAAGGTTATTTGGTGTTGTAAGTATATAGCCAAACATTCGAAGTATACTTAAAGTTGATGCACTACTTTCAACAACGAAGTACAGTATATACATTATTTTTTTTCAACAAAGCAGAGGTATATCGTTCCGCAGCCAATACGTTGCCGTTCATGCGAATTGATGTTCGAAGATAGCTTCTTCAAGTTAGAGTATATAATATAGCTATGACTTGAAAGCTGCTTTCTCTAAGAATTTTTTTTTTATGTATGCACTTTTTTTCAAAATGGAAGCGGAAAATGACGCAAATGATTCTAAGTATACTCAGTGGAAGAAACATTCTTTGCGTGCTATGCAAATTGTGTAGCATTTTTTAGTTACTTTAGAATGTGTATTTCACTCGAAAATTATATTTTTCAAAAGTGTCATAAATAAATTTATCTTGAACTATGATAACGTATATTTTCAGGATCACAATGGCGTGTGTGGGAAGAGGCCTGTTACATGTCCGCATTGTAAAGCTGAAGTAAAAAGAGAACAAGTATGGTTTTCCATTATTCTTTAATTATTTATTTATTCTTTAATTATTATTCTTAAATTATTTATTTATTTTATTTTTAAAACACTATTAAAATTTGCTTTTAATGAAAAATATGGATAATTCATCTATGAAACTTTCAAAAAAGTTACAATCTCAAGAGTTTCATGAAAGGGCAGGTATATGCAATTCGAGAGTAAAAATATAATTCTATTACTTGAAGTAAAAAGAGAACAAATATAGTTTCCCATTATTCATAAATATTTATTTTATTTTTAAAATACCATTAAGATTTACTTTTAATGGAAAATATGGTTAATTTCTTTATGAAACTTACAAAAAAAAAATTACAATTTCAATAGTTTCATGAAAGTGCAGGTATGCAAATCGAGACTAAATATATATTTCTATTACTCGAAGTAAAACGAGAACAAATATGGTTTCCCATTATTCTTAAATATTTATTTATTTTATTTTTAAAATACAATTAAAGTTTACTTTTTATGGAAAATATGGTTAATTTCTTTATGAAACTTTAAAAAAAAGTTACAATTTCAAGAGTTTCATGAAAGTGCAGGTATATGCAATTCGAGAGTATAAACATAATTCTATTACTCGAAGCCAGCTGTTCTATGGTAAATAAGTATTCCAGGAATGTCAAATTTATGTGGACACATTTTATACAATCTAGAAAACCCGTGCTTCTCTGGTGAACTGAATTTAGGACCAAATACGAAAACGGAGAAATATTTCGACATTCACACAGATGTATTTTCAGAACAAATTGGGCTATAAAAACTCTTCCTTTTTGTTATTATAGTGACATGGTTCAGATATCATTTTTATGCCGCAGCAGTATTTTGTACATAAAATACTGTAGAAATAGGCTAGATTGTGTTGGAAATACAATTTTTTTCATTCGGAAAATGTTCTGCATTTGCCGCTCTTTTTTCAATAAGAAGACACAAATTTATGAAGAATGTGGAGTAGAATATTTTAATTTCGTTAAAAAGTCTGTCAAATTATTAGTATTCCCTTTTCTTTTCCGTTAGTAGATATTCTCTCAATCAATCTATCCCGATTGAAAATATTAAATAATATCACGTCCTCACTTTTTTTGTTCGATCGCCACACTGAGAAAAATAATATCGTCCTTAAAATCGTCATAATCGGTCAATGTCAGAAAAAATATATAATTATCGACATTTTCTCCGCGATTCAGAACCTTAAAGATTGCTTACAAAAAACAAACAAAAAAAAAAGCATTTTTGAATGCTATTTATCACCGTTTTTACCGAATGAAAACGTAAACTTTAAGTTTTTAAAATTCCTTTAAATATGACTGAATTTGTTCAACAAAAATTGCTACTTTGGAATTGTGTCGAATTTCCAAAGTAAAAGAGAACATTATCTAAACTTAAATTCTGCCCACGTTAATCAAAATAACGATAGGTCACGACTTTGAATTAGGGGTATTGTAATCGGTGAAGTAGACATGATACGGTCTATAGTTTGCAGTCCATTAAAGGCTTTTCCAAAGAAAAAGTCATCACGCTTTTGCGAATTACTGCCGTAAAATCGTGTTTACATCACCTGTCTTTATTTCATTTACCCGTTCGAACGTTTTACAGAATACCCTCTGGGCGAATACAGGAGCTTATTGAAAGCAGTAGTTGTATTTCGTTTAATCGGTTATTTCTAAAAAGTCTCATCTCATAGAAATACTTAGCTGTGCTTAAAAAGAATATCTTTCTCATAGAAAAACTTAGCTATGGGGAAATCGTCGACGCGCATGTCATATGATTATGTAGCATACAAAAGATCCCTGGAGGACCTATTTGGCTTGGGTTCTCTAGGAAAAATTAAATCTCAGCATACTTTAACATCCCCATAGATCTCAGATTAATTGTAATCTGAGCTCAAAATTGGTAGCGAGAGTCGCCTAGATGGTGCCACAAAAAATGGCTCTCAGTTCTGAGGAATATGCCGAGTCTGCAAAGGCTTGACCGCCAATGTTGCAGCCCCATTGGAGAGAAAAAAAAATACTTAGCTTGATATTTAAATCGGAATTCATTGGCCAAGATAGTGTTATGATCGAGTGTATTGTAATATATAATTTTACTTACTTATTATTATTTGGCTAGCTGGCGAATCATGAGGTATCCTGTCCTATGAAGCCAAGGTCCTGTCCACTTGTAGAATCTGGTTGTTCTTTCAAGGTAAATAGCATTTAATTAAAGAAAAATAATGATGGAATTGATGATTCAATTATGAGTAAACGAACCTCCGAGGCGTGGTTGTAAATTTGTAATTTTACATTCAAAGTACAGGGTGAGGCAAACAAAACCGGCCCCGAGGTGGAGATAAGAATGCGACAGAAATGTTGCCAAGTCTAAAACCAATACAAAAACAGGTTTGCTTACTGAAGCTATTGATCGCTTCAATATTAAGCCCAAACAAACGCTTGGCGACTTATTTGCCAGCAACTACGCTACGCTTTTAAGAGCTATTTGAAATGGAATATAAACAAGGTTAGTAGAGCTGATCAAGATTTAGTGATTATTTGATTGTTTCGATTGTTATTTATCCTAGAGAATCGGACCTTTTCGGGTTTTTTTTCAGAAAAAACATTCTAAATTGATTGCAAGACACAAAATTTGCATTATGGGACGTCTTCTTACAATGCGAACTAAGATCTGAACTCGCCACTAGTCTATGAGTAGCTCTAATGTAAAGCGAATCCGATCCAACCAATGCAAAAACAGGTTTCAGGCGGCTTCAGGAGTTTTTCCCGCCAAGCATTTCAACGTATTCCCATCTCTAAATGGGGGCCGGTTTTGTTTGCCTCACCCTGTATAATTACCTTGTTAAGTAATTAACTGTTGTATTTTTTTGCAGTAATTTTGAATACCTACACTGAAGTTGGGGAAGGACAAACAGGATAATAAAAAAAGGGGAAAATACTTAACTATATACGCAAATCAGCAAGTTGAGTTAAATATTTGGCCAATCTCTGATTTGACTTAACCTAGATAAGGAAGCCTATATAGATTCAAATTTATATAATGCTTTACTCTACCGATAATTCGTATGGACACTTTGAAGGGTTTTAAACAATATTTATTAGTGTTTTTAAGTTAATACATTCTTTTATCAGAATTTATATATATATTGTTTAATTTTTTTAGGGCACAGCAGAAGAACTGGATAATCATTCCAATGACGTTCAAAGCCATATACAAATGATTGCAGAGTCAATGGCGCAATATCGCTATAATATAAAGGTAAAATTTATTACCAGTCTAATGCGCGCACGCGTAACATAACACCTAATATTTTATTCAAAAAACAAGATGACTCGACTAAAGTCTGGGTTTAAATCTAAAAAACAATTTGCAAGTGCTGATTTTTAAAAAAAATAATAACAAAAAAGGGCTTAAATTAATCTTAAATCAATATTGATTAATAAGAATCAAACTCGGTATTTATTTTCAATAGTTAATTATTTCTTATTTAAAAATTAAGGGTGAAAAGCAGTATCATGTCATCCATACTTTGTACTTACGTATCATTATCCATACTTTGATAATTGTACTTTTCCGATTGGAAAAGAACAATTTAAAAGTAAAATTTAACTTATTTTTAATTTATTATTCAAGTTCTTCAAACATTTAATTTGTTTCTCAAACATAAAAAAATTGCTTTTTTAGAATCTCGAACTAAAAATTGAAGAATCTGTGATGGAAAATTTGCGACTGAAGGAACAGCTCCAGGTTTGTTCGTTTTCGCCTTTGTTTTATTCCATAAAAACCATAACCTTAATGTTTTAATTTAATAAGTTTTAACTTTATTATTTCAGGATATTTACCCCGTTTTGGGATCTGTAAAAACTTTAGACAAGACTGTATCCCTATTGTTGGAGAAAGTTAAAGTAAGTTTGTATTGGTTTTCTTATTACCTTCTGCACACAGATAGAAAAGCTCATATAAAATCTTATGTATTTCCAATTATATAGAGACTTAATTTATCTCGTAATATTTAAATCGTTTTGTTCCACATTTTTTTTTTTAAATTCTTTTAAGATTTTTCATACGTATGTCATTGCCTTTGAACAATATAATTCTCAAACTTACTAAGAACCCGCTTCAAATTATAATTTTTGTTTTCAGAAAATGGAAATTGCAGAACAGACTGTCGAAGAAATGAATGAAACGCTCGTACGCCTGAAGGACTATATGCAGGTAAAATAACTATAGGGCCTTAAGGAAAATATAATAAATTCTTCTTACAAAACTTTTTTTAACATAATATTTTGATTAATTCAAAACTATAATCATACAATATCTAGCACCACCTCAGCAGTTAGGATTAATCACAAATAATAATTGAGTAGGGTCAAGTGGGGTAAGTGTGATTGGGGGTAAGTGTGATAAACAGCTCTTGTAACTTTGGAAATCATTATAAAAATCTGAAAGTTTGCAATATATAACATTAGACCACTTATAATTAAACTAAAAAGAAACATTGACCTTATTTTTTGTTTAAAGAAAGTTTTGAGCTTTTGAATTTAAGTGCAACTGTCATCTTTTTATATGGGTTTTCCTATGTGGGGTAAGTGTGATGGATTTTGAAATGCAAATTTTGTACACTTAAAATTGGAATTCAAACATATAATTTTTTTTCTACATATGTATGTTTCTTATAATAATTCACTACCAATTTCAGGATTTGGAATTTACTTGAAGCAGAGAACGAATTTTCTTAGTGAAAAATGCAGAAACCCTATCACACTTACCCCACTTGACCCTATATATATATATTTGTTGTTTTATATAGTAGTATCTATATTATCTTTAATTGTATGTAATATTTTATGTGATGTTTAGATTTTGTGAAAAAGGGATTCCTCCATGTAACATCGAATACTTGAATAAATCCAAACAAACTTTGCAATTTCAATACCTTTTCAAAAGAATCATTTGTTTGCATTACATTTCTGAAAAAAAAAAGTTTTGATATTTTATTATTAATTAGTGTAGAGAATTAAATAATTTTTGAGAAATTACAAATGCTAAATATAGTAGTTTTGCTGTACATTTTCACAAAAGACAAGCAAATAATATTAACGCTAACTGCACACTTATTTTTGTATCCTTTTTCGTTTCAAAGCGTGTCCAACCTGCCGTGGTTCAAGATCACAAGTCCAAATCTCCTCAACCTCAGGCGTCGAAATCTCCATCTCCAGAGTCAAAATCTCCTCCTCCGCGGGGGTTATTCAGCCACAACACATCTTTCGAAGAAAACAGAACGAAGCATGCAGCGCCGCCAACGGATCTCTAGAAAAGTCTAAACTAAATTTTTGATTGAGTGATTGGAACACTTCTAACTGTCTATTTCCAAGGAAAACTTTTGAGACCAATTAAATCAATGTCTAGAGGAATAATGAAATCCGGGGAACGAGTGCCAAATTGTTTAGTTGGTTAATATACTTTTTAAACGCATAAAAACGTCCTTGCCATGCCTGGTATATACTAGTAGTACTTATAATATGAGGACAGCATTTCAACTTACCGGTATAGTTTGCTGAAAATACGAGTAGTACTTTGCTAGGCAATTTTTAAGGGATTTTTTTTAAATCATTTAGTTTTTGTTATTTTTCTGGTCTGCAAATGTGAACTAGTATTATCAAAGGGCTTGTGATAAAATTCAAGAAGAGAAGTGTTTGACGTATTTCGCAAAATATTTTAAAGATTAACTAACTCGTTCTACAACCTGAATGTAGATTGTCCTTTGAAGACTAATAAATCTTGGTTATTGGTATATTGTTGTTGATAACTGAATTTATTTTTAAATGAAATATATTTTGAGGTAGCTGTGATAAATGCTGCTTTTAATGAACATATAATTTTATTCGTTACTCTTTGTGACACCATACCCTGTAATGTAAATAATGATTCAACTGTTGAATATCAAACAGTTCTAAGATTAGAAAACTTATAGACTGGTGAAAGGGATTTGTGTTAGTGATATCTATTTTTATTTACCTAAGGTGTATTTTAGTTAAAGTGAACCTCTTGCAGAAGTAAAAGCAAGTGTTTATTTTATCAGATATGAATTCATATGTATTTTTATTGTTTTTGGATGTTATGTACAGATTGTTGCAAATAAATGTTTTAACTAAAAATGAAACCTGCTGTATTTTATGAAATTTTACTGACAATGTTATTTAAGAGGGGGCGATACATGTAATTTTTTTTTTAAATTATATAAATAGTTAAAATAACATTGCAAAAATATGCCTTCAAATTTTTAAGAATAAAATTTGCATTATTTATTGACGAAAACTCATTTAAATGCTTCACTTAAACTTGGCGCTTGAGGGCTTTGTTAAAACTTTTTTAAGCACGAATTTTATCTCAAAACTTTTTTTAAAAAATAGGCGGGCAAGATAACTCAAAAGATCTCAATCGATCCTTATAAAATTTGGTACACGTCTTCTCTATAGTATTAACTTCTAGTTGAACCTCAAAAATGCCAACTCTTTTTAAAAAAAATAGTTTTTTTAAACAAAACCCTTTGAAAAAAAGGGTTAAAAAAATCGAACTTTTTTTTATCCTGAGGCCTGCCGATTTATATTTTTTCACAACTTTTTTATTGGTTTAACTTTACGATGTAGTTTTATGGGTGTCTTCCCCGTGAACCGAATCCCCATCCATAGAACACAGATGTTTGGAACTTAACAATAGCACAGCAATGGGGTGAAAAAAAGGGCTGTATATGTGATGTTTGTCTCTTTTGATATTCTTAAAAGAATTGCACGTAAATTGTAGGAAGGATTTTCACTGCATGGTCTCTCAAGATGTCTTGTCTAAATTTTTGAGACACACAAACTATATGCTACAATTGTACCCGTCGCTAAGGGATGTCTCACCTTTTCATATTGCAATTTACCTGAACCCCTTACCCATCACACCACCCTACCCCAACGAGATTTATTATACTATATGGAGATTCTGCCCATGGAGATTCGGCCCACGGGGCATAAACCGTTTTATGAACCCTTTCAAATAAAAAATTTCGATTTTAGATCACTATAGCAGACGCTAGAACGCTCGCGTATTGATACTTTTATCCGAGAGGTTCTCAAGAAATGGGTTACTATGATGGCTATTTTGGGAAAAAAAACTTTAAAAAAAATCTAATTATATTTTAATGTCTAATTCTAATGTATAAACATACCGAATTTTAAAACGATTCATGTTTTTTCTTTGGCGACTTGACAGTGAAATGAAGTCGCCAATTAATGGACTAAATCCTATCTTACTAATAATTTTGAAAATGTGAGTTTTGCAACTACACCCTTCATTTATCTTCGAATTATCGAAAATTACAATCTTAGAAGACTAATTTGCCTGGTTATAAAGTTAAAATAAACATACAAAAATAATTTATTTCTTAAAACACCTATTACTACACAACTTAAGTGTTATGTATATGATATTAACACATTAAAACACCATTTATAAAAAGGACTATTTATTTTCATATATAAAAGTCAATCCACTCAAAAAATGTAAAAAGCTCAGAAATGCAGCTTATAACACAAAAGCATTTGGGTTTTGTTCTCTTCTATTACAGTATAGACAACTTTATGTACACACTCTGATGCATTTAAAACAATTGATGATGACACATACAATTTCAACACATCAATAACATGCTTCGACATTGAGTTCTAACACTTTAAAATGAGAAGAAGCTACATTGCAAGTAGAATTTTACATTTTCCACAATAATTGTGTTTATGAGTACATAATAATAAGTATGCATTGATACACTGAAATACCAAAGAAAAGGTTTTTGAAATCTTCAGTTTTTCATAACACAAAATATTCAGATCATTACATTGAATCATGACAAAAAATCAACTAGGGTTGCATCAAAACTTTTGTAATAAAATCTATATTATTACAGTTAAATATTTCGAGAGCTGCCATTCTAATTTGATCATTGACTTTCTTTGGGAACCTGCACAATTTCTAATATATTTTTTACACTATGTAAAATGTCCTTTTTCTCCCTTTTTAAGCATATATTTTAACGAATCAAGTGTTTGCATAAATAATGGACATGAATTTTTTTACACTAATTTAAAGAAAATAGATATTAACCAAAGTGAAAACAAAGTAGCATCTCTTTAACACAATTTAGAATATAAAAACATAGAATTACAATACCTTTACAAAATGCTTAATAAAAAAATATATAGTACCGTTATTGAGCAATTAACGCGACTAGGCAAAAAGTATAGTTTGATACAATAAGTTTTAAACACTAACAAAATAGCATGCTCTTTTAAAATTCAAATAAGTAAATAGATAGTGCCTTACAATAACAATTTAAAGAAACAAAATCTAGCTGCCCCGATTTGAAATATAAACAGAAGTCACCAAATCCAAATGTATATATTTAAAAAAAGAGCATGCAATAGACCAAGAAACTAGATGATTAATTTTAAAATACACACTAATTGAATTAGCTGCAGAAAACTGATTGGGCAAGTTTGGAGTTCTTGGGTCGATGATACTGTTTATAAATACATGATTAACTTCCAATGTCTTTTTGCTTTGTTTTATAAAATCAATATAATCAAAAAAAGGGTTATATTAATGTTTTTTTTTTTAAATTAGAAGCACATTGACTTTAGTAAGACTTGTAACATCTGATAAGAGAATTGTGCCATCGTAACTTACTATTTCATAATTAATTTCTAACAGGATTCATACATATTTCTTACATTTAAGATAAGGGCATTTGAAAGACCATACCTTCAAAAATAAAACCCATTTCTGAACCAATATTATGAAGTATATATAATAGTAACAACATATATTTTACTTAGCTTATAGAATAAATTAAAAACACATTAAAATTACAAAATCATTTAAAAAACAAACAAATACAGTCTTTCTGTTTAAAAAAACATCGGTAATGCAAAGCTGTCGGTCATGCAGAAGTTTTACAATATATAACGTTACAAGATTAATTATTATTTAACCATTTAATAATATATATTCCTGAAAGAAAAAGTGAAATAATACGTTTTTAAGAAGAAATAAAATAGTAAAACAAATAATTGTTGTTCTTCTAGTTTTGGGTATAAAAAGACTTAAGACATTAAATTTAACAAGGAGTTTTTAAGAAAGCCGTACGAACCCTGTCTACACATATATGAGTGCAATTGCAATGTGTTTATGCTAGTTAGTTGGTTGTCAAGATTTCTATTTCTAAAGTGTGCCTCTACTAAGCAATGTGATGACAAATTGCACTTTTACATTTGATATAACTCTTAAAGACATATATACATTCAGATATTTACAGTTCTAACATACTTTGAAACTTTCTCTAAACTGTAGCTACAACATTCCATATACATTTACATATAAATATTCAACTAAGACACTCTACAAAAGTATAAACATGTAAAGTTAAAAATACTTGTTCAAAGGAAATATAAATGTATGTCGTTAAAATAGAAACTTAAAAGTATTTGTATGAGCAACATTTGTTATTAAAAAAACAGAAAAAAATGAACATTCCGAGTTTGATTTAAGGAATAGTAAATTGTATACAATATGCAAAAGCAATATAAAACTATAAGCATGTTTCCAGTCTTAAAACAAAGACTAGAAGAAAAGTAAATATTTTTACAATAAAAAATAAAATGGTTAAGTTTTGTTCCATTTATATTAAGTAGAAGAATTACGTAATTATAACTCATGTTTCTTGTACCTGTGGATATAATTGTAAAGGAAAAAATACTTTGAAAACAACCATATAGAAAGTAGAAAATGCCAAGTTTTGGAAGAAAAATATTATGATGTTATTTGATCTGTTCAAAACTCGTTTAAAATTTCAGCAAATACAAGTTCGACTAAATATATAAATGAGAAAATTGATGTTCAGAGTAATGAAAAAATACAAGACTTTTCAAATTAAAAAAGTGATATTTAAAAAATTACTTAACATTGGTTGCAAAATCAACTAATATTTTAATACTAACTTGTACAGAGAAAACACAAGAGTGCCATGAGATATAGTATTAAACATATATCAAAGTAAGTTATAATGTAGAATATATAAAATAAAAAATGGCATATTTAGAGAAAAATTGGCTTAAAGTAGTTAGATGAACTTCTATTTTGAGGTAATGACAAGCTACTATCCTGTATTTGTAAAAAGACACTGAGCAAACAGTAATTAATTAAATAATGAAAAATTAGCAAAATTAAAAGAATTACAAAGGATACAATCTTAGAACAAAAACAGATTTGGAACGCACTTTTTGATGTGTTTTCTCTAATACAGATTAAGTACGACTAACTTGTACATATGGTCCCAATTTTATATTTAAAAAGATTCAACCCAATAAAACAGATTAAAAAATCATAAAATTATATAATGCACATTAAAGTTTCAAGTAAACTTGCAAAGTAATGAATTGGCAGTGATAAAAATATTTTTACTTACAGTAAACTTGATTGAATTTTACAGTAAAATTGCCTATTTTTTCTATAAAATAAAACATTCATTTATAGCTACTGGTTTAAAGTTTCTGATGGTTGCATATGTACATTCCCAATAAAATATTATGTTTAAAATATACGGCTAAGCTGTGTTACAATACAAAAATTCTAAAAAAAAGTCAATTTACAATAGTACCCTTAAAAAATAGTATCTCAAAATTTAAACTGCTAATTATGTATATCAATTTAAGTATAAAGATAATATTTTTTGTAACTAATTAGAATTTTAGATAATTAAATTTTATTAAAAGAATATTAAAACAATATTTTGTAAAGTAAAATAATAATCTTCTCATTACGAACTTACGAGAAATTATAATTCTTTGAAATGTTCACTTGAGATTCCAAGTTAAAGAGAAAAATAAACATGTAATTGATAAACCTCCACATTAATAACTTAGGTTATTAATGTATTACACCTGATTGGAATCATGATTAATGTGTAAATGCTCACAGAAAAACAAAAAATAATTGTCAGAACTATTGAAAACTTGTTTCATAGATCAGTAAGTAGACAGTAAACTACTGTTACAGAGCAAATATTAGCAGAGATGAAAATTGGCATATAACCCTCAACAATGTGAACTCTACATAAGTTCTTCATGTGGCAGAAAACTTCTAATAGCCCAGGAGGCAGTGAAAACTTTTCAGGTAAAAAATCAGATTTTTTAAAAAAAAAATTAAATTGTATTAAAAGCTAGATATATAAGGATCTGAACCCAGTTTACCTGGAACTTTTGTATACAATTGAGAAAATATGGAAGAATTCATTGATCAGCAGTGTCCGAAAAAAAAATTCAATTTAAACCTCCCTGTCAATGACTCATTAGGAGATGGAAAAAAAAAAACAGAATCTAAATCTCATTTCCTATATTGTAATCATAATCAGATAAATATTCCCGAAAACCTAACAATTGCACTGATAGAACAATTATAATTTAGAAACATTATAATTTCGTCTCGCGTAAAGCCGCAATTAAAACATAGAAGAATTGAGAATATATCTGATCAATTAATTAGCACACGCACCAAATTTCAAAAATTACAACTAAATTTATACTCTGACACTTTTGACAGCGACTCAAAAAGTTAATCAATATAAAAAAATTGGAACTTTATAACCACACTTGCTAAATAGTAATCAGGTAAATATTCTGGGAAAATCCTTACAATTGCACTATTACAACAATTATATTACTTTTCCCTCACATTAAGAAAACCATGGAAAGACACCATGGAAAGATATGCAGCCAATGTCCATTTTGCTTCAAATATCCTTTTTTCTATTGGGAAAAAAAAGTATTGATTTTCTTACAGGAAAAGTTCACTGGCTCCCAGACTATAAAACAACCACAGTTGCTTCAGTTTGTCCGAGAGATGTCAAGTCGCTTGTGAACGCCTAAACTAGGTAGGCTGCGACTTTGAGTCCTGGTATCATGAGATGATACGTCATAAAAAAGTAGCGTTGATTATACTCTTTGTTTTATGTCAGCAAAGGTGCGGGGACCTTGCTGACATTATTTGTCAGTGCCACTTGGCTTTCTGGGCAAAAATGTCGGCTCGCAAGTTTTGGGCAAAGCAGATACCAAGGATCTGAAAGACGAAAGGCAAATTAATATTATGGAATGTGTGTAATACAAATAGATTAACTTGGATAAAAAGGGTTCATATAAATGTCTTTTTAAAAAGTAAGGTCTTTTACCAGCAAAATGTTTAAAGGACCTACATAGAATCAATATAGCAAAAATTATAGAGATTGCACGGATTTTACATAATATCTAAAACTAGACTAGTAATATATATTTCACAAAAAGATTCTTTGATTGTACAGTTGATATGAAAGTTTTGCTTCTATTTTAAAGCAAGGAATATTATTAGTTATTCTTTGAATATAAATTAATTTAGTAAATGATAAGAATTAATTATTGAATTTTTGAAAGAAAATAAATTAAACTAACATCAATAAATAAACATTAAATGTTAAAATGCAAAGTGAATCTCTTGAGTATATTTACCCACCAAACTCTATTCCTGCCATAAACTACAATCATGCAATATCAACCACAATAGCTAGACCAAGGACTACACCCTTCAGGGGAATTAAAATCTTCCGCAATGGTTTTCAAAGTTACAAAAGTTAACCTCACTGCGCTAAGGTAGAACCACCTGTAGAATATATTTTTGACTGCTCTTTTATATTGACCAAGATCTTTTACATTGAACTTGGTCCCCCAAATCAACTCTGTTACTATTTGAAGGATATTGATGTTGCAGGGTCAATTAAACATTTTTAGACCAATTTGTGTCCTTTGCATAGTAGACAAGACAATAACCTACTACAGTCAATATTGCAGAAGCTTATAGAGATTCACTTTTGCTAAAAAAAACTATGAGCAATTAAAGCTTCTGACGTCCTATGCACTTTTAGTACAGTGCATCAGGTTTTTATTTTGTTTCTTTGAACACAGTTCATACGGTATTTTACAATTATCCTTTATGGAAATGCAAAATTAATATTTCAACTGCAACATGGTTAGATGGCATAAATAATTAATGACTGATGGCAAATAGAACATTTTTTTTTCTTTTACATTTAATATCTCCAATCAAGCAATCTCCTAAAGCAATTTTTGTTTAAACCTTGCACAAGCAACAGGAAAAAAATCAATCTTGCGTTTACTTTTATATTAACAATAATTGCACACTTGAGTAGTGCTAATATTAAAGCTAATTGCAGAGCAATGTACAGCAGCCAATTATACAATCTATGTACAAATTTACCTTGAAATGTGAACACTCTAATACACACGAGCGAATAACATTGATAAAATCCTAAGCACAATCTTTTTAAGTCGCATCTGAACAAACATTAAGACTGAAGATTATGATGCAGTGAGCTGTTAAGCTGCAGTATCTACACTAATGACTTGGGCCTCTGTTGCAAGCACTCAATAAGTTAGACTCATAAAAAAAAGCTGAAAGACTGATTATTCCAGAACAAATAATTTCCAATTCATTATTGCATTTTACCCAGCAGTATGCAGCACTATAAGTACAACAAAAGTCCAAAGAATTGGTGAATGTGCGAGAGGATTTATTAAAATCAGTTGAAGTGTTTTGAACAGGGTTCCCACTCTTATTTTAAAATAAGAATCAAGGACTTTTCAAGGACTCCTAATTTTTTTTTTCAAGGACTCTTAATCACAATGTGTCAATTACTATACCTATTAAATCGACCCAGCAATAAAATAAAATAGCTTTCGAAATACCGTCGAAGCCAGGTGTTAGGGCAACTATTTCATTATCAGATGAAAACACAGAAGTATTGGGCAAAAATATTAATATAAGTGTTTAAATCTAAGCAACGTTTTGTAATGCCTAAGTGCTATGAATGTGCGTCATTTAGAGCCGACTTTAGCAATGTTTTAAGAAATGACTTCTCGAAATTTGAAGGTCGCAAACTAAGAAAATCAAAGGACTTTTCAACCAATGTTTGTCAAAATCAATTAGAACTAATGGGTACTCTTTATTAAAAATCAAAGACTTTTCAACGATTTTTGGTAAAAATCAAGAAGTATTAAAGGGTTCTAGAAATTGCAAATAAAAATTAAGGACTTTCAAGGACCCGTGGGAACCCTGTTAAATAAACTGTTTTTATCCCCCCCTCAATGTCACAGATTGACAAGAGCACATACCTGGGCAAAGGCAACTGCCAACACAAAACCAGCTAAGGGTAATAAATTCTTTTCAGCCCATTCTTCTCCGGACCGCAAGCAACCTTTCTCAAAGATCACACGCGATCTGTCTCGTTCCTGGAGGCAGGGCAGAATGTTTTTTACAACTGGTTTTTAGTTTTTATACAACCTTTTTACTTACCTTGCTATTAATTGGGGAGAAAATAATTAGTTGAATAGGTTATCGATTGTGCCTTTTGGTATGCTCATTATAAGAGCAACAGAATTTTTTTAAAAATAGAATCAATGTATAGGTTTGCTATGTTAAACAATGATTGTTTTGATTAAAAATGTTGTTTGTCCTAGACATGCAAATTCATAAGAAGTCAGATGCTTTTCAAAAGCAAAAGAAACCACTGGAATGCATATTTTTGCATTTCAATTAGCACTTTAAAATATACACAATTTAATATAAAAATAGAAAATTCTTAAAATATTAAATTCAATCTTTACTACTAACTTAAACTTTACTTAATTTAAATATCACTCTTTATTATTACACTACTTAAATTCTCAATCTTTACTACTGTTTCTTTATGTCTGAATGAAAAAATCAGAAAAATAGCGCATCAAAGCTACAAACGCGAACCTAATTACCTAAATTAAACATAACTGAATCTAACCTATAAAAACATTTTATTAAACAGCCCATTTTCCCTCCTCATTTCCAATCCAAGCCCACAAAATAAACATACCACACGGCACAATCAACAAGACAATCCACAACTTTTTTTTTCTAGTGCGTGTTAGTGCAGCGGTGCAGTTATAAAAAGAGCCTCTACCTGTAGCACAGCCACCCCTACAGAAACTCCCGCCACCGGCACCAGATTAGCTTCGATCCACTCCTCACCGGCTCGCAAGCAGCCCTTCTCATAGATCACGGTCGACTTATCCCCTGTCTGTTAGCAGTTAAAAGAGGGTTAGTGTACAGTCACCAGATGAATGAAAGAGATATTATTGGAAGCAGGTTACTGGATTGAACCATCTGAGGGGGAAGTGAATTGGTTGAAATGTAAGCTGGGTTTCACTGAATGCGATTAAAATTTAAATTTGTAACTGAAAATTAAATTTCTTAAATTTCTTAAAATTATATTTTTGCAGTAGAGAATTATAAATGACTCCTAAATAATTTTAAAAAATAAAATAATTAAAAAATAAGTTAAATTATGCGAGTTGCTAGAAAACCAGACAGCTATGTGACACTTTAAATGTATTTATCCCTGTTGGGTTAAATGAATTTTCAAAGGTTTGTAATGGGCTTTTATCAGCAACATAAATAGAATGAACACACCAATCGAATATAAAGAATCCTCTGAGAAGGTGACCAGACGATAATATCGTCCAAATCCCTAAATTGGCGGGAAGGGTTGCTAGGTTTGGCAATTTATCACTTTTGTTTCTTTTTAGAGTTTGCTTTTAAGAATGTGTGGGGTCTTTCGTTGTTTATGCTTTCCTTGACATTGCAGAAAAACTTTCCAAATGGTCATAATCATGTAACTTGACCCTATCCGATACAGGTTACACTATAGGTTTCACAAAATGCAGTTCATACTATTTAAAATCTCTTGATTTGCATTCACGTTAAGATTTTTTTTTATAGTTCTCTGAAGAATGTGCAAATGATCAAGAGTGTAAACTTCATGAACAACAAAATTTAAATTTTCCAAAAAATGTATTGTGAAAATTAGATTTATGTAGTAAAATCTAAACTCCTCAACAGCCTGTTAGTGGGCTAAGGCCTGCTGTGCCCATTTCGGATTTCTGTCTTTAATGCTTTTAAAATACATTTTAGGGCTTTACATTGAAAAAAGCATAAATTTAATAATTTTAAGAAACGTCATGTAAACTGGTAAACCATCTATGTTAAAAACTCTTTCAGATGATTAGGACCGAAACATTATGTGCCATGCTATTTCACATGAAAACAATAAGTACAGAAATGTTATACATGTGTTGCTAAAATCCAAACTTAGAGTTTGTGAATTGATAACATTCATAATAGTATGTGTTCGTTATGTAAAAGGAAACAAATATTATAGAAAATTATGTTTTAAAAAAATTACTTTGATACAAAACTGTTTCCAATAATATCCCATTAGAAGGCCGATACATTATAAGGCACCTCATACCATAGCAAGAAGGTATTGTAAAGTAAATAGAAGGCATATATAAAGAAAGAGGAAACAATGTATTAAAAATCAAAAAACAAAATGAAAAGCAACAAATAAAATACACATGAAAAACTTTTAACAGAAAGGGAAAAATTAAAATATGTTAGGCAAGCTAAGCCTTAAACATAAAACATTTATAAGAAACTTAATGCCAGAACCAATTAAACGAATAAAAAAGTACATTGTTTTAATAATATATATAATAGTAGTTAGCATAATAATAGTGACATAATATTTGAAGTGTGAGTTTTGTTTTAATAGTTTTTTTATACTTCAAGTATATCAGACTGGTTTAGTTGTATACATATTTAATTACCCTCACAATAAATATTGTATACATGTTAAATTTTTTCACAAATCAAATGTAAAAGATTCAAGATGTTAAAAGCAAATAAATAATTCCATTCTCATCACTAGTCAAAATTTTAAAGTTTTACAAATTTAAAGTGTTATTTAAAAATCAAAATAACTTATTACTGACATATTTTTTTTGTTAGACATGTATATTAAATATTCAAGAAAAAAAAACAAATAATTTTACAACACATGGATGTTAGAATTACTTAAAGCACCTACATGTCAATTTAGGTGAAAATCAACATTTTTATTTTTAGAACAATTCTCTAACCTAAAAAGGTGCCTTCAAGTAAACAACTTTTATAATTTAATTTAGAAAATATTTATTTAAAAGCCAAATGATAAATTTTAGGTTAAACTTAAATGTTACCTTATCCACATAAATATATATCAGAATAAAAATTATTAACATATTTGAACATGATATATACAAAAAATACACTTACATAATCTTGTTTCCTTACATCATAACCACATTGCTTGTTTTTTATAACCTCCTGAAAAGAAAGTCGATATGTTATTAACAAATAACTAAAATGTCCACAACTAAGTTTTTCTAAAAATTAGTTACATTTAATTTCGAAATAATATATTTTAAGTTAATTAGTGGGTTTATTAATATATATTGCACTTCAACTAGGTTACTAGGTAAACAGCTATACACCTTGTAAGTATATTAGAATAAAATATTTTTTAATGAATAACTTTAAGTAAACCTTAAAATAGTATTTTTTTTATGATACCTTTAAGTAAACCTCAACTGCTGAAGTATAATTGTAAAAATTTCAATTATTCAAAAACAATTTCAAACACAAAAGAAATAATAAATATCTTTTAATGCCAATAATTGAAAGACCACAGATCATTAACGTTTTAAATTCTGCTTTAATTTGAGAAGCAAGTGGTAACTGTTAAGAGTTTTAGAAAAAGTGCAATTTTCCTTTTTTGCAAAGATATAATTAAATGTACAGAAACTTAAATTTGAAGAAGATACATGTGCACAACCTTGCAAAACAATTATAATGAAAAAATAATGGAGAGGGTTAGCTTTTATTTAATGCTTAATCATTTATTTTTTTAAATACATGTTTAATACATAACTACAGTTGCATTAATTTGAGTTTTAAAGTAGCCTTGAAATACATTCAATGTCATAAATTTACCAATTTTCAAAAGGTTTTACGCCTGTAGTGACAACAAATGAACTTGCCTACAAAATTTTGATAGTAGAGCAGTAACATAATAAAAGCTTCAGATGTACAAATGAAACTTGGAAGTTTTACATACCAATATACTCGTATATAACAACTCCGTGTGTAAGCCGACCACCCATTTTTAAAATAAATATCCCTCTAAAATCGGTAACCCGTGTATTAGTCAAGGTAGGAAATGAGGCCATAGCCTTCTGAAGAAAATAAGAAAAAGTCGGTTCATGACGGACAGTAAGTTCTTTATTTTGCAAGTAAAAATTCAACCCCAATGAAAATAAAACAGGTTTCAGCTCTGAGTGTCTTGACATTGCTGACTCTGAAAGGAGAAGCTAAGTAGATGTGTTCAGTAAAGCGTAAACAGCTCACCACAGCACCCTGCCAAGGTCACAATGTTTTCTTTACACACTTGAAGACTGGTTGACTGACTACCCTGTACCTGAGCTACACTTTTCAAAAAAGCATCATGCTAAGAACTGTTTAAGCATCATTATTCATTATAGTGGTTAACATGAATAGATACCAATCTTATTTAATCTTCAAAATTTAACTGCTCTTGTTACTTTATTTTTAATAGATAGTATCTAAATCTGTCTGATTGAAATTTAGTTTTAGTTCAATCCTTTTTGCTACTAAAACAGCCCATGTAACTAATTATTCGATAATAATATTCCTATCGCATATTACCAGGAAAAAAAATCTTATGTAGCAGAAGTGTAATATTGGAGTCTCATGTATAAGTGGATTCTGACTTTTACGGCACTAAATTTTTTCAAAATTTCTCAGCTCATACACGAGTATATATACGGTACTTTTTTTAACACTTCCAATCCTTATTGACAGACATTTTTAAAAAATATTCAAACAAAATTGTAAAATTGCAATTTCTTTTCAATATAATCTGCAAACAAATTGAAGTACATGACACACATTTCATTGAAATCAACTAACCAAACCAACTAATATATTGACATAGTACTTACATTGGGTTGCTGTTTACAACAAGAAAACGGAACCCCACAAGCCTCTCTGCTGCCAACATCCACACTTGAACAATTAAAGTAAACATTCATGTCCCAGTCCTTTGGCCCCTCAATTCCACAGCATTCCAACTATAAAACAAATACTTTAATGCAAAATAAAGGCTAGAAGATTTAAAACATTTTATTTTTAAGATTCATTTTATTTTTAAGTTCTTTTGTCTCGAACATATAGGAAGGAAAGTCAAAATTTTACAAAGCTTGGGACAAGTTTCAGTGTATAATTTTAGATTTGACTGATCTTAGGTCATAAAGGAGACTTTTAGCAGTTTTCTAACTTAAATTGCGGAAAATTTCACCTTGTTTTACATCTTCAAACCTGTATGTTCAGTTCAGGACTTAGTGGATATTTGGTCGTTTTTTTTTTTCTGTAAATAGTCTGCCTACAAAACACTTTTTTTTGTAATTTACCCATTGTTCTTGTATCCAGTCAATCAGGTTCTGTCGATCTGGATCTTCTCTATAATGAACAATAAATGCTTGGAATCCATTGGTTGCTTGATTTTTTATCTAAAAATAAAATCAAGTGATCTATTACAAATGAACTTTATACTTAAAAAAAAAAAATTATTTGTAAGGATTAAAAAAAGTATTTTTATTTGCAACAAACTACAGACGACAAAAAACCAAGTTAGCATTTTAAATGCTATTTTGATGTTTTTTAACAAAAATCTTCAATTACTATGGTCTAATATAAATCTGTAAGAAGACTATCTTTACTATCAATAAAATATTCAAGGTACCTAGATGTTGCAATAATCCTGTCCCATTTTGCATGGACGGTTGCATAAACTAAACAACATTGCAATACTTTATTTAACTTTAGCCAATACACAAAGCTGAAGCAACTATACTTTTAATACCATGCTGTTACAAAAATATCAACGTTTAAAAAGTTCTACTTGTATGCTTTTTTCCATTTTCTATAAAAGTATAAAATACATTGGCAAAAATTATCCTTTTGGGATTAAGGAAATATAATTTTAAATAACTATATTCTCACCCAATCCTTGAAAATGAATCCAAGTGTACCAGCTGTCATTTCAAGTAGCAGCAGAATAGCTAAAAATATGGCATACTATGGAAGAAAAAATAGGTACATTATAATAAAACATTTATCAAGGATTTATATAGAAAACTCATACACATGGCCTGTTCATATCAATTGCATTCAACTAGAAAACTATCTCCAAATAAACTTGAAACTAACTTTATAAACAAAACAATGAAAAATCCTTTTTAAAAAGGAATCACCTCATAATGAACTGTTTTAATTATCTGGCTGTTGTCAAATGAGTTAATATTTCCAGCAACACAAATATTTTCTCTGAAAATCATTAATTTTATTAAATTTTAAATATTAAGGAGTTTTTGACACCATTCAGGGCATGTTAAAAATATGAATATATACATATATATTAATGAGCCAAAAATTTAAAGCCAATACTTTGAAACCAATTTAACACTTTGGGTAAAAATCTATACCACGGAGGGTTCACTGATCACGAATTATCATAATTCAAGTAGAAAACAAGAAAAATATAAGTTTCTATAACTAATATTTTAATTTCCATAATGGTTACGACCGGAAAGCATATACATATAAGTGCTAATCACATGATGCTTCTTCACTGTTTGATTGAAAATGGACTAATTTATAAGTACATTCACTAAATTTAATAATAATAAACAAAGAAAACCTTTATTTTGTACAATATTTAACAGACTATCATGACAAAATAATAATAAACTTACAAAGTCAAAAAGAAATATCTAGATTTACAACTAGCTTTCAAACAGATGGCTACGTCATAAACTCTGGTGTGAGGTGTGTACTGACATGTTTTTGGAGACATCAAAAAACCAAAGTTGAATTTCAATTTAGGGCCTTATTGAAATTTGGAGAAAGTTTGAAGCCCATAAAACCATTAGAACGTTTTTATGTTTTTTAAGGCCTGTGGGAGTTCTTTAGAAACATTGCTAAGAACTTAAAACTATAATCTCTTGCGACCTGGTGTGTCCATTTGGGGACATTTTTTAAAACCGCTTCACAAACAATTAACATGTTAATTAGTTCTGAAATTGACCTGGTCCGATAGAAGATTATTTCTATAAAAAAATGAAGTTGAAAGCGGGTCAATACAATATTAGAGTTCTTGTTCTTTAAAAAAAAATGTTTTCCTTGAACTTTTCAAAAAGTTCTTAGTAGTTAATTTTAACAGCATTTTGCATTAAAAATAATGTTGAAATATGTTAACTACAAATAAGTGATACCGACTTTTGTGTTACATTTATAGCACAAAATATGTATATTTTTACAGTTAAGGGCATTTCCCTAAGCATTATTAAATATAATTTTAAAAAAAAACAAACAAATTTTTAGCATATATTTGTATGAAAAGTATGTTTAGATTAAGAATATACGTGTAGGATTTCTCAGGTCCTTAAGAGGTTAAAAAGATTCAATCAACATACCGAAGCCAACAGACATGTATTCTCTCTTAGAGCTCCTACACATCCCGTGAAGCCAATGGTAAATGTGATAACTCCAGCAACAATGAACACAAAGGCTGGGTCCAAGGTGATGTTGGTGAGTCGGCTGAGGTTATTGAAGATGTCCTTTTCAGTCCATGCCCAGATGCCAACAATAAAGATGCATAGTCCCAATAGCTGAAATATTTGACAAAATAAAATGTGAATATTTTTCAGGTATGAAGATATGGTTATTATATATTTAATATATTATTTGGAGCATAATTATTTTTATTTTCAATAATCAAATAGGAAATGTAAGGTAATGAATATATAAAATAATGAATATCTAAGCAATGAAATTAATATAAGTAATAATGAATAAAGATAATAAGAATGAATATAATAATGATTAATGAACATATGCGATGGGAGTCAAAAATTTGAAATCACTATTTTGTGCTCTCTACACTTTTTATAGGGAGCTTATTCTAAAAAGAGTGATTTTAAACATAGGCTAGTCTATCTGTCTGAAACCAGTCTACAGTCTGCTTGAACTAAAAGAGCTACGGATTTCAATTTTGGCCTAGTACCGGTCAAATGCCATAATGAGGCTTTTGATAAAATTGCACATGCACAAGGGGAAGTTGCTATAAAACTAGGTTTTAAAGTTATTAACGTTTTCACATAATAAATTGTTAAATGCATGTATTCATTTATTGAGTGATAATAGAAAGTCGTGTAGTGTTACACATCCCTAGTTTTATATTTTAAAACACCACTTAAATTATAACTAATTCTTGAATATAAGGGCTTTTAACAGTTACAAAACAATTTAATGAAGCAACATATAACACATCAAAATTGCTTATATAAAAACCTGTATAACAGATAGATCTCTACAACTTTACTCTTTGAATAAATAATTGTCTTTATGCCAGTTAGCAATTGATAAACCCAATTAATAAACACTCAGACCTCGAGGTTGGGATTAATTGAGGAAATAACACTGATGAACAAACCTTGCTCTCTTCCTAATAACTGCTGCTACAATTGTTATTGAGATTTTGTTAATCGGGATTATATTTTAAAATAAATTTTTAATCAATTAATTAGTGTCCATTTGTTAACTTTTAATTTAGAGATTGCATTGTGTTATTACATCAAAATTAATATAATTGTTATTTTTAAATTTAAAGTTTCAATTTTTATTTCTAATAGTATTTGAATTAATGTTAACGTAAAGAACACTGATTTTAGGAATAAAAAGATTAGTCAGAGATAATTTTCTTGCTATGTTGATGCATATAAACATTCATTCATAATTAAACTGTATTTTGCATTATAGATACAAAGCTAAAATATGCGTTGTTTCATTAGCTATATTTAATTAATTTTCCGAATTAATTAAACTAAAAAAGTTGTCTTAAAACCAAAACTAATTTTTCAAGTTACCCCAATATCATATTCAGTTAAAAATAGATTTTATCAAAAAAGTAGACAAAAGAAAAACGCATTACTTTTTTGATTGAAAGTGTTATTTTTCATTGCCAAAGTATTGAGAAAAATATTTGCAAATAAACAATCTAGGGTAGGGTTTGCATGAAATTTTAAAGGCATCTAATTATCCCAGCCCTTCAAGCGTAACACAAATAGAATAAAAGAATAAACTAATTTGGAAGAATAAAAGCTTTCAAAATTATATTGTTATAACTAATTTCGTACAAATTAAAACAAAAATAATAATAATAATAAAAAATATCGAAAGATTATGTTCAAACCAAATCATAACAAAAGGGAGACGACTACACAACTATATGTATATTTCGTGCGATAAGAAAAATAATTGCAATTTAATATTTGTTGATCAATGCCAAATTGTGTCCGAATTCAAATCATAATAGCATATAGAAAGAAATTTGAAATTGAAAGGAAATTCATACATAAACATCACAGCAGATCGCTTATTGTAACTTACCCAAAATATTACGTTAAAACCAAAAATTAAATACTTTAAGCAGCAACTAATTTCACTTTTATCTCGCCTATGTTTTCTCTCAGGTATTCTTCCTCCATTTAGACTTCTTAATTGTTGCAGTTCTCGTGAATTTGACATTTGTTCATCAATCCAATAGTACATGGATGATATATGCTAAACAACACTAAACAAAGTCATAGGACCACGGAAACAGCAAACACAGGGGTTGGGGGAGGGGGAAACATGGATAATAACTTCTACTTCGTGAAGGATTGTTGCCACTGCGATGAGAATATCTGCGATGCAAAAAGCTGTAGCTTGGTTTGGTTTGTGGGATTGATGGCTCCATCGGTAGAGCAAATGACTCACTTGATCAGGGGAGTAGCCAGAGGAAATCCCTTTCATAATGTTTTCACAGCCTCCCCCTGAAATAAATTTTGAGATCTATCCATCCGTGGGCTTGTTTCACGTGTGACGGAAAAAAACCTTTTCGGGGATCTACCCCGATGTCTACTTTAATGATGCTACTTTAATGAGGCTTTTTTACGATGTCTTCTGTAAGATTTTTTTTTCAACTATCATCTTGCATTCAGGAAAGATGGTCAGCCCATTTTAGCCTCTGTAATTTAATTTAAATTTGACTACATAACAGTGAATTTTTTAACATAGTGACTGGGCGACACTAATGTCGCCCAGTGAAAGGAAAATGTCGCCTAGAAATATGAAAATTAAAACACTGGGCGGCAGTGAAATAACCGTAATTTACTAAAAAATCCCATCCGTTAAACCCTTAATAGTTTTTTTAAGGTGAAAATTTAAATTTTTAAATAAAAAAAGGCAAGTTGTAGCCAATTTGAGCTTATCCTCAGAGATTAAATTTATGGGCTTTGAAACAAAATATGCGAATTTCGTCTACATTTTTGTTTTTAAATTTCTGTTGTACAGCTGTGTTTTACCAAAAATTTGACACTTTCTTAAAATGTTAGTCAATAAATCTTAAAATAAAGTAAGTGTGAAATGGTTTAATTGATATTATTTCAGTTGTATGTTAAATTGACTAGTAATACCAATGTGACAAAAATAACACTTTTGGGATGTCATATCTCAAGCAGGTTTCAACTATTTTTTGCTATTTTTATATTTTCAGAAATTTAGTTGATTACTAATTAATAATGATTTTTCCCCAACCCATGAATACGTAACGTTTCACTCTGAAATCACAGTGAATTTAGTTAAGTACTAAATTATATTAATGTTTTTTTTCCCCAATTTATGGAAAACGAAAGTCTCACTATAGTAAATCACCCTGAAATATTCACCCTATTCTTACAACGCAGCTCTCTCTCTCTCTCTCTCTCTCCCCCCCCCCCCCCCCCCCCCATTTTATAAGTAATGTCGCCCAGTGAAAAATTCTTAAAAAATTCACTGCTACATAACATAAACGAAACGTGCTAATAAATATTGCAGGGCTCTAAGTTATATCTTCCTCGATATATTCCTTAAATACTCAAAGTCTCAATGCCCAATTTTTTGGTCATCTTACTAAAAATAATAATGTACATACAATGATTTTCTAGTAAGACAAAATTCGTTCACTAAATGCAAACAACCAATGTCACAAGATGGTGTCGCCATCTTCAGGGATATGTTGAACTTAAATTCTAACCCCACAATTTTATATTAGAATCCATTCAAAACTTTTAAAATAAAAGCTTGTTTTAACCTTCATTTGTTTGCTTTTCAAGCATAAATACATCAGTATTTATGTTTTAAACAAACTTATTTTCCTTTAGTTTCTAAGCAACTGAAGAATGTGTTGTTTTTTTGTCACTAACATTAATAAGAGATAAACTAATGGATTGCTGAAAGGGAGAAAATTTTGATTCCGAATTTGTGAATTTCATAATATATTTCGTAGACATAAAATTCGATTAATAAATTAGCCGCATTTTATAATTAAAATTAATTTCAATTTGTGTGCAAATTAAAGCTTTCATTGTTTTAATGTAACTATATTTTTCTATTTACAAATTAATTAACTAACTCCAAAATCAATTAAATTTAAGAAATTACATTAAAACATTCAATTTAGCGTATGATAGTTTTATAAATACTATATGGAATCTTTATTTGGACGCTTTTAATTTCAATATTTAACCTCTTTATTAAAAACTCAATAAAATTTATCGGCAAATTTTTTTTAAATATAAGATTCATTGATTAGTAATTTTAAATTTAAATCACTATATTTAAGAAAGCTTCTAAAAGTTTGCAAAAACGCTATTTAAAAAAACACTAATTTTAAAATACAATAACATTTTTTAGTAAATATATCTTTTCTGCAAGCAAAACTTAAAATAATACTAAATTACAAATAATTTTATTTCAAACATAGAAAATATCCATTGAAATTCTTAAAGTTTATTTACTGCCATCCAGTTAAAAGAGCTGCATCAGACATTTTTCTTGTCATCTTCGGGTGTCTTTTCCCAAAACCCATAGTGTGTTAAAAGATGGCCTACAAGGATTCCTGGTATGGCTACTCCAAGAATTTTCAAGTGCTTTTCGAATTTTCTCTGATCTTCGCTTAGAATTCGACCTGTACTTGGCGGAGGTTTGTAGGTAGAAAAATTTCCTTTGCACTGGACAGTGTCGAAGTTGTTTCTGCATATTTGAAGAAATAAGCGGTGAGACATTGAAAGAATATTCCTGGTCATGTATGTTGGGGTTACAGGTTATAAATTCCACAGAAAAACGTAGACGTAGTTATTAAGTAATAACCAAGTAAATTCCTGAAGAATATTCTTAAGAACGTCAAAGAGAAGTTATCTTAATCTGTTTTGGTTACTGGAACTGTTTTTAAATAATAATAAGCTATTAGTTTTCAAAACTGAAGTAATGTGTTGCCAAATTATTTTTTCTAAGTAAAAAAGTCGACAAAATAATTTATTTATCAAATAAATTCAAGTTTAGATTAGTATTATTATTTTATTTAAAATTTCACTAAATATTGTACAAATAGTATTTCAATGCATAAAAAGAAACTAGATTTTTTTAAAAGGAATCATTTTTGTAAAAAAAATAATATTAAGTTATTAGTTTACCTGAGGAATAAAGATTTGAAGGACTATTGAAAATTAACTTCTAAAATATGACTAGTTTATTTTAATCAAAGAAAAAATAATTTCTTAAAGACTTTTTTTTTTCGTGTCTGAAACAGATAGATAAGTCATTTTCATTTAAAATAAATTTGTACACTAAAGTCGTTATCGCTTATTAAAATATCGTGTGTAATCTACTACAGCAAATGTCTGAAATTACTTGAAATTTAATAAATTTAGAACTAATTCATGTCGGATAATGGAATAAAAATATAAGCGTAAGTCTTTATAAAGCCTGGAAATATACTTGCCACCACTTCATTTTAAACTCAGCCACCACTACATTTTAAACTAGCCACCCCAACATTTTAAACTCAGCCACCACTACAACAGCTCTCTACCTGTCCAGTTTCAAAGGCAAACCTTTCCAGTTTTTAATCTTCATTTGGGCTAAGTGTTTTTCTATGTTGTAAATCCAAGTCTCTCTTGGCCTCCCTCTTCTCCTGATATTAAATAACTTGTTCTGCGAAATTATTATGGTGATATCCTTTCTTGCTTACTTTGTTCTAATAAGAAAGAAGATTTTCGGTATTTTGGTAAGACGGTTTTTGGCTAATTTATAAACCATTGAGTAGCCATTGAGGACCCGTACAACGATTGGACGACGGGTGGTCGAAATTTATTTTTATATTTTCCAAATGGTTTAATTAATGATATTAATTTATCAGATGCATTTTGTTTGTTTTGAAAACAAGATTAGTAAACAAGTTCCTCTCTAACCTTAACCTTGGAGCTTCTCCACAACTGATGACAACTGTCACGCCCTCCCTCAAAATCATTCAAGGATCATTTGGGTGAGCCACAGTTTAAACGACCAAAGCCCATTTCTGACTTGAGCTGTTGTTGTCCTAAACCACCAGAAAAGACATAGTAATGGCAGATATAATTGTCTTAGCACAAAAGTGGCCCAAGTAATAACTGGACTTGACTCGTTTCTACTGGTAAACACTAATTTGGTTGATAAAACTACCTCACCCTTTTCCCAAAAGCTATCGTGAAGGTCAATTATAGAACAGCTGCTAGCAGGGATGTGTTGCATAGATTCGATTAATTTTACTAAATTAATGAACACTGTGTTAATGATGGAAAGCAAGAAGAATATTTGAAGTGAAATTTTTAGAAAAGCGATGATAAAATGGATGGTTGGTTGGTTGGTATACATATATTTTCAGGCTTGTATGCTCGGTCAGATATCCGCTTATAAACCTTCGTCACGTAAGACAGACACACACACTCACACACATACGTGATAGATGCTGCCATCTATCCCGCGCCACCTACAAAATTTAGACATGTCCCTGAAGGGGAGGGAAATAGTTTCCAGGAACCTGTACCTGGGAAACTGCGTAGTGACCGCCCACAGGACTTTCGGACCCAACAGATTTGACGAGCACGTTCTCCGCATTCGGTGGGTTTTCAGCGACCAGGACTCGATCACGGGTCCTTCCGATCCGTAGATCGAGACTCAGACACCAGGGCGCCCCACAGCCTTGATAAAATGGACGGTTTCGACATTTGGTGATCAGCGTTACGTTGCCCATCTACGAAAACGCCAAAATGTGATAAACATTCCATCGTAATATTTCATGTTGTTGTGTTGTTGTTGCTGCTGATCCCTGTTGCACAACAAAGAGCTAGACCAGGTCTATGATATTGCACACTCTCAAGAAATCAATAACCAGTAATGGTCGCTCCAGAAGATCTTATTTATCGAGTCCCAAGCACTCAAGGATGTGCTCCGGAGTGGTTTGGCCTTTGGAACAATTACAATTTAGGAATTCCTTTTCTTTGTTAAAAAAAAGTTAAAGTAAGTTTTAAAAATACAATAATGTTCAATTGAGCATGTTTCAGATAATAAGCGGCAAAATAAATGCGGAATAAAATTAAACCCGAAGCAAAATATTGTTATATTTTAAGGTTTATTTTAAAAATATACCTGCTTTGAATGTAAAGAAAAAAATAAAATGCACAGTTTTGTATTCAATTTGACAAAATAGGCACATCCAATCTCTTTGTATTCCATGTCTCAAATGACACATTTAGGTTAATTTTCTATCTACAGAATAACATTTTGGAAGAACACTAATTAAAACAAAACAACAAAAGAAAGGTGTGACCAAAAAAAATACTCAAAATGTCGGTCAGGAGTTGACATAATTATCCTTTATGTAGATAAAAATACTACTAAGACAAAACCTCATCCATAACTTTCCAAGAAATTTATATACCGTGGTATTTCATTAATTACACTACTTTGACCCATATTGCATAAAATTTTGAGAAATCATTGTTAGGGCGTGATGAGACTAAGAGTTTGTTTGAATGTCATTATAGGCTGAGAAAAGACATATTCCTGAAATTAAATCTTTTGTTCGTGTAAAAACATTGAAAAAGATAATGCTTTTGTGTGCTATTGTTAAAAGATTTTAATTTGGGGCTGCAGAAGTTTGGATTATAATAATTAAGGGATAATGATTAACTTTAATTATCCAGTTGTGGTAAATTTGTGTCCATAGTAGTCACTGAAGTAAAAGTAAATTGTATTCAAATTAGTTTTTAATTTAATACTATTATACAACGATAAAAAAAAGTATCGGCAATTGCGTGGTTTTAAAAATTCTTGAAAAAAGTTGACAGAATAAAACCGTAAAAAATATGGAACCGTATTAAATAAAAAGGTAAATTGCATTTTAAATACGATTTTGTTCCGTTAAATATTGTACTTTTAAAAATTAAGACATGGTTATGAGTGAGTAATCCTAAATGTCTAAGTTACAAGTGAAGCGTTTATGATGGGGGTATATGTTATAGATACAGGAGCTTTTACCGATGGTTATATTATATATCTTGAAAAATCTTTAAAAATAATATCGGAAGAAGAACTCTTTGTTGTGTTAGTATGTAACTATCGAATCTAATCCATAAATTTGAATTCCAGTCAACTAGTTCAAATTTTATGTCAAATTTAAGATGTCGAATCATATCTGACTCATCATATGAAAAGAACTTTGATGTAATACATTTGTAATATCTTGATATAATACATTTATAATCTTTTTAGTTTTATTTTTATAACTTTACTTACTAAAAATAATTTTTCAGACATGAATATAATCTAGAATAATCATGGTTTTTTGTTATGATAATTGGTCTCGTTAGGTTTGGGCTGAATCAACGTCGGACTAGAGTTACATGAGAATTAAATAAGATGTAGTTGACAAATCAATATTGAGTTACATACCATGCAAAAGTAATTAACTTTAAAACTATGTTTTAGAGTCATGAAAAACTAAATTTATTATTATTTTTTTAATATTATTTGAACATTCCTTAAAATTTTTCAAAAAAACAGCTTAAAATTTTATGCATTAGTTTTTGAGTTATTAATTTTTGAATGAGACGCACTTTCCAAGTATACTACCACACAACACTTAGATCTGTTCTTTAAATGCTCGTATCTCTGTTCGTGGTTTTTAGATTTTAGGAGATTGAAAAATACTACTCCTTTTTTAATATTATACATAAAAAGTTTCTGTATATTTCTATAGCATCCAAAAAGTAAAATGAGCAAAACTATGCATTAAAACTTTTCATTTATGTTGTCAGTATTTTTTTAAAAATTTTCAAAGTTTAAATTTTACTTTTTTCGTAAAATTTTTTGATAAATTTCGAAAAGTATTTTTTAAAAAAGTTAAATCTTGATTAAAACTTGGATACATAGTTTTGTTAAGATTTTATTAGGGAACTCATGTAAAAAAAATTTGTTGATAAAAAGTCAAAAAAGTTTGGGAGGAATAGGGATTTTAAAATTGTTAAAAAAATGAACAAAAACTTAAAATATTAAAAATACTGAGACATTTTCAATTTATTTTACTAATAGGTTTTATTTGTGCAAGATGCACCAGTGTATAAAATCTGAATAGTATAAATTCATAAATTAAAAAAAAGTTGGGGAAGGTATGGTATGGTATGGTATGTACATATATATTCCAGTTTGTGTGCTTGTTCAGAAAACCGCTTATAAGCTTTCGTTAAGTGGGACAGACACAGAAAGAATTTTTGCAGTCACAAGGAAATTAATAACACACAGACAAATAACAACATTTATTGACGGTACAAACATCCATGCCTGACCGGGATTCGAACCCGACCCCAGCAGCTAAAAAGGCTACAGTCCTAACGATTACACCACCGGGGCGGCTTGGGGAGGGTACCGGACCCTTTTAATCTACAATCCCTTTCAAGAGAAGTTGGTGAACAGATTCAGTTTTAAATGAACCCTTGTATCTCACGGTCGTCGTTTTATTTGCTTTATTTTTGCAGATAAGTGCTCATACCGGCGTTATATACGTCTAGCAACTTGCTCGAGCGGTTACCTTGAGAATCTCAAGGTAACCGCTTTATGCGTATTTATTCGAAAGCTCGCTGAAGTTGGATCTCAAGGCCACCAACCCAACTTTTGTCGGTTTTTTTGGTCAAGATCAAAGGAAAGGTTGCCATAAGGAAAATAGCAAACATATTGGCGTGTTATCTCTTTTTTAAGTGATCCTTCGAAAAAGTATGTAAACATCGAATTGAATTGTATTGAGTTTTTCTTAATTTTTTTTACTTAAAGCAGGACGCATTCAATATTTTGATAAAATAAAATTCAATCACATAAATGAATGAAATTCAAAATTTGACACTGTAAAATATGTTGATGATAAAATGCTTTCTATGTTAATAAAAGTATTGAAACTCTTATTTATATCTTACCCGTAATCAATACAATTAATTTTTAAACAAGATTTTGTATTAAAATACTGAAACCTGGTTGGAGTTAATAGCTGAATCAGTTATTTTAATATATATAATTTCTAAATTTTTGGCAGACAATACTGAAAACACTTTTTTATTTGACCTGATTTTAATCAGTAATACTCCGGCATTAAAAGTTTTAAATATAAGTACGGAAAAGGACAGTCATCAAAAAAACAATCCAGAAAAAAATGCACTTTCCTATACACTTAAAAACAAAAAAAATTCCCCGTAAAATATTAGTAATGGGCAGGGACCGGCAGCAAAGATACCAGTCATGCCCCGTTAAAAAACAGTCATGTCCTGTTTTTTTTTTTGTTTTGTTTTGTTTTTTCAAACAGTCATGTCCCTTAAAGATGGTATAAACAGTTAAAAACTGTAAAAATACGGAGATTTGAGATAAGGCCCTTTATTTAGTGGGTCAAACCGTTTTCCACCAAATACGGCTGTTGCACTTAAAAATTAAAAGTAAGTAAATTTACAGGGTTTTTTTGCAGCATAGGGTATATCTTATTCTAGTAGAGGGGCACAAATACTGGTACCAGTCTAGAACGCTGTGGCTTTTTAGCCTTTCTCCCCATCGAAATTTGACGTGTCGGGGAGCGAAATTTACGGGGGCGGGGGCTTTCAAAAGAATATGGAGTGGTGAATAACCTCCTCTGTTTATAAACAATCCGAGACATGGGGATTTTCTAATTACCTCTAGATAATTATCTAAGCTCTCTAAATGTAAAACACAAGCAGCAATCAAAATTTCGTCATCCATAATCTAGTTGATTTTAAACAATGAATAAAATCGCCGAGCTACAATCTCACTCGCCAAATTCTCTCCAACCAAAGGTCGAATCGCTAGAGGTCAAAGCGCTTCCAGCGTTACGTTCAGCGGCCGCTAGACGTATATAAACCCAGTGTCACATTTTCGCACGATTTGCAGCTTTCTTTGTTCTTTCTCAATGATAGTTCTGGAATAAAAAAAAATAGACTGAAACCAGTTTCATGAAGTCGGGAAAAGGAATATCTTCATGGTTTTTTTTTTGTTTTTTTTAACACAGGTACATAGACTTAAAAAGGAAAGAGGTACCCAAAAAATGAATCAAGCGCTCTTTTTTTAGGATTGACCGACGAATAACCCCGTGTATGGGATCGCACCTTAAATATATCCTTCAAAGTCATAACTCTGCGTGCAATGTCGCATTTAACGATTGCGTTGGGCTCTAGTGTCGGCTCGTCACTTGAGTGTGGTTCTAAAATACGACGCCCGTCGCCAATAGCCCTCGTGTAGCTCTAGTGCGACGAAAATTCGAACTAAAGTCAAACTCGTACTAGAGGGTAACACGTAGTCGTGTTATACTTCTCCTATTCCTCTTGGATTTATATCTCACTAATTAAACACACAAAATCATATTTAAAGATATTACATATGTACTATGTACCACAGAATCCATAATTTTAAATTCCAGTCAATCATTATAAATTCTATGTCAAATTTTAGATGTCGGGTAATATCTGACTTTGAAGTTGAAAAAGGATTATTTCAATTATGATAATACAGCTTTTCCATAAACACTATCAAATTTAAAGCACACAATGGCAGATTAACGTATAGTTTTCCTTGAAATAAGTCCTCTTTAAGGTCTTAAAAATGGTGTATTATAATTGAATAAGAAACCAGATTTGTGATAGATGAAAACGGGCTATTATGCAGACCTGTCTTGAAAGAATTGATGACTAACATCAAGGGCAAACTGTTAGACAGAATTAGGAAATTATAATCGTAACTAACAGGAAATGGCTTTGTTTATTATAAAACAGTAATAAAAAACCACTGAGCTATAATTATTAATATTTATTTGACATATTTGCTTACTTGATGTTATTACTTGACATCTTTGAAAGATATAGTCATGAATAAAATGTTTAATACTCAGCGAAACTAACTATAAAGACTTTATTGTAAAAGTTTATGAGATTACTTTTAAATACTAAATGTTTAGGTTAAGAAAAACGAAGTTTTAGTTGTAATTTATAGTTTCAGTTGTAATTTATAAGTTATTTCTATTAGTCTTCCTATAAAGAGAATGGTCAAAAATAATTACACACAATAATTTTACAACTTAAAACTTATTATTAAATGCACATTTAGAACTTACTCAATAATAATTTTTTTAGCAATAAAAACTTAATAGAAAGTACAATTTAAAAATTTCTTAAGTTTCTACAAGAAAAAGGGCCGTTTCATTAACGTTACAGAAAATTTAACAATGAAATTATAATTTTCCTTACAGCGCTATACAAAACACCAATTTATCTACTACATACTGTAAAACATATAAACATTCTAAATCATGATCTATAATCGAGGCCATCCCACTGAAAATACTTTATCCATAAACAAACCTACCATAAAAGAACTCCAAGAATAATTTCAATACATAATATTTCATCTTCGACAAAAGTTTCAGATACAAAAGTTCGAAACATTCTCTCCAATAAAAGACCTTGTGTGGACGACATTTGTCATTTTCCGGACATGAAGAAACGGTTTACCTTCGACAATCAAGGTCCTATATAGAAGACACTGTTAAGTCAATCGGATAATGTTTGTCGAAAAGATCTAAGGAAAGTATTTTCATTCAGTAAGTCACTTCTATGCAATGGTTCTGGAATTTATAATGCATTTACTTAATCTTAAGAATTAATCTGTCTGTTAGTTAATAACAGACAGTTCGCCTTTTCAGGATAGGATTCAGTAAAACTTAACAAGGGTGCTGAAAATCGTAATGAAGATGTTAATGGTATTTACGAATGGAGTTTTATGATTAATTTTGCTTTATAAAGGTTCTTAAATCTTACTTTAATAATATTTTTTTTTAAATATTGCTCCTCTTGTGTCGTCTTCTTTCGTGAGACATACGTGTGCTATATTTCTTGTAGAAATTCTTCAAAATAACATGTATATTGCACATGAAAATAAATTTTAATATTTGTTTAACCATCTGAGTGTTAAGGAAATATTCATAATTAAAAATTGTTTTTCTAAAAAAAATTTATTTATAAAAAAATAATAATATTTCATGTGTAAATGAACATTAAAAATAAACACATTTTACACAACTATTAACTTCCTCCAACATTCGGTACCCAATTGAACATATTTAGAAAAGTATAAATGTTTCTCTATTTATGCTAGTATAAGTATGTTTACGGTGTCATTTGATGCAAAGTTACATTTAAACAACCTTGTCTTGAATATGTAATGAAACTGGATAGTTTTATGAAGAAAAAAACCTAAAAAAATTTCTGTAAACTGTGAACTTAAAAAAAAGAAAAAAGATAAATCTCAAAATTGCGAATGGATAAATACTGGTCAGAAAAAATTAACTAGCAAAACGCATTTCAACTACACTCGCTCTGCCGATGGACCAGACCAGAGTAATAAGTCAACAACATGATAAAAACTACAAAGTAAAGAGCCGATTTTTTCCCCAAAACAATTGTGAACTTAATAAAAAGACCAATACAAAAGTCAATTTTAAAAATTGTAAATGATATATACAGGTTTTAAAAATTTAAACAGAAAAACGCATTTCAACTACATCTAAAAAGAAACCAACCCCCAAACACACTACATCAGCTCATAATAATACTAAAAATCCCATTTGTATGACTTCAACGGGGGGTCGATGATCATCTTATAATGTGCACCCCCAGTAACCGTTAGTACCGACCATGGGTGGCATTAAGAGATTTGTCAAATGGGATAGCAGTGTATAATGATAATAATGATAAAGGAAGAGGGAGGTATAGTGGAGAAAGGGAGAAGACGAACAGGTTTCTTGGTGCAAATTGGGGGCGACTACAAATTGGAAAGGATTTTAAGAGGGGGAATTTCTTGGGAATTTCACATCTTGAAAATCGTAATGTTATTCCTATGGAAAACATTCGCAGGTGAATTACCGCCACAATTTTATTAAAAGGTTACTAGTTTCGTGTATCATTGTAAAGAACGAAAGGAACTAAAAGGATAAAACTAATTTGTTTTGTGAAAATCACATATTTAGTATTTTTAATATTTTTTTTAATGATAGAACTTAATGCTTACTCCAGATACTTAGAATAGAACTTAAATAATAGAATAGAACTTAATGCTTACTCCATTTTATACTAACTTCAAAATTATTAAAAATACTAAATATGTGATTTTCACAAAACAAATTAGTTTTATCATTTTAGTTCCTTTCGTTATTTACAATGATACAAGAAACTAGTAACCTTTTAATAAAAATGTGGTGCTAAATGCCTTGCGAATGTTTTCCATGGGAATAACATTACGAGTTTCAAGATGTGGAATTCTTAAGACGGAAGAAAGTTTGGGAGTTCTGTTGCTGGCAGCCAACCTTACTTGAGGACAAAACAAAGAGTAAAAAGGCATAGGGAAAAGCGCGATTGGTCCGTTAGCTGGAAACTCTTGTAAGGTAATATTTACATACAAAATGATCTGAATACTATTTAACCAAAATACCCTTTTCATTCCGATAGAATTATGAAATATTCTCAAATAATTTTCAAATATGTTAGACCTAACGAAATTAATGTTTTAAACATGTTTTTTGGATGGATTCTCAAATTATTTATGTGACTCTTTACATACGCGGAAGGATCTTCTCCACAGCATATTTCTATTTACTCAACTTAGGTTGGCAACGAGTGTAGATGTCAGTAATGAATTGAATGTAAGCGGTGGACCCGGTATAAGTTGATATTGTGTAGCAAGAAATCGAACATAGAGAGTTCAAAAAAGAAAAAAAAACATTGATTGTGTTATTCCGAATGAAGTTTAAAACCGAAATTAAATTTAATATTTCTTTTTTCAGAAACAATTTTTTTAAGTTAATCTGTAGAGCAAAACTCTACTTTTTTGGGACAGTATAAAAAATCTGATATGTAATTGATGATGTCTGAAAAATAAAATGTTCCAATTGCCTGAACATGCATTGAAATCTTTTTGTACAAAAGTATATATTTTTTTTGCCCTTTTCATGCTCACTGTAAAATTAAAAAAAATCTCTAAATACATCACCAGGCTCTAAAATACATCACTAGTACTCTGGCGGTAATTATATTTTTAAAAATTAAATATCAAAGTAATGGATGGCATTAAGGGATAAGTGAAATGAGAAAATAGTTCAATAATAATAATAAAGGAAGAAGTAAATCACTTTGCAGCTTAAAACAATAAATGATTCCAGGGTATCAATAAGTCCTTTTCTGTAAACTTCATTCACGCTTTATTCACAAGGTAGACATTCAAATACATTGATTTTAGTTTAAATAACGTTGCAATAGAACACATTTATTCCGAGGTCAAATGACCAAGACTACAACTGAGTAGGCATCTTTTGCAGGATATAGTGTTTTCCGTTAAGGTAAGTTTCATATTCAGGAGAAAGAATCACTCGAAACAAACATAAAACTCTATTGTATGGGTATTTAGTATGCATTACTTACAAATAAACCGATTAGATATCCGTTTACTTAACAGTGTACCTGCGTAAGTCATACGTGTATAATTGCGATGCGGGTAAGAGCAATTATTACTTCCGTATTATAAGTATTTTTTTTTTGGATGCAGTATTAATAATATTATTTTTTAAACATTTTCTTTATGTTGTTCTAGACAGACAATATAGTTTTTAATCTCATTAAAAAAATATTCGTGAAGTATTTCGATTTAAAATACGTAGGAACGTATATTCTGCACTATTTGTGAGTTGGCACGGACAACTCATCTAATTTTCAAGTAATTCTAACTCAATTTTGGCAAAATTTCAATTAGAAAGTTGTGTGTTCTGAGCGCTTTCATTTCACAAACGATAGTATAAACGAGCGTTTGCGCCTTTGGAACAAAAATAACCACACCCAAATTAAACAGTTTCAAGGTGGAAAGTTTATAAGACAACTTGTGAAGATATAGTACAAAAATTCAAATTACACACAAGAATTTATTTTACACATTGCTATGTCCCTTATTCTTAACTACCCATATAACAATTTAAAAATATTTTTTGAACATATCGTTATAATTAAACTAGCAATGTTATAAATGAAATGGCTCTCATGCTGGAGTAGCAGAGTCTGGTGATCAATGGCATCCCGTTAAAAAGAACCTATGTTAATGTATACATAGTCGCAACATTATTCGAACAAGTTAAAATTATATATCAATATTATAAATTTAATATTTAAGCAATAACGCCCTTTGAGTAACACAAACCATTCTACAATTATAATTATTATTGTTAATTTCTCGTTGCAACATTATTCAAACAAATTTAAATTATATATTAATATTATTAATTTAATATTTAAGCAATAACGCCCCTTAAGTAACACAAACCATTCTACAATTATAATTATTATTGTTAATTTCTCGTTGCAACATTATTCAAACAAATTTGAATTATATATTAATATTATTAATTTAATATTTAAGCAATAACGCCCCTTAAGTAACACAAACCATTCTACAATTATAATTATTATTGTTAATTTCTCGTTGCAACATTATTCAAACAAATTTGAATTATATATTAATATTATTAATTTAATATTTAAGCAATAACGCCCCTTAAGTAACACAAACCATTCTACAATTATAATTATTATTGTTAATTTCTCGTTGCAACATTATTCAAACAAATTTAAATTATATATTAATATTATAAATTTAATATTTAAGCAATAACGCCCCTTAAGTAACACAAACCATTCTACAATTATAATTATTATTGTTAATTTCTCGTTGCAACATTATTCAAACAAATTTGAATTATATATTAATATTATTAATTTAATATTTAAGCAATAACGCCCTTTAAGAAACACAAACCATTCTACAATTATAATTATTATTTTTAATTTCTCGTACTAAAAATAATTATAATTATTGGTATAAATATTAATTTAGAAAATTTTTAATTAGTTGTTAGTTAAAACACAAAATATGTACATAAAAAATAATTAATTTAAATTAATATTTTTGCAAATTACACCACGACATATAACAAAATGACAAATATAATTAAAATAATAATAACGACTTTTTATTCCTCTTAATCCATGAATAATAGCCGTCTAACAATTCACATTACTGATAAAAGTAATCCATCCGGTAAACGCCCTACTTTCTGTATTGTATTTGCCTTCAATTTGGAAACGTCCCCTCTAAAGCTCTTAATAACTTTTTTACCTGTTTTTTTTTTTTTACCTGTCGAAACAAACGGGTAAGGACTGGTCGGCAAGCAGAGTAGGAAAACGCACTTTGCCGTTACGGCCGTTCGGTTCTTTCTTTCGCTTTCACCTGTAGAGTGCACACCTTAGTGTGGAAAGAATTCGAAACTCTCTTCTTAGGATTATTCTTTATCTCCAAAAGTGCCTATTAAGTTGGGTAAGTACAAATTATTCATAAAATTTGCATCGAATAATTTGTTGTATGTTTCCTTAAGTTAAGTTTTCCACATTGAAAATTTTACTTGCAGACTTCGTATTCTTTAAGTGTTTATTTTCTTTCTACATCGTTGAAATAGTAAATTACAACAACGTAAATTACTTTTGAGTTAGCTAAAGAAATTTCACTAAATTGTGTTTTAAAGAGCCAAAGAAATAATCATATGTAATTGCTAGTTGGATTTGGTGAAATTTAATGTAAAAAAACTGTAATTTTTTTAATAGTGATTTTCTTGTACAGATTTAACAGGAAGTTAGACTTTATGTACAAACTTCAAGTAAACAAGTTTCGACCGATGCAAATTACAATTTTTTCCTTCACTAACTTCAAGATAATTTGTTTTAATCCTTTAATTTTATCTAGCAATCAAGCATTACTAAAAATATATTTTGCTTTCAGTTGTTCTTCTACATTGGTTGTATATTGGTATATTGGTTCTATGGTTCTACATTGGTTCTTTTATAAATTTATTGGTTCTATATTGGTTCTTCTATAAATTGGTATATTGGTTCGATATTGGTTCTTCTATAAATTGGTATATTGGTTCGATATTGGTTCTTTTATGAATTCCTCTATCCTTCTAATTTTTTTTTAAATTCATAATGTTTTATTTATTAATAAAACAATGGGATTAGTGGTGGAAATTGGATTTATAATGCCAAAAATTCTACATCTTTCCTTGAAAAGATAAATACATAAAGCAATTAACTAATCATAATTAACGAAATGGCCACATTAAAAAATATTTTATTCATTTAGTATTGAAATTCAATCTATGCTGTTTTATTTGCGAAAAAATTATTAAATACTTATCAAATTGTCTTCCTCATCTTTAGGTTAAAAGAAAATATTTATTGTATAAATTAGTTTTCCTTGCAGTGCATTTTGTTCAAAAAAAAATTTGTAAAAAATATATTATGTGACTATTACTTTTATTGCAACAGAAATAAATTAGTAAAACGTTACAATGAGTTATATTATTTTTTAATTTTAATGAAAAATATTTTTTTAAATCAATAAAGTGCCATGCATTTAAACTTTTAAACTTTTTTTAAAATGAATGAAATAAGAATAAATAATATTAATTTTACATTTCTGAAAAAATAAATTATTTTTAAAACAACTCAGTACTATGAGTGTAGACAAAAAACTGCCTAAGATGGGATATATTTATACAAAATACTTAGAAGCAGGAATGACCAAAAACATCAGAGGGCTGGGGAGCCCAGTCGGTTAAGCACTCGCTTAGCATGCGGAAGGTCCCAGGTTCGGGTCCGGGCATCGCCAAAATAGCTACCGACCTATAAACGGCCCGTGTAGCCAAAAATGTCCGACGAATAATACCCCGTGTAAGGGGTGCACGTTAAATATCCTTCAAAGTACCAACGCTGCGTACGATGTTGCCCTTAACGGTAGCGTTGGGTGCCTATTCAGGTGTGGCTCGTCACCTGACTGTGGTTCTAAAATACGACGCCCGTCGCCAATAGCCCTCGTGTAGCTCTAGTGCGACGATAATTGAAACCAAACCAAAAACATCAACACAGCGTCGTTAATACTAAAAAAATTACAAGAAATCCGTAAAACTGAATCTATTTCGCTTGTATCAAAGGTAACCTTTGTAATAAGTTCTCTTTTTTTTATATAAATGAACAATAGAACAATACCTTTTGCTACATGAAAATATATGATACATAAAGACAATGAAAAAATCTTTTAAATTGTTAAAATGCTCGGTATTTCATAGAAAGTTCTATATTAATGCTATGAAAGATTAACTCTTAGATGATGTATTTTCATTTATTCGGATGAACGCGAAGTAAAGGACAGCTTAATGTCCGAGCTAAGTTTTTTTTATAATTTTTTAAAAATATATTTTAAATTATTCTGGAATTTCTTAAATCACCGGTTAAAGATAATAACTGATGCTTGCTTTATAGATAGGATTTGTAGCTTCCTTACTTTACTAATTTTTTTTCAATGATTGAAAATGTGGACATTCCCATCTGTCTGTCCATTCTTGCAAACCGATTTTTAAAAATCCTCATTTTCTACTTTTTTATTTAAAGAATTTATAAGATTATTAAAAGTGGCAGGACATAATAAGCTATGTTAAGCATTTAAAATTTTATTTTTATGGGGGGAGAAGGGGGATAGAAAAATGCTACTTAAATTAATCCATTTACAAAAAATCTAAGTTTTTAATTGGTATTGCAGGAGAATTTCCCACTTTATGGTATTTACCCCGTCGTTTTAGAACAGGAAGAAACGTCTACGAAAATTTGCAGTTGACATGAATACTTTTTATATTAAAATGCATTTAACTGTAACACTTCCTTTTTGAAACCATTTTAAAATATTTGCTGTTCGAATATAAAAAGAATTAATTGCTCTTTTTTAACCCTTAAGGGGGTTCGGTATGTTGTATATCGGTAATGTTAAATTGGCCAATTGCAATGTACCTTTTCACAATAACTACTGATCAGATCATCTTAAAATTTTCTGTGTGTGTTATACCAACCTTATATATTAATCTGAGGTTACATTTTTTTGTAAATAACTGTTAGATTTTTTTTAAATAAAATAAGTTTTAAAGTACCCAAAAAATCATGAAATTTTTCACTTTTTTGCCCCATAAAATTTTTTTAAACATAAGTTTTATTAAAATTTTTAACCTCAGATTAATCTATACTATGTATTACATCATATAAAAACAAGTTTACGAGTAAACATAGTATAGTTTTTGAGAAAAGGTACATCGAAGTTCAAAAAATCAAGTTCTGAGAAAAACGAGTTTAAAGTTTTTATTGTTAACCCATTTCCTTACGAAGCCATGACATTAAAATGGCTTTTAATGTCAAAAATATTTTTTCAATCGTCTTGATACTTTGCGACATTATTAATAAAGGTTGTAATAGTATTTTAAGCCAATAATTTTTGTTTTGATTTTTTCACTGATTTCGGGATAATGAACCCCCTTAAGTGCATACTGTTTGTAATTTGGAAACATTAAACAACTTTAAATGACTTAGAAATAGTGTCGGTGTTCATCAACATTACCAATTTGTCATCTATTGGAAGCCATTGTTTTGGAAAGAAATCGTTGTCTATTTAAATGAGAAAAAATTATTTTATGTTGTATAAAATTAAAAGGATAAAGTTTTACCAAATTAAATGCATCGTTCTCAATGCTAAGCTTATGGCAATGCAAAAGTTTAAAAAAATTAAAATAATTAAGTTCCAGAATAAAGAAAATTTAAAAATATTTTTTATGTGAAGGATGACCATCAAATATCGAAATATACATTTTTTGGTGTAAAAAAAACAAAACATTATTATACAGTCGAACCCCGCTATAATGAACCCTCGCTTATAAAGAACCTTTTTATTTGTCCCTTCCGAACTCCTATTTAACTAATGTTATTTTATATGGATATAGTGAACTACATTGAAAATGGGAGTTTGCTCATAGTGAACTTGAATTTTCTTTACTTATTTTTTTTTCAGTTCTCCATATTATAAGTTACACTATAAGTGGCAAATGGCTGCGAGATAGCAATCTTTAACAATATGTCATATTTCAACCTGTCCTTTCCATCTTATTGTACTCAAGCTGGGCCTGTTTCAAAGTAAACATACCTTATATTCAATTAATTTAAGATATTCAAAACCATTTATTCTTGTAAAGGCTTTATATAGTATAAAACTTTATTCCAGAAAAATTGGCTGTAGTGAACCATCGGATATAGTGAACCAATTGTTGGTTCCGTAGGAGGTTCCTTATAGCGGGGTTCGACTGTAGTTTTTTTTTACAACACTACATGGACCCCGCGGCAATGTTCAAAGTGTTTCTTTTTTTCAATCATAAATGATGACAATGTCAAACTGTAATGGAGTCACCGTTCTGTATGACTTTACTCGCTCCAACGCTTTTGCACAGTCCGCCTGTTTTTGTCACAGCTAAGCAGACCAGAACAACTCTATTACAGCTGGATGGGTGACCGCGCAAAAATGAATGTTTAACAACATGTATATCAACTTCTGCAACATGTTTTGAACGGGTGATGACAAAACGAAAGCTTTTTTTCAAGCTTTATTGATTTGTAGCTGTCTTCTAGGAAGTGCTGTAAATAGCATATTGCGTTAACATTGATTTTTCTTTTCCATTTCAAAATTGAATTTTTTTTATTTTAAGTACAGATTTAACATACCCTATATGAGATTGGCTCTTAATTTAAAATATGAATATGGCAATTCGGTAAATTTATTTAATAATATAACATAGAATAAAGTAATTTTTAAATATTTCCTTGAAAAAAAAAACTCAAATCCTCAAAATAACATTTATTACATTTGAAAAATAATTAAAAATCTATTTTTATTTGACCAGATTATTTTGTAAAGATATTGTTATGCGAAAATATTTTTGTATTTTGATCCAAAATTTTTTTATTGAAATTTAAATCATTAATTAAACAAATACATGTGCTTTAAAAAATACTTGAAAAAATAATCGTTTGTTTAAACTAGTCCTTTTTCAGTGCTACTTATTTTGTATGTTTTTATTTACGAATAATTTTATTTATGAATTGAGTAGATATAATATGAAGGACTTACACCTTGTTTTTCTATTTTAAAACACTTCTGTTATAAATTTATTTAAACAAATACATATATTTTTTATTTTACAAATAAAAATATAAATAATGGACAGCATAAATATTTGTAGGCAGTTTAAGAAATAATCGGTTATCAATAATTTTGCTTGGAAAATTATGAGTAAAACTACAATGTCTGTAATTTCAATAATCGTGCTTCTTAAAGAAAACGATCAATAATTTTTAGTGGATATTTCTATCCTTTAAGTAAGTGTTTTCAAAAGAAACTTCTATAGGAAGTAAACAGGTTAAATTGCGTAACTGGATAATAGAACATAATGGTCATATTTTAAAATACTGGGGATCAGATTTCGAAAGTTGTCTATGCTTCCTTATAGAATATTGAATATTAACTCTGAAAAATAACAAGTGAACTGAAACTAATAACATTGAAAAAAGATTGTTTGCGGTTTAATGATCATGATCGTAATAGATTTTTTTTTACATTGGAATTATATCTCTTTAAAAAAATTCGAAAAGTACGTAATAAAAAACTATTAATTGATTTTCGTTTTACATTTATTTTTTATAAGAAAAAAGTCTTTAAAAAATATGTCCCCCAAAAAATAATGACTTATGACTTATGACTTTCTTGGTGGGGGGCAAGATCGCTAAGCACTGCGACTTTAAGTCGATTGTACTAAGCCCCAGAAATGACACAAGCACAAGAGACACACAAAGAAAGAGACGACACAAACACATAGACAAATAACAACATTTATTGACAGTCACAAACATCCATGCCTGACCGGGATTCGAACCCGACCCCAGCAGCTCCAAAGGCTAGAAAAATAATGATAACAGTTTTGATTTTTTTTCCTTTCAAATTAAATAGCAATGAAGCCATTATTTATACATTTTCACATTTTTAAATTCAACAATTTAAATTTCGTAAAATTCAATATGATGCGATTTTAACTATAAAAATTTTACTAAAAAATGAAATATCTATATTTTGGACCCTCATTTTTACATAAAAAAATTCCTTTGTCTTTACAACTGCAAAATTTATGTTTTTATTTAAGTCATAATATCATAATTTTTTCTTTTGTTGTTTTTAAAAAGTTCAGAAAAGTTCTTTGGGTTCGAAGCTGTAAGTTCTAAAATTTATGCTCTTTAATTAAGAATGTAAAACTAATTGTTAATGGGACTGCTTCACGGAGGATCTGGCAATAGTTCTGCGGTCTTGTCTTCCTTTCTCTTGAATTATTATTGTTTTGGTTGGTTGGTAGAGATAATCAGGTTTGTGTGTTGACCAAGCACACTAATCTGAATATATAGATCCACAAACCAACTAAACCAAAGCAAAAGTTATTCGAGAGAAGGAAAACCAGACCGTATAGCTATTGCCAGATCCTCCGTGAAACAACCCCATTAGGCATTATCGAAACTTTAAAATGAAAAATTGAATGCTTTTACTTATGCATAATAAAAAATATACATATTGCCCTACCTGAAAAAGATGACAGTATTGTAAATTATATGTTTTTTAACGTGTCTTTTCTTACCTATTATAAAAACGAAGAAACAATTTTTAGCTTTTCATACATCTTTTTCAGTTTCATTTTAAATCCCGAGATATTTATCCTATAAACAACAAATATTAGAAAACATTTTTCCCTACCACACTGTACGCGGGTGACGAAACTAACACATTAGACAAAAAGACCTGGTAAAAAAGTTTTTAAATGATATTATTAATATTTAAAAAAAATATAACGCATTTTTCCTCTTTCTAATAATTAAAAATGTAAACTATTAAAGAATCCTATTTTGACACATATTATGAGGTCACTCCAGTGTGCTTTATATATCTCAAATATTAAATCTTTTATAATGATGGAGTGGCAATGGTGATTCAAAAGAATCTGAAATTATCTTTGTGATATTTTTACATTGGTATCAACTTTTGGTAATTATTTTTAAATAATAGAAGTACTTTTAATTCTTTATTTTTTCTGTGATTTTAAATGATTTCTAGTTTTGATGCGATGATTTTTTTTTACTCATCACACTTGTCTTTAGATTTTTTTAGTTATAGCTGTGAAAGTTAGTAACGGATATACAGTGATGAAAGCGCAAAGTAACCTAAGAAAGGATTTTTTTTAACAAATCAATACTTTTATAAATGAAAAATGCTTTAAACTTAATAAAACCTTTTACCTATTTTTTATTACGTTTAATTTGCTTTAAAACAAATGATGCATATAGATTTGTTTCCGTATCTTCAATAACAATTAAAAAATTGAGAGCACAAATTAATGTACATGCTTCCTTATCTTCAATAACAATTAAAAAAAACTGAGAAAACAAATTAACGTACATGCAAGTACCATATTCGTATTAAGTCATTTGAATCTTTTATTTTTTTATGCTTTTAAATAGATGTACCATTATCCTGTTTTTATAGTCAATAGTTTATAACAGATTTGCTCAATAAGACCCCATAACCCATCTTCTTCATTGTTTCTTCAGATTAAAGAAAAAGTTGCCCGCTTGTTACTTTTATTTATTCTATTACCATTCCTTTTGTAATCCCGACCTTACCTTTAAAAAAACAATACTTCTCCTTAGACACCCAAAAATACACCTCTAAAGCATTGCCGTTCGGATGATGTATTTAAGTATTCAAATTAACTCCTGGTCAATCCGCATTAACCTACTGAAACGAGGTCCAATCTGTAACCGCTGTCGTGATGCCATTGTTGCCAGATTTAACGACCAAAAAAATTGCCGAAAAAATCCCGAAAAAAAAAATCCCGCACTGTCCCATCTTTCCTCTTCCTATTGGTTCAACGACACCGTCACGTTCAAGTGACCACGAGTTGAGTTGCACACTTCCTTCTAGACCATCGACGAAAGTGGGCTATTTTTTTAGTTGACAGAATGGCATCAGGCAATAGGTTGATATGCTATATTCTGAAAAAATTTCAAATCATGACTTGAAGAAGAGCAGTTGGAACACCTGTGGTTGAAAAGAATTTTTCAAATGAAATTACTCATGGTCTAAGGAAAAAGCATAGTTCATATGATTTAGTTTTGAATACGTTTTCTTATCACTTTTTTAAAGCCTTATGTCATGGTTTGAAGAATAGTTTAAGGCACCTGTGTGGCTATTCTTTAGAATAGCAACTCTCTATCGAAACTACTTATCGAATGTTTAAAGGATGAAATTGTTCGTTTTTGACCCAAAAGTAATTTTATCATATTTATATAAGTGCGATTTTAATGCGATTAAACGTTACATAATAAGTTAGCGCATTAAAAATGCACACTTACTTCACTTCAATAAAACCACATACTATATACATTGTGTGGTCATAAAAACACGTTGTCAAGGTGACTACTTGTACAAAAAATCACTTATTGAAATTCAAGGACTATGAAATCAAAAAAGTTTGTATGAACTATAACTACTATTATTGGTGCGAGTGTGATTGAAATGTCTCAAGCAATGAAAGAGAAAGAAGAAAGGCAGTGTAAAAAATCACTTTTAATGCAGTTTTGGAAATTCAAGTACTTTAAAACCCAAAAAGGTTTTGTAAATTATACTGTTACTGTGGGAGACAATTAAAATTGAAATGTCATTAGCAATTGTAGAAAGAGAAGTTGAGAAAGAAGGTCATTGTGTTTAATCCTTTAAAATTGCCGTTTTAGAGCTTATACTTAAAAAATAAATGGATATCTACATCGAGAGTTAAATAACCTCAGTAATTTGATTTATTTAGCTTTCTCCTTTAGATTAACCTGTCATATAAATCTCTGCTTCATACGATTCTCAGCTAATACTTTTGACAATTACGTTAAAAGTAATTGTATAATCAGATAAAGATTTTAAATTATCACTAAATTTCTGTCTTTTAGTTTTCTTGGTTTAAAATAAGCTGTAAATTTCGGTTTAATACTTTTTTCAATCTGATACGTTTCCAATTACGATTAAAGTAGTTCTTTTGCAATATTCGTATAATAATTTGTCAACTAATTACCGATAACAATTGCTACGTATTTCTCTCTATTACCTAATATGAAATTTAAGGTAATGAAAGAATCTCGATGGTGTTGAAAATCTGAAATAGAGATTTTGTGTTTTTTACACATTTTGGAGGTTGCTGATTCTAAAAAAGTGTTTTTTGAACATTATTCAATCTGTCTGTCTATCGATCTGAAGCCATCGGTCTGTATCTTTTTTCAGTTTCAATTTAAATCCCGAGATATTAAAGACCTTAAATACCCCTAGACATTAATACATAATTAGAAATGTTAACTTTACAGACCGAACTAAAACAGCTACTGTCTTCAAATTTGGTACCCGAGTTCCTAGTACCTGTCGGAAGCCATTATAATGTGATCTAGAAAATCCCGTTTGTTGAAAGGGTTATATAAATTACCTTATAGAGTATAACAACCTTGATGGACCTCTGGCCTGCTGTTGGTCAACAATTTTTGTATTTGTATAGGGTTGATACATACATATTCCGGCTTGTGTGCTTCATCAGGGACCCGCTTATAAACCTTTGCCAAATAGGACAGACACAGAAAGAATTGTTACTGTCAGAGAGAGAAATTACACCCAGGGCGAGGGCGTGAATCGAACCCGCACCCAGTACAGTACGCAGACTGTTAGCGGAGGCAGCTATCTTAACCACTCGGCCACCCGGACCCCTTTGTATTTGTATGTAATTACCTTTAAATGTGCATTCATTTATTGAGTGGTAATTGAGAGTCGTTTAGTGTACCACGCCCCTAGTTTGTTTTATAGGATAGTTGTAGAGCTTGAAATTAACTAAACTTTTAAAGATTTAATTAAGTCTACTAAGCCTAATACCCAATTATTTTTCTGTAACAAGAGCAAAGTGGTTTTTGATTTTTCTTTTAAAATTACATTTAACTAACAACCAATCGACCTTTATCAAGTTAAGCAATAAAAGTTTTCACCTTACATTTTTCTTCATCATTTTAATGCTCATTGATGTGTTAATCAAGCCACTCGTCTATGTAATTCAAAACAAATGACACACTTCCACTGAAGCAGGGTTTTAAAATAGATTTCAATGCATGTCTGACGATGGCATGCCGTTATGCAGCAACAAGCTAAGTCGTTGCGAACCGTAGTTATTGGCCTGGAGGTATAGAACTTTCGCTTTCAGTGTGAAAGTAGGTCGGTCGACTCTGTTGTTCGTGGGAGCCCGTTTTAGACGTAATTTTCACTTGACCTTTACTTTTGTTAAGTAACTTTTTCTAAATATTTTGTAAGGGCAATTCTGTTAAAGTGTTACAATTCCAGTTTTTGAATTGTCTTGAAAATAAATAAAGTTTTCATTTTAGATTAGTGTTGATGCCATAGAATGTTTTACGACTTAAGTGGCAACAGTTCCAATGGAATGAAAATAAGGTCTTTATTGATAAATCAATGTTGTGTGTGTGTGTGTGTGTGTGTGTGTGTGTGTGTGTGTGTGTGTGTGTGTGGGTGGGTGGGTGGTGTTAATGTGTTATACCAACAATAATCGAAGCCACCAATAAAAATGAAAGCAGGAAGGATTTACGGCGAGTGAAACAAGCCATTAGTATACTGATTTTTTTTTCTACAACTCCGATTAAAAAAATTACACTAATTACACTAATGAAAGGAAATATGGTCAAGGGAATCAAAAGTCTAATTTATCAAATAAATAATCAATGATATCAAATATAAATTATTATTATTATAATGTAAATCTGCATATTCTGTAGATTATTAAAAATGTAAACATATTACAATGAAATAGGAAATACACTGTAAAAAACCTGTTGTTTTTACAGTTAAAAACTGTCAACTTTGACGCCAGTTAATAACTGTTTATTTTACAGTTTAAAACTGTAATTTTTTACAGTTTAAAACTGTAGTTTTTTACAGTTTAAAACTGTAGTTCTTTTTACAGTTTGAAACTGTAATTTTAACAGTGAGAAACCCAGAAACTGTTAATTTAGCAGGGAAAAACTGTAAATTTAACAGTTTTTCCCTGCTAAAATAAAATACCCTGTACTAGCCCTCGTGACCAAGTGATTACTTTATCGCAGTATTGGCACAGTACTGGGCAAGAGGCTCCTGGAAGAAGTATAGATCTGGCCCGGTTTTGATCCAGGAACCTCTTGTGTACGAGTCCAATACTGATGCGCCCGCGACGAAGTAATTACTCTGTCATGAGGGCTAGTATTGGGTATTTGTCTTAACGATGATCTCTATCACGTGACTCTTTGCACGTCTAATTTAGCAGTTTTTCCCTGCTAAAAAAACAGTTTATCCCTGTTAAAAGTACAGTTTTCCTGTAAAAAATACAGTTTTATACTGTAAAAAATACAGTTTTAAACTGTAAAATAAACAGTTATTAACTGGCGTCAAAGTTGAAAGTTTTTAACTGTAAAAACAACAGGTTTTTTACAGTATATATTTGAATATGCAAACGACAAAAAATCAAAATATTAGAATACTTCCTAACATAGTCCAAAAAATTAGAATAATGGCAATATATTGTGCATAATTTTAAAATGTTCCTTATTCTAATTGATAATTTACAATTTCTAAGTGTTCTTACTTGCTAATCAGTACTTTGTAGCATAACCTTTAGCTCTAATTACAGCCCTTTAACGGTTTGGCATATTATTAACTAAAGGTTCACATTATTTTTTTTATTAAAATTCACCCATACGCTCTTTATACTAGAAATAAGTTCGTTTTTGTCTGTAAGCACAACGTCTTGAAGTCGTTTTTTCATATTTCCCTCATTTTCTTGATGTGATTTAGATCGGAAAAGTTCGCAGACCAAGGGAGTAGAGTTATGTCCTTCTCTTTGAGCCATTTAGTTGTTGATTTGAAAGTGTGAGAAGAAGCTAAAGCTTGCAGAAACACTAAATCTTCCTTACATAAATCCTTCAGCTCATGAAATTTTCTAGAATTCCTTGATAGACTTCTGAATTAACTGTTGTGGAAACAATACACAACCTACATAGGTCTCCAGCAGTCATGCAGCCCCATACCAAGACAGAGCTTGCAAATTTAACATTATACATTTTTTTTAAAAGCTCCTTATTATAAGCTTCTTGTTTAGTCTCCAAAAAACAAACCTTGATCCCATGACACACAGAATATACTTTCATTGCTGGAAAGTACCTCTATCCAATTAACTTGATCCCTAAATAGTCGGTGATTACATCATTTAATCTAGCAGCCATTTGCTTAGATAATAATAATGGCCTTACCTTAGGCACACGTGATCTAAAACCTAATTCGTGAAATCGTCATAATGTTGTAGATTTAGAGACATTTATACCCATTTCTTTATATTTTCTTTACAAATATCTCACACTTCGAAAGTGATATTTCTTCACAATCTTTTTTAATTGTCTTTCATCTCTTGTTGAAGTTACTGGCTTTCGACCACTTTTAAAGTTTTGATTTTGAAATCATTTGTTAATAGAATATTCTCTCAAAACTCTACTCACACTGGCTTGAGAGAGAGAACATTCTACTTCTATTCTTATAAAAAAATATATTTTTTTAATCTTCTTTGTGCAAGTACTCAATACAAAATTTCACTGCCTCAAGTAAGTCACTCTTTCGTCCCATATTAAGTAAATACTGCACTAAAATCAAATGTCAAACGATTTTTCATTTTTCACGGAGCACATTTTATAGTTCCACTGATGTTCATCCCGCTGCTAATCTCCCAAACATTAGGTAAAGATTGATTATTCTAATTTTTTTGCCATATGTTGGTCCAGATATTCAAATTCTTTGAATTATTCTACTAATTTTTAAATAATAAATTATTAATGTGGCAGATAAAAATAAATATTTATGTTACATTTACAAATGCTCTGAAGATAATAATTAAATATTTTATGTATTTTTTCTGAACACAATATGCAAATTGACGCTTTAAAAACATGCAACCCATTCTTGTTTACATTATTCTAATATTTTTTAATCGGAGTTATAATGATATTCGGCAAAATCTGAACAATTTTTTTAAATTATGCCCCAATGTAGGCCCTTTCACCCTTTCAGTCCCAAAGACAATTTGGCATCATCATTTTAGAAAAAAAATTCTGATCGTCTATAGCCAGTTATGATATCAAAAAGCACATCATTCGATTCTTCAAACTTTTTACTCTAGAAAATATTTTTTATTAGTCCCAATAGATGTTAGACCTATTATTATTTTTTAAATTATGATCAGAAGCATGATGATGCCAAATGGTATCACTGGGACTGAAAGCATTAATGGAAAAGGTTAAAAAATCCGCTCTCTTATCCCTCATTAAAAGTTTTATTTTTACATTAATAGCTAAAAGCATTTCAAGCCTTTCCTTTTCATTAAAAATGGTGCTAATTATGCTAACAACTGTCCATGCCTATAGCGGCTAGTTGAAAGTCTAATCCTTAGTTATCTACCTAAAGTTTAGTACACATATATCTACCCCTGGCTCATAAAATACTTCTAAATTATGTATTAGTAAGCGTTCTAATTGCTTAATAATACATTATAAATATGATTTGATAAACTATGAATTATTTTATGTATACTATGTTACTTCAGCTCAGCCGATATGAAAAAAATCGAGACCTTGCACAAATATTGGATGGATGAATTTATTGGGACAGATATTTTCATTTCTTTCAATTTTTCATGAAATTTTTAAATATCAAAGTTAAAGAAACATCGTTATTGCCCGTTGGAAATTCAAAAGTATAATAATATTAGCTATATTTCAAATATATTATAAAAGTTACTGTATTACAATATGAAAATATCGAGACTCGTTGAAACACAAGAGTGAGTTTCATAACATTTGAATGACAATTACACTATTGAATATTTTAATGAGATACAAACTCCGTTAAAGTTGAACGATTAAATTTTAGTAGCTTAGGTCATACAAATATTTCCTTTTATATTTGGTTACATATTTTGTTAGTGATATTTCCATCAACGTCATTTATATCCATTGGCCTCGCAACAAAAGTTTAACACAAAAAAACAACAAAACCATTAACGACATTTATTTTAATGTCTGTAAAGTAATTTCAACTGTTTGAATTTATTTTCAAACTGTTTGAATGAAATTATTTGATGTCTTTAAACTTAGCATGAAGTAGAAAATAAGCATAAGTCTTATTTAATAACATTCAACATCGTTCATTTTTGAAAGACAAGGAAGTGTATAGAGTTATTAAAACTAAATTAAATATGATTTGAATAAGTGATACTTTTATTTTAAAAACTATATAAATGACAAAGAAGTTTTAACCATCTTTTATTTCATAATATCTAGAATTTATTAATTTGTAGAGACACCAAGTGTGTTTAAATTGTCAATGATAATGTATTCAATTAACACGACGACGTTTTTTTTTTTTTTGGTAAAAAAAATCGTTCAGTTTTTTGTAATGTAAAAAATATTTTTTATTAAAAGCTTAAGTCCCCCAAATGCTTTTAAGTATAGTTTTTTTAAACTAAATTTAATGAAAATTAGGCAAACAGAAAAAGATGAAATATACTAAATTCAGTAAATAACAAAGCCGAATGATATTTAGCCAACCTTATAGCTTTATATAAAAGATATAACTGATCCAAACTTTTTAGTACATAGAAATCTAATAATTAATGGGTATGTGATGTAATTCTGACAGTAGAATGTCGAACCAACCAAAATCCAGGCAAAATTATATTGATTTATCATAGTTCTCATCTAAGTTCTTGAAAAGACATTATATGTATTTATATTATGTATTTAATTCGACAATTAGAACAATTTCAAATTTTTTTCTCAATTTAGAGACTAAATAAAGTAAAATAGAGAACATATATTTATAATTAGCTTAAAAACTTCTTTCTAACTCAAAAATTGGGAGCTTTTATGACGGCAATGTGTCCGTCTGTCTGCCTACATCACAAATATTATAACAAATTATAACAACACAGTACTATAACAAAAAAACTATTATGAAACTCTATAAATCTTGTGTCAATTTAAATATTCTGATTATATAACTCTATAATGGAGTCAAAATAAAATCAAGAATTAAAAATAAACAAATAATCAATATATACTACTCTATAAATATAGGTTACTAAGGTATAATTGATTTGCTTGAAAACCGTAAGGGCGCTTCATTAACTGTTTTCTGTAAAATTATGAAAGACGCATCTCTAAAACAATTCATTTTTAGGGTGATTAAAAAATCAAATAGAAACTTACTTTAGTGTTTTAATTATTTGTACTGCATTTCTTAAAAGAAAGGAATACATATTAAACACGCATCATTGAATCGGTAGTTATATGTAAAAACTATAGCCATAGTGACAGTTACGGCTAGTTAAAAGGAAATTTTATGCAAAATTCTGGCACGTGAATAAAGAAACTTCAATTTTGTTTCACGTATTTGGGAACAAGGATAAGATATTTAAAAAAGATACTCATCTTTTTTATTTAAGGAAAGCTTTCCATGCAAATAATTTTATTTTTATAGGGCACTCACAGTTTTTCTTAGAAAATACAATATTTTTCTCTTGTTTTCCTTTTTTAACTTTCAGAAGTTTCGTGTTTAGACTGTATAGTTTTTCTTTAAATGGTTACGTTTTTTAAGATAATATCTCTTCGATTTCTGGAAATAAGTTTTATTTAGATTTAGAAAAATATTAGTGGAAAAAGAAAAAATCAACAAGGATAATCGTGTTTTCTTTACTTAAATTATATAAAAGAAATATTTTTTAAAAATTGACCGAGTTACATTTACACATGGACCGAGAGAACATTTCTTTTGGCCGTTTCAATCCTGGAAAAACTCATAGTCTTTATGTAAACATATTTTTCAAACAATTTATGCTTAAAAGTATGGATTGTAAGTAATTTGGAAAAAATTAACGTTTAACATTTGCTTAGAGGCACGTCAATCTATAATAATAAAAGAAAGAGTCTGTCTGTATGTATGTTTGTGGATCGCAAAAGACCTACTTAGACTGCTCTAAAAAATTCGAAATTTTTAATATAGATTTCTTTTAATACCTACGTGTGCACCTGAGGCTTAGTTTTTTCATATTTGATTGTGATTTTTAATTAATATAATTAGTTTAAAAAAACGTCATCCACGTGGGATTGCGGGACCATAACAGGGCTTGAAAATACATGGACCGGGCAGAAACGGGGGGGGGGGGGGGGCTTGACGCCATCCTCTATTAGTTTGATTGATTTAGTTTGGTTGAGATATGCGCTCGCAATAAGGCTTCTTCATCCTCTAGTAGTGTTTGCTTTTTTAAGTGCGCATGCGCCAACACGAATTTAATTTTGTTTTGATTTTGAGTGTATTTTCACAAGTAAGCATGCCTCTAAAAGGAAGCAATGCGAAGTTAACGGGTTCCCAGTATGGCGGGACCATACTGCTAGTTTAGTATAATTTAAGGTTTTGATCGTTAAAAGTACACATTTTTATGCGCTAGACTTCCAAAAATTGTTTTACCAATACTCTTGCAATGTAGTTTGTTTTATACAATTCAATAAATCCGCTACTCCGCGATCTGTATTTTTAGGTGTTGTTAGTGTGTTTCCTGTTGAGCGTAAATATTGTGAGTAAGCGGTGTAAGTGACAGATTCTGTAACAAACCAACTTGTTTTATAAATAAAAGTTAGTAATGCGAAAAATTGTAAAATTTGTAAGTTGTGAAGTGAATTTTATTAAGGTCCACGGCATGTGTTCCTATGGAGTTATAAGGTTAAACTTAGTTAAATTAATGTTTTGCACACAATCATTCTTGCAATGCCTCTTTTTTGCAATAAAAATACCCGACCTTCATATTAAAATAGATGATAGAATCTATGATAAATGTATCTGGTAGTAATGGCGTATTTGCATTTAAAAATTATTAAATGTGATATATTAATACTTAAACACATTTTTCAAATTAAAATTGCAGAATGTTAAATATTTTAATTCCAAATAGAATTTTTGAAAATATATATGTAACTTTAGAAGTAAGTGAACCGTTAGAAGATAATGAGCAAATATTTTATTATGAGACTTCGGAAAGTATTTGGAAAAGGAATTGTCTTGTAGTTAGATTGCAATTCCAAGCGTGACTTGCATTACATTTGACGATTCAACAAATATCGTTTGCATAGTTCAAAATTATTTTATATTTATTAAAAAATATATATTGTATGTCAGTTTACCCCTGAAATATAGTATTTTTAGCAATCAGTAAAAAAAAAATTTCTTTGGATGGTGCTGATTCTAAAAAAAAAAAAGTCTTTGAACATTGGTTTGTCTGTCTCTCTGTCTGAAACCACTTTACAGCTAAAAGAGCTCGGACTTCACATTTTGTACATAAGTTCCTAGTCCCTGTCGCATGTCATAATAAGATTTTCGAGAAAATAAAGCACGGCGTAAAGGGTGTTATGGTATGGAATGGTATGGTATGTACATATATATTCCAGCTTGTGTGCTTGTTCAGAGAACCGCTTATAAGCTTTCGTCCAGCGGGACAGACACAGACAGAGTTTTTACAAGCACAAGAGATACACAAAGAAAGGACAACACAAGCACATAGACAAATAACAACATTTATTGACGGTCTCAAACATCCATGCCTGACCGGGATTCGAACCCGACCCTAGCAGATCCAAAGACTAGCATCCTAACGCTTGTGCCACCGGGGTGGAAAAGGGTGTGTGTCATAGAACGTTTTGTCGTTCTAAATGTATTGCTGAAAACCAAAAAAAAGACAAAGACTTTAAATTTGGTTCACGAGTTCCCAGTATCTGTCGGACGTCATATTAATGATTTTGAGAAAATCGATGCATGCGCAAATGGAAGCTTGGTTTTAAAGTTATTGAAATTAACTTAAAGGGTATAAATATATTTACCTTTAAATATAATGATCAATTGAGTGGTAATTAAAAGTAATGTAATGCTACACATAGTTTATCAATAATTTCGGAGTAAAAACTGTGTTATAATGATGCGTTTCTATTAAAAACCTGTTTCCGCATTCGCTGCTCTGCTTTGCAAGTTGTGTTACCTAGGAAACGGCGGTCCTAGACAAAACAATAAGTTCCTTATTAATTTCTCCTTTTTACGGAGAAAATACGCTTTTTCCGTAAACACTGTGAAATTAAGCATTTGTGTCAATCGTAAGTAGTTGTTTTTTATTTTTAATGCATGGATTTTTAAAAAATAATATGTGTCATTTTTAACCCTTTCAGTTCCAATGACAATTTGGCATCATCATTTTAGGAAAAAAATTCTGATCGTCTATAGTCATTTTGATATCAAAATTAGCATCATTCGATTCTTCACACTTTTTTCGAGTAGAAAATATTTTTTTCCTAATAGATGTCACCCCTATTATTTTTTAAAAGTTATTATCAGAAACATGATGATGCCATGGCATAACTGGGAATGAAAGTTTTGAATTTCCGTGGAAGTAGCGTCTTGGATCCATTATTCTGTTTATAAATTGTGTTGGGGAGCTACTCATTCCGGTATCGAGGTGTCCTATAGTTCTGACGAAGGTAAAAGGCTGGGTTGTAAAAATGTTAAGAGCAGATTCTAAAAAATGTGAAGTAAAAATAAAAGAGAATACGCAGTACAAAAATATCAAAAACTATCATTGCGATGAACAGAATAAACAAGGCAAAACAATGTAGTTCTTCTCCAAAAAATATTCATATATGCAACCTTATATTGCGCAATTCTTTTTTTAATATTATATGCACCAAGTGAATATCTTTGGACCCGCAAGTTGGAGGGGCTAAAAGTGGTGATAAAGCTACGTGTAAAAGTGGTGGGCTGGTGTGTAAGGTTGCATCGTATGATGATACTGAGAAAGTAATTCAAATTAGCAAACGATGCACATTTTATTTACTTTCTATTTGTGAAGTGTGAAAATACATTTTACACGTTTCCTTTGGTCTGAATTGGAACTTATATGAAATTTGACGAGACGCCCATGTGTTATATAGTGATATTCGGAGCGACCCCCCCCCCATAAAACGCGTAAACATAAAATCACGTAATTTTTGGCCCCCCTAAGGTTATTCTTAAAGTAAATATAATTAACTAACAATGGCATGACATCTCTTAGAATTCAATAATCTGTTGTATACATTTAATATTACGAGATCAAGAACATTACACTAAAAGTCCCTGAAGTTCAGAATGTGTTTGGTTAACAAGTTAGCTCGGTCCTAATTTTATCGACCTATTTGGCATCAAAAGTTTTTTCGTATTCTCGATGAAACTATAAACCATTGTCATGTTAACGTTCGCGCTACCACTCAGCCACATGCCCTCAAAATATAATTATAAAACTTGAACTCTGGAAAGCAGTATATTCTTTTTTACACAGAAGAATTAAAAAATAAAGTGATTATATTGACAAACCGTGTGGGTGGGTGTGAAAAGCGCAAAAACAACACCGATTTAATCCACCTGTATTTAAGTTCTGAATATCATTCAATTTTTTTTCGTTGTATTACGCCCTTTCTAAGGTATATATACAGGGTGAGGCAAACAAAAGTGGCCCCAAAGTGGAGATAAGAATACGACTGAAATGTTGCCATGTCAAAAACTAATACAAAAACAGGTTTGCTAACTGAAGCTATTGATCGCTTCAATATTAAGCCCAAACAAACGCTTGGCAACTTATTTGCCGGCAACTACGCTATGGTTTGAGAAACTTAGTTGAAATGAAATATAAACAAGGTTTGTAGAGCTGATTAAGAAAAGTTCCCACTAGTGATTATTTCGATCGTTATTTATCCTAGAGAATCCTTTTTTTTTAAATAAAAAACATTCTAAATTGATTGCAAAGCACAAAATTTGCATTAATGGGGCGTCTTCATACAATAAGAACTGAGATCTGAACTCTCCACTAGTCTATGAGTAGCTCTAATGTGAAACTAATCCGATCCAACCAATGAAAAAACAGGTTACAGGCGGCTTCAAGAGTTTTTCTCGCCAAGCATTTCAACGTATTCCTATCTCTAGACCGGGGCCACTTTTGTTTGCCTCACCCTGTATAAGTAAAAGGATTCTTACTTTATGTAGTCGTGCTCCTAAATGAATCGTAAGTAAGTATCATAAAAACACTCTAATACCGTATAAAATGACGCAGTAATCTTGAATCAAGATTTCCCAAATCTCAAAAGCCGTTGATAAAATGACAGCAGATGGGTTAGTAAAGTGAAATCTCTTTCACAATTAAGAAAAATAACATTTTGCTCCGATGTTCTGTTTCATAGCTTATTGATAATAATTGTAAAGAAGGTGAGCAGAGGCTTTACAAGGAAATATTTGCACGAAGTTGCCTCGAGCTACGGAATTCACGTTTTTGCCGAGGAAAAAAATTAGCTTTTGATTTCCTCGAGGAATTGTAGGTTAGTGTATCAGTGTTGCTTGGAAAGAAAGTTTATGGGCAAGTCGCCGCATAATCCCTTGTGATAAAACTATTTTCGTTGGAAATTTTAAACTGGAAAGCTGTTGTTCTTACTTTTGTAAGTGATTATGTATGCGGGAAGTGTATCTATTGTGTAGTCAGGAACTAGTTCATTTGGAATGCCCATAAATTACGTGAGATGATTTTGACAGTTTTTTCTCCCCCCCCTCCCCCCCCGTCCCCCCATTGGTGATATTGTGTGAGATTTGGCTCGACCCCACAATCATCCCCGAATATCAAGTAAGAATTTTCAAAATTCGTTTACTGTAAAGCATCTGATAAACATTTAAAAAAAAAACCACGCAATTTGCTTTATGGTTTTTATTGAAGACTAGAGTTAAGGCTTAGTTTCTAATATTGCATTGATGTATAGTCCATAAAGTTTTAAACAATAAAATACTAAAATATAACTTATTAAAATTATTTAAAATATTTATTCAAATTATGTCTAGTGGAAATAATGCACAGTCTCAAGAGAGAGGTTTATTTTTGCAGCATTTTCCCACTAGGTTTAAATGGGGTTTCCTGTTCTACTCTTACAATAGTTTTATGGTTTGAATAGCCACGATAAATATTATCGTGTCGTAGTTATACTTAGAGATATACGTAATTATCGTTGAACTCGCTATCGTAGAATTTGCTATGTTTAAGTCAATATTTAGACATTATGTTGATGAACATGAGACATTTTAACTTTATTTGACATCTTAATTTGAAATTCAATTTTTATTCAATATTCCTACTGTTTACACTTTATCAAACGAACTGTTAATTTACTGGTAATTGTCGACATCATTTGATATTCATCAGACTTAGCCGTATAGTCCACATAATCAAGGTAATTTTAAAACCACCTTAAAGCCGGATGGTCATATACAAACTTTTTTTGATGATGTTAAAACACGTTTTATAATATTAATAATATGATTAAAAAATAAATATCAAACATCCTTTCATCTCATCACTAGAGCTCGTTACAATTTACCTTGAAGAAAACAGACCATTAATAAATAGCTTGTTTTTGTTTTGTTGTATACGTAACTACCAAACTGAAATAACTCGATTAAATAAAGGAGGTGACGAAGGTCGAGTTATGAAGGTTGTGTAATATCTTATGTGAATGGAATCCTAATTTTCGACCCTAAAAAATTGATGATCCCAGACAATTTAACACAACCAAAACCCATTTGTTCGACAAAGGTTTAAAGGCAGCACATGATATTATACATTATGTAGGTTTAAATGAAAAAAAAAAACATGAAGTGCAACGAATTTTTTTAATTGTAAACTTAGGGATTTTTAGCCTACTTTTCTTTTTTTTTTTAATTCGAAAGATTTAAAAAATGAAAAAGTTTGTATTGACATGTTGACGAAGTCCATCTGTCTGTTTTGTCATTTTCTAATTTATATACGGATAATTTTGAACATGTCAGTAAAGAAATGTCGATACCTCTTTTTAATTGTTCTGATATTTTAAATAAGCATTTTTTTTAACCTGTAAGGAATTATTTTCAATTTAAGTATACAATATTAAATCTCACTTATGGTTTTTTAAGTATATGTGGCCTAAATTTTTGGAAAATAGCTTTCCTAACTTTAATATTTTCGACTTTATTATCCCTAAATCTATTTTGGGTATGTAGACGGTATAAATATCACATAATTTTAAATAAGAAATAGCTTCAGAGTAACTTCTTGTCATCTTTACAGCCACAGGAAAACCTTTTTTAAGGGGGGATCATAGTTAACAAAAACCAAAAAATCGAATTTTCGAAACCAATATTTTCTGATAGATGGAAGCCCAATCTATCGAATAAGACCAATTTTGTATCGATCGGTTAATTATTTCTTATAAAAAATTAAAATTATAAAAATAAACAAATGTGCCACGCCTCCTTTGAGTTACTAATTGTATGCTTGCATTATTTATGTATTACATTATAAAATAAGAATTTTTTGTGTTGATCTTTGAAAACTATTCACTGGCTCAATGTAAAAAAAAAATTCCTGACGATTTACATGAAATTCGGTTAACAAGAAATGTTTCGGTGGTTATTTCGAGTTCGTGTTAACGGGATCGACTGTATTTGTTTTTCGCGTTTTTCTCAAAACTATAATTTTCAACACTTAGGTACACTTTTCTCCAAATCTATTGAATATTTTTTAATAATTTTTTTTGTGTGTTATAAAACCATTTTAGATCTATTTAAGTCACCTAATTTGGTCTTAAAAATTTAAAAAAATATTTTATTATTTTACACTTCTCTTCGTTGAAAATCAGAATTTTTATGAATGTAGAATATAATGCTTTTAAAATGAAATTTAAAAATTATTTTAGGCAAAAAAATTAGGTGACTTAAATAGATCTAAAATGGTTTTATAACACACAAAAGAAATTATTAAGAAATATTTAATAGATTTGGAGAAAAGTGTACCGAAAAAATACCTGTATTATTGAAAATTAGTAATTGAATGTTTCAAAAGATGTCTTTTTTCAAAAATAATAATTTTTAAAAATAAGATTCGTAGGTGTAAATGTAATAATAAAAGTACAATTTATAATTTGGTACAATTTTTTTTATTGTACCATAATTTTTAAATGATTTAGAGCCTTTCGAAATCAATACTAAGAATCGGTCATTTTTGCTGTCGCTAACTATGATCCCCCCTTAAACAAGGATATATGGAAATTGAACAAATTTTACTTCACTCTGATCTTAGACAGATTTAAAAACAGGATTTTTCAGTGCATATCATCAATGGAAAATTATCCACTTATAGAAAACTTATGGCAATTTTCGGATATAAATCCAATTTTGAATCCTTTTTGAAATCTTAACTGTTATTCCATTAGTTTCAGAAATTGAACCATTCAAAGGAACATAAAAAATTTTGCCTGTTTAAGTAATTATTGTTACAATAATAAGATAATTGTGCTAACCGACCCAATAAGCATAAACACTATATTTTTGGGGCTACTCAAATCCCCGCCTAAAAATCCTATTTCAGCAAAGCAATCCCTTTGACATACAAACTCTTAATTAAGATTTATAGAAAATACTATGGACAAAAGAATCTTACTACTTTAGTTCTTTATGCTCCATGACATTGCAATCAGAAGGAGGACAATAACTGTCACGCTGTATCTGCTCTCAAAACAAGATGCCCATTGTGAATTTTGTCCCTGCGTACAGAGAATCGTGACAGTGAATTAAATTGTGTAATGAGGTTTTTGTCTTTGTTTTTTTCCAGATGGATCCGCGTTTCTGAAGAGCGGTGGGTGAACTATCTGTATGGAACTCCGGGAGATGTGCAGAACCCAAGTCCTTTTACTTCATATACTCATATTCTTCACTTGTTGTATATCTTCCATTAAAGGTACATAAATGAGATCGTAATATTCTGTTGTTTAAGGGAACACAGTACAAAACAACTTATTTTGGAAGCCATTAGCAATAGAATTTTAATCAAAGTTTGTTTTCATTGTTTGTATATCTTGCATTAGAGGTACATAAAAGAGATCGTAATATTTTGTTGTTCAAGAGAACACAGTACGAAAAAATTTATTTGGAAGCTATTAGCAATAGAATTCGAATCAAAGTTTGTTTTCATTAGGTTTGCCAAAATCAAGCATATATTGAAAGAAAAATATATTTGTAAAAAAAATGTTTTTTTTGTTTGTAAAAAATAGTTTTAATTTTTGTAATTTTTAAAAAAAAAATACTAATCCGATGATTTTAAAAAAAATTCAGATATGTTTCAAAAAATATTTCATTTAATAATTGTGAATAGAACTGTGAATTGATATTCAGGTTGCATAAAATACAAAACTTTTATGCACATTAAAGCTAAAATATTAGGATTTTTGAAAATTTAGGTTTTGATTTTTTAATAAAATTTTTTACTTAATAATACTTATCCCATCCAGAGTTTTTATTGCTTAAATGCCGGATAAAATATTAGAGCTTTAACGTACTTTCCACAAAAGATTTAGGGATTTCATAGTTGCATGTACTGAACAAAATAAACACAAAAATAATGTTTTCATTTTCCATAAAAAGTATAAGAGATAATTCAGAAATAGAATCATAACTTTTTATATACTACAACAATCATAAACTCTGAATCAATAATCACAAGGATTGTGCAAAAAGACAAATAAAGAGAGAATATTCGATGAGATTTGGGTACAGTGTGTCCCATTATTAATTGTAATACTTATCACTTTTAGTAATAATTATTGTTAATTTTATGTAAGATTCTATGCATTTTAAGACTTCCTCCTGTAATCATTGGAGTATTCTAAGTTAAATATTTTGTAGGCTAATTAAAATTTAGACAACTGTGATTGATGGCTTTCCCAGAAAATTATAGTATTACTTGGACATTATGTAACTTGATTTTTTTAAAAATTGATTAATACTTATACCTAGGTTACTTGCAATTGTTACTGGTATTAAACTATTATATATATATATATATATATATATATATATATATATATATATATAAAGATAGATAATAAATTTATTGCAATGGGACTAAGCCCGTTTACAATAGTTGGCAATGGTTATTACAATAAAATGTTTCATAATATCAACGTAAATCTATAGCAATTATACATATAAAACAAACAAATGAAATACAAACAAACACTTAAATACATACAAAGAGACACAAGGAAGTAAACTAATTGTCAGTATCATCGAAACTTAATATATATTGTCTAAATTTTAAAACTGATATTAAGTAGTTATAAATATTATAATAGTTTTTTTTATGAAATTTTAAAAATACTGAAAGATTGTTAGAATTAATAAAGTATTTTCTTCTGAAGGATTCATAAACAGGACAAGTTAAAATTATGTGTTCCCAGGTTTCATTCCCAGGTATTAAACTATTGAGAGTATGTATTTTAACTAATATGAATCAGTTTTATTTTAAAGTTCATAAAGGAAATTTATTTTAAGGACACGTTTAAATTATGAATAATAAACTTAAATTTAGTAATTGTTTCTATTTGAAGCAAACAAAAACAAAATTTTGTTTTCTACTACGTGTAATAATCTATTCTCATTACATATTTTTAAATTTTTATTTAAGAAATTTGCTTTATAAAATTCGACTTTTAAATTCCTTTGTTCAACAAGACCTTAAGAATACCAACTGTAGCTACAAATATAAAACATTTAAATTTTATGTTCTACAACAAATTTAAAATTTCAAGCAGAACAACTACATAATATGTAAATATGATCAGTATTAATTAATTTTTTGTAAATGTTTTTATTGGTATATCTAGATATGAATCTTAAATATTTATCTGAAATTAAAGATTTGTTTTGTATAAAAAATCTTACGTCCTGAAAGTAAAAAATATTCAATGCATTGAAAAGATATCCTTCGTAGATCAAGAACGAGTAATTTATTCATGATCAATTCTCGTGTTATTTTATTTTGAAATGTTTTTAAGGATACATATCAAATTGTAAATCTTTATTTTAATCAAAGAATTTTTTTACAAACAGAACTATGGAACTATTAAACCCGTATTAGAGGTCAATTTTATGAAGATATGTTCGTCCAAAAGAAATGAAAAACCTTGGCAAATCTATTGTATTGTAATCTCCTTTGTTTTGAATAACGGAAAGAGGAATTTTAAAATAGGCACTTTGATGAGTTATTGTTTTTGGATTATAAAAATTTAATTGGTATGATTTGACCCACATTGTGCTCTTTTTCTAATAAAATTATGCATCTAAACTTGAATTAAAACTCGTATTGAGGAATTAAATTGGCAATTTCCAATCTTTAGGATATAATAAAGGTCAGAAGCTTTTATTTAATTTTCATTCGAAACGTTGAATTTTAATAAGATGAATGACGAACTCCTTGTTTTATTTTACTTAAAACTTAAAACGCAATTATAATTATCTAAAATTTGGAATATTGACCTAAAAATAATCTAATGAGGGATTTTAGGAAGTTATTTTATTAGAGGAAGTAATGATTTTTAAAATATACTTTTTTGGGTACTAGCTTCATTTGCTTCGATGTTCAGGTTTTAAATTTTCAATGGAATCTAATTTCGAGTATTTTTTGGCGTATCGCATTTGTTAGTAGTATTTGTAGTTTGGGCTATGAAAGTGGGTGACGGACTGGACAATTATAATACCTTCCACTTTTTACGTTATAAACGTAGTGTGGAGTCTAAAATATTTATTCTTGTTAATTGTAAGAGAGCATTGGAAATCGTTGTTTAGAAAGATTCAGTTGCAGAATAGAAAAAAAAAACTTGTATGGTTATTACCTATTTATTGGTCAATTCGCCTGCATTACACCATCGTTTAAGTTCTAAAATAAACAGTATAAAAAAGGTTAAATATCTAGCAACTTAAGATAAAAAAAAATCCTGGGTACGCTTGAATTGCGATTTCAGTAGAACAAAAGTTTGTCGTAATGATATGATCATGACAAAAGAAAAGAATTGCGCTTGCAACCTGTTTCGATGCCAAGGTTAACAATTTATTCACAGTTTTGCTCTCAGGGTTAAGATGCATAATTTCTATGCAGACGCGTTTCTCTTCGATATTTTAATTGATTTCCAAGGTTCCGAGAGTCTTAATGTGGGAATCTCTGTTAATGGTAACCCAGTTTGGATGAAAGAATTTTAATTTATTCCTACTTATTTTTTTTTTAATATAAAACTATAAATATAAAAACTATTTTATGTTTCTAATACAACCAAAATATTTCCGGAACTATTCCAAAAATATCACAGTTGTAAAAACAAGGTCGTAAAAATTAGTACATTTTGTAAAAATAAGTACATGTTGTAAAAATAAGTACAAAAGTATGAAACAAGTGAATTTTCACAATAACGTACGGCCGACTCTAATTGTTCTGTACTTGATATTGTTACACTTTAAAAAAAAAATAGCCGTACTTGGTTTCTTCAGGAAAATAGTTCCTAGTAGCTTCAACGGCTGGGTGGTAAAATGTTTCACCATATTATTTTAAAATTCGGTTGAAGCGTTTTTCAGATTTTGTTTTCTGAAATCTGAAAAAAAAAATGGTTCAACTCATGGCCGGATTTTTAAATAGGCTAAGTAGGCTGAAGCCAAAAGAGTGGCAAATTTTTGGGGGCGGCAAATTTTACTAACAATTAAAGCGGCACTCAGAATAAAAAATTATTATACAAATACTATTATTATCTTTAAGAAAGAAAACAAATAATTTACATTAATTTGTAAATCGTAAACGTATATATGTTACTAACATTTAGTAGTAAACATGGTATCTGCGAGGGCATTTGCACTCTCTCTCCCTGATTTGGAAGTTTAAAGACAAATATTAGAACAGTTTAAAAAATTCACCCATTATTTCTCTTTCGATTTTTGTGTACACAGATTATTCTAATATGTAGATTGAAAAAAAAAATAGTCAAGAAAATTATACATGGCGGCGAATCTATAGTAGCCTAACGGCGGAAAATCTTTAAATCCGGCCCTGGTTCAACTGAATTCAAAACACATGGTGAAACATTTCACAACACAGCCGTTGTAGCTACTAGGAACTATTTTTTTTTTTGGTGAAACCAAAAATGAGATTTTTAGCATTGTATATTCTACATTATTTCTGCAACTCATTGATCGATGCATTTTCATTTTTTAATTGACAGAAGAGTAAAAAATCAGTGCAGATCATTGCATGCCATAGCTAATACGGTTTAGGTTCGATTGAATTATTTCTAATTAATTAAAATGCACTTATGATAGTTTGAGTCAAATGTTAGTTAAATATGTCAGTGATTAGAAAATGTGGGTTGGTAAAACTTTCGAGATTTCTTTGTAAGTTTCCATTTCCAAGCATTTTAAATAGTTAGTAAAACACAGCAAAACATTGTTTTCCAAATGTGAAATTTTAAGTTTTCTTCTTTTAAAACTATTTTATTACGATATTATCTGACATTTATCCCTGAGAAATTATTAACGCACCTTATAATTTTGTAAATATTCTGATTTCATTCAGAATACTTACAAATTTATAAATTCCTGAATAATAATAATATTATTCCAATTTATATTCTAAGAGAATTTAATGTGAAGATTTCGAGTTTGTTATTTCTAACGTGTTTCCCTTACTTACAGGTGCCCCTACATTAGAAGCCACTCCCTTAGAACCACTGCTGGCAGTGGCGGGAGATGCCGTACTTATAGATTGCGTCGTCAAACAACTACAAAACTACACGGTGAGCATTGAAATGTACAACTTGCAACAACTAACGGTACTAACACTATCATTAAATGTCATGAAATGAAAGTATTGTTGCTTTACTGCAAATAGTAATTTGATAAAGAAAATTCCGTTTTTTTTTAAAATTAATAACGATAAGTAATGATTATTGAGTTTTAGATTAAAAAGTGTTCTTTTTAATTTTTACATTTAAAAGTTTAATATTTAATATGAAACTAAAATCTGTGCTTGGTTATAGCGTTTTGTACTATCATTTAAGTTCTTGAGATGGAAATATTGTTACTGCAAATGGTAATTTGATAACGAAAACTCCCGTTGTTTTTGTTTAATTAATAACGATAAGTAATATTTATAAGTTTAAATTAAAAAAAATATTCGTTTTAATTTTTATGTTTAAAAGTTTAATATTTAACATGAAACCAAAATCTGTGTTTGTTGCTCGTTTAGACTCATGAATTTTGTGTGGAAGCAGTTCTAAAAGACTGTTTCTCTTACAATCCTATGCTTGTTTTCCTTTAAAAGATTTATGTGTACATCAGAGCTTTAGGGAAAGATTTTCAATCCGGTATTATATGAAGAGTGTAGTCATACTGTTTAAGACACTAAAGTTTGAAATATTGACGGATATGCAACAGCAAAACAAAGAGTTAGATTTTTGTACAAAGTAATCGATATTTTGAAATTGAAATTTAATATGAGAATGTCATTTTAGATAATATGGAGGAGAGTTGTGCCTGGTTCGAACAAAACCGAAATTTTAAGCGCAGGAGAAGTTCGTATTATACCTGATTCCAGGTTTTCCTTGCTGCATCAAAAAGGTATTTAATAATTTAAGTTTTTTTTACTTGAAAGCTTGTATGCAAATTAAACAAAAAAATTATTATATTTCGTTTAATTGACAACTTAATTAACAGTTAGTTGCCAAAAAAAATTTACAGGTTACTATCTCAATTTACAAATGTCCAATATATAATTTTAGGCCAAAAATAATATTCTAACGACCAACCTCAAAGAAACATTTTCAAAACATCAAAGTAGTGAAAAATACACAAATATACTTGGAACCATTTATTTAATACTTGAGTAAAAATATTTTTAATGCAAAAAAATATCACGATGATACAAAAAAAACACCATTGTATTTTACCTGAGTTATTTAAGCAACTAGTGCCAAAAATAACACTTTATTAAGCGAGTGGCTTTTATTTCACGAAACCGTAGGTCGAGTGTAATAATAACAAGAGCTTAATAAAGTATTATTTGGCACGTGCTTGCTTGCAATATTTTTTATAATAACGTGCAAAAGCGGGAAATTTATATTCTGACTTTTTTCTTATTTAATTTCCTTTAATAATTAGTGCAGTACTTGTAGTTTCCATGGAGATATTAGAAAATGATATTAGTAATGAATCAATAGAAATAAGTGAGTTTCATGACCATTTAGTGTCCATGGAGATATGCATGGCATAATTTTGTTTTTCTACCAATCACATACTTTTATTTACTTTACCACACTAGAGCCAAAAGTCCCACATTCGGCACTTCTGTGACGTAAACACGTATAGTGTCATTTTCGCAACGATTTATGAATGAATATGATATAAAAAGCGAACTTTTTTGCACGTTGTTATAAAAATAAACAAATATTTCAGACCATGAGACGTGGGTGCTGCAAATCCAGAAGGCCCAAGTGAATGACTCGGGTCGGTACATCTGCGAAGTCAACACGAACCCCCGAATGCAGATCTACAGGCTCTTGTCTGGTCAGTACTCGTACCAAGTTTTCTTTCTTTCATTTTCTTTGATTTGAGTTGGTCCTCAAGTGTGGTGATAAATTCATTATGTGTGCACTCTTAAAACAAAAGAGAGAAATCAACACTCCTATAGGAGAAGTGCATTTTCGATGCTGAAAAGAGTGAAAATTAACTCAGACTGAGTTAAAATCGCTCGTTTGTTTTAAGAGTATACGAGTGATATTTATTAGAGGAAAATATATTTGATGCAACTTACATACACCTAACTCTTTACAACACCTAACTTTGTATTTTCAAATAGCTCGAATTTTCATTTTTCATTGTTTGAAAGCTCTGGTGTCATCTGCGCCACTTGTCCACAGTTCAAATTTCAAAGCGTAGGGGACTGTGGTGGAGATCCTGTCGGAGGTTTAACAAAACAAAAGACTGAAATCCACTCCTTTAGGAGAAGTGCATTTTCGACACTGGAAAGAGTGAAAATTAACTCAGACTGAGTTTAAATCACTCGTTTGTTTTAAGAGTGTAGTTCCAACAATAAAGAAATATACTTTTATCGTGTCTATAATGAAGTTCGGAAAAGGAAGACAATTTGAATATTTAACCATTAAATTTGGTGTAATTTTATTGTAGAATTTTATGATTGAAATAAAAAAAATTTTATGTTCAATTCAATTATTTCTTGCAGTTGTTGAAAGAATAGCAACAAACACCAAGGCATTTCCTGTCGACCATAACTATACAGGTATGTTTTTTTAAGTGGTATAATGAAAGTAGTTATCCTTCGAATCCTTTATCTTATATATTCAGGAAAAATTATTTTAACGTTCAACATTTCCTATGTATTCATTTTTAAACTTTATAATTCAATTTAAATTCGGCCTCAAATTGTTACTTTCAATCACCTAATATGAAATATAAGGTAATAAAAGTATTGTGATAAAAAAAACCCAATTTAAGTTTAATAAACAGTATTGTGTGTGTGTGTGCTGTTGTTTCTTTAAAAAAAAATTGAGATACTTAACCCATTGCATTATTTTCAAATGCAATTTGTGTGCAGGTTGCTGCATTAGCAATGGAGTCCCTTCGTCTTGCCAAGAGTTCTGCAGCCTGCAGTCTGTGATAATGGGTGGCCACCCTAATCCTTGGCAGTGTATGGAGCACCTACCTGTGATTACCCGATGCCTGACCGGTAAGCCCCATTCTGAATTTGGAATCGTGTACACTCCTTGCCAACCTATCTTGGGTAAAAACAAAGAGTAAAAAGGCAGAGGGAAAAGCTCGGTTGGTTCTCTTGTAAGGTAAAATATTTACATACAAATTTATCTGAATACAATTTAACTAAAATACACTTTTCATTCTGATAAAATTGCCAAATTTTCTCAAGTAATATTCAAATCTGTTAGACTTTAAACGAAATTAATGTTTTACACATGTTTTCTGGATGGATTCACAAATAATACATGGAACTCTTTACATCCGCGGAAAGATCTTCTCCATAGGATATTATTTCTATTTACCCAACTTAGGTTGGCAAAGAGAGCAGCTTGATAAAATTTGTTTCAGCAATTTATTTTTTGACTATGAATTCATCCTTAAATTTTCATAAATTATGTTTTATTTACGTTGTTTTTGTTTTTAAAAAATTGAACGAAGACTTGCAAGACAAATTTTAATAACTATATTGGGAAAATTTTCATTCTTGGTTTCACCATAAAAAAGGTTCCTAGTACCTTCAATGGATGTGTGGTGTTTAAAATATTTCACCATATATATTTCTGAAAATAGGTTGAACCACTTTTCAGGTTTTGGTTTAAAAAAAAGAACCAAATCTATTGTGAAGCATTTCACCACATACCATTTGCATTTACTGAGCACTATGTTTTGGTGCAACCTAGCAAATTTTTTTAAAGTTTACTTTCAAAATTGGACTGTGGGTGTAAAACTGCAATAAACTTAAGATCATTGTGATAAATTGTAGTTGATAGATATTCGCCATCAAGCACATTCTGAAATTATTCCTAATTCCGAAAATTTTAACTATGAAGAATTGTGTACAAGCAAAAACAGACAGCAGCTGTAAAACTGAAATAAACTAGAAAAGTGTTGTGTTTAACTTTCTTAGTAAAAGATGAACCCAAAAAGGTTCAAAATTACTTTAAATTATTAAATTTTGAATAATACAAATACATTATTATTACTAAATGCATCCACTGCCAGACTATAAAACTGTAATAAATTGTTAAACCTTTTTTTTGTCAAAATTTCGGATTTTTTGTATTAGGATATTGTTGGGATTACTTTATGTGTTTCAGATATATCCCCCGACTTTCCAAATTATTCTAAGTTTGAAATTTTGACTTTTACAAATACATTATTATTTTTTTAAAAAAATACAAAAGGAGCCAATGAAGGTAAAGTTGTTATTAACTTTTTTAAATTATATTTTGAATTAAAATGTGCTAAATAAGTTTATAAGGAATATATTAAATGTGAATGTGATAAATGAATATAATGAATATATGAATTAATGATAATAAAGGATATATTAACACTTTACCTCCGGGCGTCGACTGACCCATAGACTAAGAACACTCTAAGTTTCAAACTCTCATTGGAGAATTTCTACATTGAAATTGACATAGAAACTAGCGCGCCCCCTTTGTGTCTAAGGGAACTAATGTAATGGTTTCTGGCTGCCTATTTGCAGTCACCTTTAGGAGATTTAACAGAGCCAATGACATCGTGTTGCTATTGAAAATTTTAAAGTTCGTAACATTTTTAATATTAAGACGGACCCTTATGCAAATTTTGTGTCATGCAATTAACTCAAAATGTTATTTGTTCACATAGTCAAAAAGGTCCGATGTAAAAGGATGACTAACGGTTGAAATAATCACTAGTGGGTAACTTTTTTTTAACAGAGAACATTACGAAGAAACAGTAGCCTTACAATTGAAAGTACAATTATGCCAATCAACAAATCAACCTTTAAAAGTGTTTTAGTTGCATTCGACACGTTAGAAGAGCTAGGCATTAGATTAAGTTGCTGGTCTAGAAGATTTTTAGTCTACGGGTCAGTCGACGCCCGGAGGTTAAGTGTTAAAATGTGCTAAACCACGGCCAATTTCAATAACAAGGCCAGAGAAGCTTTCCCAAACATGGGTGTAGACGGAATTTTTGACGTCACTGTTCTGAGTGCCGAAGATCGAGAAACTAGTTCGGACGGATTCCGAACCCTAAAAGTGAGGTCAGCCGTGAACGAGTGGTTCCGAACAGGTAACGAGACAGGTTATCTTCATCTTCGGAACAACGTCACTCGGATATGACGTCAAAATTTCCGTCCCCGAGCGTGTTTGGGAGAGCTTCTTTGGCCTTAGTAGTTTAGTAGGCCGTGGCTAACAAGTTTACAAGTGACACAACAAGTGTTACCGTGACAAGTTTATAACTTAATTTAATATCATAATAAGTTAAATACAGCCGGCCCGCTGGCACAATGGTTAGTGTGCTAGCCTTTGGAGCTGCTGGGCTTAGATTCGAATCCCGGTAAATTCATATATGTTTGTGTTTGTCAATAAATGTTGTTATTCGTCTATGTGTTTGTGTGTCTCTTGTGACTGTCTCTTCTGGCGAGCTGGGTAATGGGCTATAAAGCCTACACTATCCCTTCTAGAGGGCGCATTCTCTGTCATTTGTCATTTTTCAGGTTAAATACAGTTGTCTTCATTTTCTGTTTGTCTGCAGATGGTCGAAACCACATGCCCTGCTGCGAGAAGCAAAATATTCCAGAAGTCTGTCGATCGGTGTGCTCGGGAGACTACGGATTGACAACCGTCCTGCAACATTATTCTTGCATGGATCATACCATACCCACTCTATCGTGCATAGCTGAAGGGATAGGTAAGCCATTGGACAGTTCGACAAGCCATAGCATGGTTTGTTTGTGGAAAAGAAGACGATGGGAGAAGTAACTGTGACATCACTTTAGTAGGCGTGACCGTTCTAATTTTGACGAATTAGCTGCCGGTTGGTTTGTTTGCGGGGTTTAAGACAACTTTTGACGTTATTATAGAAGGGGCCTCCTTTTTTCCATTGAAAAATATCGCTTTTTGAAAGCATAACCCAAAAATTCATTCTAAATGTACTGTAAAAGAATTGCGTTTTTGAGGGGAAAGCGTTAAAAAGGTAAATTATTAGAATGCGAACAAAATGACTAACAAAATTGTTTGAGCAATTCTAGTTCAGTTTTCTATATTCTTCATATTTTTAAGATCTCCCATAAAGTTATTCAATATAATAAGAAACTTTGTTTAAATTTAGTTGTTGATTTGAAATTTGAGTTGGGTATACGATGCTTGGTTGCGTTGGTTACCTTAAGTTTTCTTTTGGGATATATTTGTAGCCATTTACTAGTTCACTTATTTTACTCATAAATCCAATGTAATAATAAAATAGTAATTCAGTAATCTCTTTTGAAATCATTCTAGATCTAAATTATTCTTATCCTCAATATTATTCTCATTTTCTTCATTCTATTCATTCTTTTAAATCATTCACATCTAAAAAAATTCTAGATCAAGAATACAATTAGAAAAGAAATTTTAGAATACTTCAGCATATGTTTTTGTGTGTGGATATTTTCAAACCTAGAAGTTCTTAATTTAAAAAGTATTATCTTGATTGAAACGAATAACACAATTAATATCTTTAAAAACTTAGATAGCTTATAGATATCCTGGAATAATATTAAATATTTTATTTTTCAGAGCTTCTACCCGGACCTCCACAAGAAGTCTACGTAGAAGCTTTGTCTGATACTGAAATAAAGATAAAATGGCTACCTCCCAATCAAAATATTCCGGTTGAAAAGTTCAACATCAACATTACATTGACCAAAGAACTCAGTGATTTGCAGGAATTGGAATCCGGAATGGTAAACTATTTGTCATCTAAGTTTTATAAGGACCTTTTTCATTTTAATATAGGCTACTGAGATTTTTTTTTTTTAATAATGTGATACGGTTTATCATTATGGAATTTTTTTTCAAGGCCGATCTAAAGAAAACAAGCAAACCTGAGGTCAAAAAGAAAAGCGAATCAAATACAGTCGAATCTTTTATGATGGTTAATGTGAGTATATTAACTTAATTATTGTTATTATCATTTGCTGTAGTTCCTTTTTTGTATGATGATGTTTCTAAAAATGTAGAATATAAAGAATATAATAGTCACTAGTCAGTTGTTTGTGAGATAGAAGACTATGTTTGACACAGCTGTGACACCACCATAGACGTCTCAGTTCTAGTTTTCCAAACGTGCTGAGACAGCCTTCTCATTTGGTGCCGCTCCGTTGGTTGGTTGGTTGTAGACTAGATGTATATATTTTCCGGCTTGTGTGCTTGGTCAGAGACCCACTTATAAACCTTCGTCAAGTAAGACAGAAACAACACACACACATGCGTGACAGATGATGCCATCTATCGAGCGCCACCTCCACAATTTAGACATGTTTCTGAAGGGGAGGGCAATAGTCACCAGGGACCTGTACCTGTGGGAAACTGCTCAATGACCGTCCACATGACTTTTGGACCCAACAGATTTTACGAGCACGTACTCCGCATATACTCTACATACACAAACATCCATGCCTTATCGGGATTCGAGGCCGAACCCAGAGGCTCCAAAGGCTAGCCCTCTAACCGTTGCTCCGCTGGGTCAGCACCGTTCCGTTCATCGAGAGTGGATTGTAATAAGGCTAATGGCAATTTGAACGGGGTGGAGCCTGGTTTGTTTGTGGGATAGAAGATATAGTTTGATGTAGCTCAGACGTTGTCGTTCTGTTATAGACGAATTAGCTACCTGGGTTTTGTCTATGGGGTTTAAGACAACATTTGACTTTTCATCATAGTTCCACTAGTTAATTCAAGTATGGCTTTTTTTAGATACAGCTGCGGAAATAAAAAAGTACCCACTAGTGATTATTTTGGCCGTTAGTCTCCCTATAGAATCGGACCTTTTTGACATTGTGAACAATTAACATTCTGAGTTAATTGCATGAAACAAAATTTACATAAGGGTCCATCTTCATATTAAAAATGTTACTATGTAACTTTAAATTTTCCAGTAGTAACACCCCTTTTTGAGTCCATATTTCAAATCTATAACCTTTGTTAATATGAAATGCCAAATTTTGTTAGTTTTTAAGCATTATTAGAGGAATTAGAGACGTGCAAAGTTTAGGTCCCATAATGTTAAATGAGTTGCACATAAAAAACTATCCCGATCTATATATAATTAAGATAATGAAACGAATTTTTTACTGAAAAGGTATTATAATAATCCTAACAAAATACATTCAATATTGGGGTATTTAAAACAATTTTTATATTTTTAAATAATTATTATATTATTTTTTTTAAAAAATATGAATAGAAACCCCTTAATATTTTTAAAGAAATAAATTTAAGACATTAAGTTTAAGCGAAATCCCAATTTTTAAAATTTTTTATTCATAATTTGATGAGTAAATCACAAAATACTTTTTAATTACCCATTAGGGGACTGTGTATAAGATTACGTGTGTAATTGATAAATAAAAACGGCCTTGCATGCATGCTTTCTTGTCATTTTAGAGATAAAATGTCCACAAGTGATTCGATTGAATAACTCGTCAAATATTCATTCAAATGTAACAAAAACTTAGATTTAAGGGTTTTCAAGAGAGCTTAACATTTCTGAGTTATTAAAATTGGGTGTTGCTATTGGAAATTTCAAAGTTCATAACATTTTTAATATGAAGACGGTCCCTTATGAAAATTTTGTGTCGTGCATTTAACTCAGAATGTTAATTGTTCACAATCTCAAAAAGGTCCGATTCTGTAGGGTGACTAACGGATGAAATAACCTCTAGTGGGTACTTTTTTATTTCCACAGCTGTACACTACACATGCCTTCTCTATGACTAATACACTAATATCTTTCAGGTGGACGGCAACAAAACAAGTTACGTGGCCAGCGGTCTCCAGCCCCTGACCATGTACGAGATCCAGGTGATTTCGCAGAACTCTCACGGCAGCAGCATGCCCTCCCCTGCCTCCCGGGTTCTTACCCTCGCGACGGCCCCTGAAGCCACAGACCCTGAGGGGGGCGACTTCAATGCGACCGCGGGCGACACCTACTACGCGCACCTGCCCAACATTACGAGGTGTTGCGAGAGCAAAGGGGTGCCGGAGGGGAAGTGTCTGAGGAGCCTCTGTGATCCGGCTGATGACGAGGATGCCAAGTAAGTAAAGGATTTCCTATTCATCGTAATCGTAGCGTCGTTACGATCAACACACTGGTTTGAGCAAACTCTCCGCCGTTCTGAGGATACGCCGCACGTCAATGTTTTAATTATAACTAAACTATGCAACCTTTAGTTACATCAGCCACCCCTGACTGTTTATTATTTGTTAACGTTACCAAACACTCTGGTGTTTTGATGTGCGCCCCATTCGAAATGCTTTTAAGTATAACTAACCAATGCAATAACTTAAGTTATAAATACCAAAGTGTTTATTATCATTCAACACTACCCGACTCTCCGTCGTTCTGATGTGCACCCCGTATATATTAAGGGGATCTCTGAGGGATATATGCAAATTGGCTGAAAATAAACTTGTTTTCACTGCATGATTGTAAAATCTTAATGTTTCACTGAAAACTCAATTTCTTCAAATGTTTTTAAATAGTTTTTCTTATAAAAGATGATTAAATATGACTCCTCCATACTTTAAATTTTAAATGTTAGTAAATTTATAAATTTTAAAGAATTATTTTTGCTGCTGGAAAACCTGATAGTGATTTGGTGTGTATATACACTCCCAAAAAAAAGAGTGAAATCCACTCCAGTAGGAGAAGTGCATTTTCGACACTAGAAAGGAGTGAATATTAACTCAGACTGAGTTAAAATCATTCGTTTGGAGTGATAATGTCGGAGGTTTAACACACAAAGGATCCACTCCTTTCGGGGATGTGCATTTTCTAGACTGAAGGAGTGAAAATTAATTCAGACTGAGTTAAAATCGCTCGTTCGTTTTAAGAGTGTACGTCTGTATCCCTCAGAGGTTTAATTATAACCAACCAATGCAATAACTTTACTTATAACCTCCTGAGTGTCTATTATTATTTAACACTACCAGACTCTCCGACGTTCTGATGTGTGCCCCGTACGTCAACGTCACCTTCGAGTGTATGTCCGGGGGCGCGGACCACAGCCAGTGCTGCAAGCAGCGAGGTCTTCCTGACGTATGCCTGGACTTCTGTCGTGGGAACATCACACAACTGGACTACCGGCATTTCGTATGCCTGGACCACATAGACATCTACGGCAACTGCCTTCTGGAGTACTACAAAGTCCTGCCTGGTGCTCCAGAGCAGTTCATCGTGTCCATGGTGCACGCGAGATGGGCTGTGCTCAAGTGGAGTCCACCGAGGTAAGTTATTATCTGTTGAACTGCAATGAAGGATGGAAAAGGAACTTGTTATTAACATAGTTTTGTCTTTCAACACAATTCAGTTCAACACAGTTTTCGCAGTTTTCATTTCAACACAGTTTTCACAGTTTTCATTTCAACACAGTTTTCACAGTTTTCATTTTAACACAGTTTTCTAAAGACTTGCATTTCATCTGCAGAAAAGTGGTAGTTTGTTGTTGTAGTTGTTGCTGACTCATCCTCGATCTATCTAACAGAGTCAGACAAGAGTCAAGCCCATTAGACCAGAAATCTTTAAAGCGTAAAGTACTAGAAAGGGAGATAAGTAAAGATCTTTACTTGAAATTCCCAAAAGCAGTCCAATACGTAATCCCGGAGAAGGCCACTGATTTTGACATTACGTGCATGAAGCATACCTTTTCTACTTTATTAAAACCTTTTCTGCTTTATTAAAAAGAAATGCTTTTTAAATAAAAGATTAATTTGCTTACCTTAGTCCAACTGGCTTAACAATTTAAATTATACTTGCGTCTTGTAAATATATTAATTTTTTTTATATTATAGTAATTTGAACTCGTCACACATTGATCAGTTAACTTTAATTTTCCGAGTACAGTGCATTAGTATGTCCGTTCCCTTTTTCAGAAATATGTATCGCTATATCACCAATGATTCACTTGGTCAACACTATTTGTTTCAGTTTTCTACCAGAAAGTGTGTTGAGTTACGTTTTGTACTGGAAAGAAGTCGCTACCGATGAAATTACCGAGTACAACGTAGTAACTGATGTCAAATCTCCTCATCTTCTTGATAACCTGAAACCTAAAACAAGGTGAGCAATTTTACTGTTCACATCCAAAACTCAAGCGAACGTATTTCATAGCTTTACTCTTAAAGGGATGTTCAGTCATTGATCAGTCCCATATAGCTTATGCATTAGTTTTGAAATTGTAAATATTCCAAAATTTTTGCTTTGCCATATGACTTTTTTCACCATGTATGAGCATCGTCATAACAACAAAATGAAACCAATTTAAAAGGAAAATTGCATAAGTTCAATGAAAAATGAATTGGTTAAGTTCAAAAATAGTTTTGTCCTCTTCAGAATATTTCGAGGCAATTAAAACATAAAAATAAAAAAATAAATAAACAGGTTATGTTTTCTCTTAAAATTTGTTTATTTTTGCTGTTATGGGAATTTTCATACCCAGTGGAAAAAAAACTTGTATGACAAAGCAATACTTTTGTAAAGATTACTATTCCAAATCTAATGAATTAGAATTATACGAATTAGATTATTTCTTATGCCAAAATTCATAACGATGAACTGAATAAAATCCTACCTACCAATTTTTGAACACCATAGATTAAACTATAATAAAAATTCAAGCTAAAATTCAAGCAATTATTTTTGATTAGCATTTCCAACACAATATAATATGGTACGTTTCAGGTACGAAGTGTACGCTGCAGCCAGAAACGCCTTTGGAATGAGCAGGGGCTCCGTGCGTGCCGTTTTTACGACTTCGCCGGAGAAGGACCAAATAGAGAAAGTTATGGAAAAAACAGCAGCTTATAACGAGACTGCATGCTGTCTAGCAGCAGGACTCAAAAAATCTTGCTTGGATCTGTGTACTTATAACGTAAGTTAAATACGTTGTTTTTTGGTAACAGGGCTACTTTTGTCGAACCCAGGAATTTCTTAGTCTCGGCAAAAATTCAACTGAACAGAGAGCCATTTTTTGGGGTACCATCTAGGCTATTTTATAGTTACCAAATTTGATGCTCAGATTGCAATATATCTGGGTCTCTCTGTGGATGCCGAAGTATATATGTTGAAGTTCATAAGACGTACATGCCTGGAGTTTTTTCATACCGAAAATATGGATGACAAAACCGAAGTCTTGATGTGGCTACGGTACAACTAAGTTACTCAGCCAGCAAGTGAGTACGTAGTATATGGCAAATTAACCCTTCTTATGTTAGCCTCCTCTCTTATACGAAGAAAGAGAAAGTAATGTAGATATGGTTGGTTGGATTACTTTGCCTCATAACATGCTCTTTCCACGTGTTCCGAAGCTGCTTTGTGGGTATGAACAAAAAGGAAAATTTTGTAAAAATAAGGTATGCGAATTTTCGTACTTCTTACCGACTCAACAGCATCTCCTAGCTCCAAACAATCGACGGCACTAACATCAGATGCTCTAACATGCAAACAAAATATAAACCGTGCAAACATAAGGTATGCGAATTTTCGTACTTATTACCCACTCAACAGCATCTCCTAGCTCCAGATAATCGACGGCATTCACATCAGATTCTCTAGCATGTAGCATGCAACCAAAATATAAACCAAACCTTATTTCGAGTACCAATAGAGCCTTCGGATTGGCACCCCCCCCCCCCCCCCCGTTCGAAATAATAACCCTTCCTTTTCGCTCCCGTGATATTTCCGGGCTGCAGTGTTCAGTAGTAACGCACCAAATAATATTAAACTGATAACAAATGAACACCAATTCAAACGCCAATGGCTGGAGTATCCAGTAGGTAATGGACCAATAATCCAATTTAACTTTTTGATCGTTTTCTTCATAATTAATTATCCTCTTGTTAAGTCTTACCTCTTTCTTTTGGTCATTGCAGATGAAGATGTCAGACCTGCAGCTGCTGGCGCTTCCGTGTTCCAGCCAGCTCGAGATCCTGGTTCGCTGCGGTGCTGGAAACAGGGACCACACCCCTTGCTGCCAGCGGAGGGGCATCCGGTGGGAGTGCCTGCCCATATGCTCGGCCACCATGGAGATGACGCCCCAGGCCATCGTTAGCACGTGTATTGGGGATGCAGGCAAAATCATACAGGTACATAAATACACTCTTAAAACAAAAGAGTGAAATCCACTCCAGTTGGAGAAGTGCATTTTCGACACCCTAAAGGCATGCATATTTTCTCAGACTGAGTTAAAATCACTCGTTTGGAGTGATCCTGTGGGAGGTTTAACACACAAAGGATCCACTCCAAAAGAAGAAGTGCATTTTCCAGTCTGGAGGAGTGAAATCCACTCAGACTGAGGTAAATTGGGAGTGTTTGTTTTAAGAGTGTAGATTATTGATGTTGTCGTGTACCTTTAGGATAAACTCTAAAATATGAATGCTCAAAAACGACGAAATTTTCCCTTATTTTGACGATTCCGTTACTGGCAAATGCTCCGAGTTTTCGTTTCCTCAAAGTGAGGAAATTTGAATGGTCATTTTTTTATGAGGATTTGAATTTCGTCTAATCTAAAGAAATATTTCGTCATTTTTGAGCATGTGAGCACAACAATGAGATTCAGTTTCCTCAAAATCAAGATACAGAATCGTCAAATCACGATCGTAAAAGTGAGGATTCGCGTTTACTCAAAAGTCAAGTGATAGTTTGACGAAACAATCCTCAAAATTAACGAAATGAGGCTTGAGGATTCATGAATCGTCAAAAATGAAAGTGTTATTTCTAAGAGTGTATAACCTGAAGATAGTAGGGGTGCAGTAGCTTCCGCTGGAGTAAGGCTTTGAGACCACGTGAGCGTGGAAGTCTGTCTCCTTCTTTGAGAGGGGTCCCATCTCTTTAATGTTGGCATGCCGCTGGAGGAGAGGGGCATTTTTCACCAGACAACCTCCACGCTATGACCGCCCACAGGAATTTCGAAGACACAGATTTAACGAGCACGTTCTCTGCAACACAAATACCCGTGTCTTGTCCTTGATTCCAACCCGTCTCCACTGTCTTGACAAGTGAAACCAACATATAGGCTGGACGTAAAAATAGGGTACACCAACGTTATAATGGCTGGTCAGTTAACTGGCGTTTTCGGCGAACTTGAAAATTTAGCGAATGGGTTGCTAATTTTGTTGTATGAAATATGAAGAGGAATATTTACCTTACTTATATAGTAATTTCGACGTTTGGGACCGTAATGCAAATAGCCAAATGAAGACATGCCATTATATCATATAGCTGCTTTAAGTACATAAAGTATACTCGATATCGATTTTTTACTATTGCATGCATAATTATCATATAGCTATGTAATGGAATTGACGAGTAGGCAAACGCTTCTTTTATCGTCCGAGACCGGTTTAGGGTCGACCCTTTAGTTCGATAGCTATATCCATTGCACTCCAAAGACGAAATTTTCAAGAAAATGAGTCGCAAATACTTTAAAACTGAGTTTGTCAAATTATTTTTTCAATGGTAATAACCGATAAAGATTTGTTCTGGTTATCTTACTCTCTATATTTACAAACACTCAAACCCACAAAACCCTTCAAGTCTAACTTTCAAAATCAAAAGTCAAAATAAATTTCCCCGTATAACCTTTCTTTTCAGCTCTTGTAACTGAGAGGTTAGTCTAGAACAGTCGTAAAAAAGTCCAGTGTATCGAAAGCCTCAATTTTCAACAATACCCCGTCACTCTTTCAGATTTTCCCTTTCTAAAAGGAACTTTCATAGATTGCGCTACTCTACACTAGACAAGCACTCTGCTAATTCTTTTGTCACGTTCTTTAAAATTTAAAATTCCATTTAAATAAAATGAAAAAGTAAAACCGAGAATCCTCAGAAAACTTCTCAAAGATGGTTCACATATGGTGCATTTCTTAGATACGCGCGCCTCCCCTATGGTTAACTAACATTTATCTTTGTTTCAGTGTATGTCAGAAGGAGTTGGAAACTTACCCGAAGCGCCCGAGAACCTTCAAGTAATGAGCGTTCTGCCCACAAGAATACATTTCAAATGGAAGTTCCACAACACTACAGATCGGCCCGTATGGTTCGAAGTCCGATACACGGAAACACAAGACAGGATACCTCCACATCCATTGGATTATTCCTATGTAAGAAACTTATTTTATTTTAGAATAATTACATTATTTAAACCTCTGAGGAATACAAAGTTTGTAAGAGTGAACTTGTTTTAACTTCATGGGATCAAATTTATTTTTAAAAAAAATATTTGATAATTAGTTTTTTAAATAACTTAAATGGTTTAAAGAAAACGATTCAATGCATTGAATTTAAAGAATTAACAAATATAAATTATTAAAAATTATGTAATGCTGGAAATAGTGACAGTGCAAAGACGTATTTATATTTCTTTATTCGTTAGGTGGTTAATTTTTTTTAAGAGGCAGCATTTGATGTGTTGGAAAAAATCTGATTTCGGGACTGAGATTTGAGGAAAATTAGAATTTTATTGGGGCAAATAGTTGAAATAACACCATTAAAACCCCTTTTACTATTTGAAATAAGTATCATCAGCATGTTTTCAAAAAAATCAACTAGTTTTTGAAAAAAAATAACACTTTTTTTATTTCACTTAATTGTCTTTCGAAATTCTTTTGGAAAGTCACACAAGGGAAGATGATAAAATCAAAATTTCTTTTAAGAAATAAAGGACCAAAATAAAATTAGAAAGCACATTTTAAGATTCGAGTGACTTATTGATAAGATTGACTGCAAATAATTCTATCATGGACTGTATAATAAGAAGTAGCGATAAATATTTGATTTCTTTTCATTGCTCTGTTCATTTTTAGACTTAACGACGACGTGACGTAAGAAATTGAGCAAATAGGTTAATTAGGTAACACTTTTTTATGGAACATTGTTAAAATACACGTAGTAATTTATAAAAAATCCCGTATTCAGAGAATATCCAAAACTTTGCGTATAATACATGAAGATGCATGGAGAAAATGACGTTGATTTTTGGCGCAAATATGTAGTTTATATATACACAGCTCTAACTAAAAACGAAAAACACTATTTTTGCTGTCTCAATCAGAGCTGGGTGCCATTCTGTAAAAGGTGCTAATTTTGTGTTCCCACCTAAGCATATAGAATTTTACGCAATAAAATTATTTCCCCCAAGGATCAACGTTATTTTCTTCATATCTTCATGTAAGAATCTGTAGTTAGTAGTAGAAGCTTGACATTTTAATCCTAACTTCCTCTCTACACTGTTAAAAATTTTGTGTTTGCTTTAACAGAAATTTTGTTTCTATACCAAAACCGACCTTAAGTTTGCAGCAGAGATATGTACTACGCGGAGGAATTTGCGTAAGCAACGCGGCTGGCGCCGAAGCTTCGCCTGCTCCGATTGGTTCATAATTTGACCCTGATATTCGTGCGCCCTGTTACGTCAAAATCGAAGGAAAAAATAATTAAAATAATACTCTAACTGAAGCTAAACTAATCAAAATAATAAATTTATGTCTTGAAATAACAAATAAATTTGTTTATTGAATGTTAAATACCTTTTTGTATTCGATTCTCGCCCTCAAAAATGAGAACTATTTACCCTCTTTCTCGTAGAACATTGTTATACTGCAAACTTAAGGTCGGGAGAGGTATAGTGCTGCAACGGCTGTGTAGTGAAATGTTTCACTATATTTTCTGTATTTTGAACCATTTTTCAGATTTCGTTACCAAAAACCTGAGAAATGGTTCGAACAAATACAGAAAATATGGTGAAACATTTCACCGCACAGCCGTTGCAGCTACTAGGATCCAAATTTTTGGTGAAAGCAAGTGCTAAATTTTTAACAGTGTAAAAGTGAAGCTGATATGTATGACTAAAGTGAAACTATTGTTTTAGGTTGAAAACACAACCGAGACTGAGTTCGTTTTGAAGAATCTGAAAAGTGACACTGAATACAGCATTTATGTTGTGGCAATGAATGACCATGGCCAATCACTTGCTTCGCTGGTTCTTATAGTTCACACTCCAGAACGAGATGAGATATACAACGAAACCGTGGAAGGTGTGTTTGAGTTTCTGTCACACAATATCTAATTTTTTTTTTTTTTTTTGAAAGTCAAAATGCCATTTATACCAGCTAATAACACTGTTAAAAAGTTGGTGCGAAGATTGGCACTTAATTGCAAGGCTCTTAACCCTTTCAGTCCCAGTGATGCCATTTGGCATCATCATGTTTCTGATCATAATTAAAACAAATTATAGGGCTGACATCCATTTGGGATTAATAAAAAAAAATATTTTTTTAATAGAAAAAATTTGAAGAATCGAATGATGTGCTTTATGATATCATAAATGGCTATAGGCAACCAGAATTTTTTTCAAAATGATGATGCCAAATTGTTATTGGGAGCTAAAAGGGTTAATATGCCATCATTATTTGAAGCTCAGGAGTAACATTACGTAAACACGGCAGATCAAGCTTCCTTCGATATTAAGGTATAATGTCACATCATTAGTTTGGGAAAACGTTAACTTTGTAAAACCGGTGGTTTCATATGATGTCACCTGTTTTACGGAGTAACGATCCTCCAAAGTTTTTTCATCAGTATGCACAAAAAACTATGAAAACAAAAGGAAATTTATGGGCAAAATGAAATTACGTGGACATTTGAGTATCCACTAATGAAAAGGAATTCTAATTTATTCGTTTTTCAAACACAAAGTGATTGTAGGTAACTATTCTCATAAAAAGAGTTTCCACCAGTTTTATGGAGTAACAACGCCAAGTTTTAAAGTGATATCGTAATTTGGATGCATCGCAAAAGCAGTGAACTTATTCTCCAAAAAATGGTGGCAGCTACAAAGTGCAATCCAATTCCTATGGAATCTTGCACCAACACTTTTAAACATTACACTCTTAAAACGAACGAGCTATTTTAACTCAGTCTGAGTTAATTTCACTCCTCCAGTCTGTAAAATGCACTTACCCGGAAGGAGTGGATTCTTTGTGTGTTAAGCCTCCGACAGGATTACTCCAAACAAGTGATTTTAACTCAGTCTGAGTTAATATTCACTCCTTTCCAGTGTCGAAAATGCACTTCTCCAACTGGAGTGGATTTCACTCCTTTGTTTTAAGAGTGTAGTAAGTAGCAAAACCGTGAATTATTTTGTGTGGATAAACAATACAACTCTAAATATTTTTATATGTGGTACCTTCTTCCATTGTTCTGTCTTCAATAACTATTCTCAAAAACACATATGCTATTTCTAACAGCTTCTCTGGGTCCCCCTCACTCCCTGGAGATCACCCACCAGACCATGGACAGCGTCTCCCTCAGTTGGCGATCCCCGTTCCACGTGCCCGCCAACTCGTCCCTCAGCTACCTCATCATGTACAAGCCGGTCAACGTCAGCGGCGACATCGAGGACAACTCGGACAAGGTCTCTATCAAATTTGTCTCAATTAATTGTCCTGCTCCCTATTTATCACCAAACCAGTAACTGCATTGCGAAATTTAAAAAAAGTTTCAATTCAAAGTTATTTTCTCTCCCACCAACAAATTGAAGTTTTCCAATCTCAAAGATCCCATTGATACTTTTAATGACTGGGGCATTACTAATATTCCTTGCCAATTGTCTTTCATACATAGGACAAACTAAGAGAACACTCAAAATTAGACTTAAAGAACACGAAGCTTATGTTAAAAAACATGAATGTCAGAAATCTTTAGTCGCTACACATTCCTTAGTTTAATCACCGTTTCAATTCTTCCTCTGCTTCAATTTTGGTCAGCCCTTCTTGCAGTGGGGAACTTACTTGACTTTTACGAAAGTTACCACATACTTAAAAACCATAAATAACCTTGTTAATTCATCCAACATGCCAGATTTTTCTCAAATTTGGAAGGACTTAGCAACAGAGCTATTCCATCTCTCAATCTTGTTTTCAATTCTGAAGAAGGTAAGCCTCGATACTTACCGAAATATGCACAATTTCACCAGATAAACCATTTGTGCTAATAAATACGTTGTTTTTCTCTCAAGGTCTCCACCGTCAACAACTACATCAATCTCGCAAACCTCACCGTCAACACGCAGTACGCCATCGCCGTCATGGCCAGGACAGGGTTCCAAGAGAGCCCTCTGTCCGAGATTGTCCTGGCTTGGACCGATCCTGCCATTCCGGCCTTCGTCAATCCACCCGTTGTGGTTCCGCCTGAACCCATTGTTGAAGGGGCCAATGTGACTCTGCTGTGCGTGGCAACAGGTAAAAAAAGATAGTTTTGAAGTTCGTAATTCATCAAGCGATACTACCTTTTAAGCATGCAATTATTTTCTTTTGCAAAAAAGACACATCCACGATTGAAAGAACCCTGTTTTTATTTTAAATTTACCGTTTAATTCGCTAAATTAGTAGTCGTCTTGATAAAGCCTTTTATGCCATTAAAATGCGTGGTAAATATGAATGAATGTCGATATCTTTAGAATAAAATTTATGCTCTATATTTAAACTATTTCGCGAAGAAAATTTAATTTTAGTTGGGTAAAATAATTGAGTAATTAAAATTAATATTCCAAATGTTTATCAAAAATTAATAACAAAATTTATTTCGCAGGCAACGACTTTATCAAATTACTGAGTAATTAAAATTAATATTCCAAATTTTTATCAAAAATTAATAACAAAATGTATTTCGCAGGCAACGACTTTATCAAATTACTGAATATCATAGCAATGCAAAAAAGGAGCTTCGAAGTTCGTAATTTCTAAAGAGATACTCTCTTTTAATCATGCGATTATTTTCTTTAGCACCAATGACAAATCTAGTCTGAAAGATCCTTGTTTTTACTAACTTGATCGTTTAATTTAAGTTTTATGATGATGCAACATTTTAACCTTAATTCCTTTGTGGAAATGTGAATTTGTTTCACTTAATTTGTAATTGGAACATTCAACGGTCTAGATATTTGAAGAGTACAGGGGAAGAACCGCCTGATTTCTTTAGAGTCTTTCCGTAATTGAATCTGCTTGGCTGACATTGGCGACCGGAAATCCGTTTTTCTTTCGGTTCTTCATTCGCGGTACAAACGCGTACTCGTATCCACTGATCTCTGGCATGAAAAGGGGTTGCCGCGAAAGATTTACAAAGCGAGTATGATATGGTATAGTATGTACATATATATTTCAGCTTGTGTGCTTGTTCAGAAAACCGCTTTTAAGCTTTCGTCATCAAACAAAGCGAATACACTCTTAAAACAAACGAATGAAATCCACTCCAGTAGGAGAAGTGCATTTTCGACTCTGGAAAGGAGTGAATATTAAATCAGACTGAGTTAAAATCACTCGTTTGGAGTGATCCTGTCGGAGGTTTAACACACAAAGGATCCACTCCTCGAGGAGTATTGCATTTTCCAGACTGGAGGAGTGAAAATTACTCAGACTGAGTTAAAATAGCTCGTTCGTTTTAAGAGTGTAACCAGTTTCTTTACACCAGTTTACGCGATTCCTCGCTACCATCCCCAAAGAGGCTATTAAGGAAAGCCTTCTACGATATAAAGCGGTTCTTCCCCTGTACTCTTCATTTATTGCAGCCCGTCAATCAACAATTTTTTCCACAAGAACTAAAATGAAGGTTTTTTTTTTTTTTTTTTGCAGGGATGCCCGTGCCTGTGGTGTCGCTGTTCATAAATGGTCAGCTTGTGGTGCAACAGCAGCAGAGCCACGTTGCCCTGGTGGTGCCGCACATCCAGCATAATGTGACCAGGGTGGATTGCTTTGCGGATAACGGGCTGGGGCAAGGGGCACAGAGCTCTTTGAATTTGGAAGTAGCATGTAAGTATGAGTTTATATAACTTTTTAAAGTTATGTTACTTTAACTGTGCCTGCACTTTGAACAAGAGATATATAGAACAGAGCTACATTATAAAAAATAGCGGCATAATTTAGCAACAATAACATTTTGCCATAAAAATGTTTTTGCTGCAACTTTATGCATTAATTTTTGTTTCAAAAATCACATAAGCTTTTCATAGATAAAAAAACTTATGCTTTAAACATAATTTTCTTATGCTTCTGTAAAGTTTATATTGTACAGTTAAGCTCTGTAGCTTTATCTTAATTAAATAATCAAAAACTTTTAAATAATTGAATCATTCCTTTTATAATGGTCAGTTATTAATAATGTCATTATGATGCTGTAGAATTCTATTCAAACTCAAAAGTGATAACTTTTTAAAGGTAAAATATTACATTATGTTCTTTAAATGGTTATTAAATATGTCACTCTTTACTTTTATTATAGTTTAAACTCATTTTCAACTGTTAAAAAAATTTATTTCAGTTATGCCTCACGTTGAGATGCTCGATAAACGCATACCAGCTGAAGAAGGTAGCATAGCCTCTATCCGCTGTCTTGTAACAGGACATCCGGAACCCCGAGTTCTGTGGTACAGAGACAGAAAGCTGAGAGAGCCATTGACTAAAGGAACAGACTACGATCTAAACATGAAGCCATATAGAGAGGTAAGAATATTTAGTTAAAGCAATGCCATTTAGATCAGGAAAATGCTGATTGAATACTGTCCCGTCAAATAAGAGAAATAAGTTTGAGGTTTCATCTATCAGAAACAGGAAACGATATCCTTTGCTAAAAACCTCGATACCAAAATAAATTAGATCTTAATAAATCATAGTTAACCAAATCATTTTTTGTACTCTGTTTAAAAAAAAACCTGTTTTTTTACAGTTAAATACTGACAACTTTGACGCTAGTTAATAACTGTTTTTTACAGTTTAAAACTGTAAATGGAAAGGTGTCAAGTGAACTTCAGTTTACTTCTGAAACAAAGTGATCTTCATTGATTTAAAATTGCTGATTGAAGATATTTATTAAATGGAAAAAAAGGTCCATTGATACTTTATCAACCAAATGTAATCACTATACATTTATTAAATTACAGTTTCCTTCATACTTATCATTACTTAAAAAATTTTTTAATGAACATAAAAAGGTTTAAGTATAAATTTAGATTAAGTTGTTTTGGCAAGTACCCTTTAATAAACTTTTGTTATACTAAACAATACATAGAATTTTATATATCTTATTTCCTGCTTATTAATAGTCTATCGAAATGTTCTCTTTTTACAGAAATGCTTTCGTTTTTACTTGTATCCTTAAATAAATATCTGTAAAACTAAGCAATAATAGAATTTTATGAACCTTATATCCAGTTGATCAATAGATTCTTAAATTTTAAAAGAGTAACATCAAGATTGGTTGAATAGTACAGGGGGAGGCAAACAAAAGTGGCCCCGGTCTAGAGATAGGAATACGTCGAAATTCTTGGCGAGAAAAACTTTTGAAGCCGCCTGAAACCTGTTTTTGAATTGGTTGGATCGGATTAGCTTCACATTAGAGCTACTCATATACTAGTGGCGAGTTCAGATCTTAGTTCGTATTGTATGAAGACGTCTCATAATTCAAATTTTGTGTCCTGCAGTCAATTTAGAATGCTTCGTATTCCCAAAAACAAGAAAGGTCCGATTTTCTAGGATAAATAACGACCGAAACAATTAAATAATCACTAGTGGGAGCTTCTCTTAATCAGCTCTGCAAACCGTGTTTATATTTCATTTCAACTAGCTTCTAAAACCGCAGCGTAGTTGCCGGCAAATCGGTTGCCAAGCGTTTGTTTGGGCTTAATATTGAAGCGATCAATAGCTTCAGTTAGCAATCTATCTAGTTTAGACTTGTATTGGTTTTAGATTTGGGCAACATTTCTGTCGTATTCTTAACTCTAGACCGGGGCCACTTTTGTTTGCCTCACCCTGTAAAATATATCCTAAAAATATTTTCTTGTCCCAGAAATTATACACTTATCTCGCCACACTTACGGTCCTGAACGTGGATACCACTCTTGAAGGACAGTACTTCTGTTATGCTGAAAATCAACATGGGAAAGATACAGTCTTCGTCAACCTAGATGTACTGCCCAAGCTTTACAACAATGCTTCCGGTAAGATACTTCGTTGCATAATCAATCAATGTTAAAGCTACAGTAAAACTCACAATAAGTTTGCAGCATGTAAATGTTCTACGAAAAAAGGAGTAAATAGTTCTCATTTCCGAGTGCGGGAATCGAATAAAAAAAGGTATTTCACACACTCAATAAACCACTTTATTCGATATTTCAAGACATATTTGTATTGTTTTTTTTAGTTAGAGTGAAATATTAATTATTTTTTCTTTCAATTTTGACGTAATAATGCGCACGAATATCATAGTATCACAAAGGGGCAGCCAATCAGAGCAGGCGAAATTTTGTCGCCTGCTCTGATTGGATAGTGAGGTTTATTTACTCACGGCGTTTCCTCAGCGGATGCGCGCGCAACTGCATACTTAATCTGGGATTGACTGTAGTAATAAATTTAATGGCTTTCTAGGCTATTTTTGCTGTCAATTTCTTAATATGAAGTATAAAGTAATGGAAGTATTGGAATGAAAGTATTGTCGAAAATCCGAAAAGGAGATTTTGTGTTTTCTATACATTTAAGGATGGTGCTGTTTCTAAAAAAAAGGGTTTTTTTTAACACAAGTTCATCTGTAAATTTTCTGAAACCACTCTACAGCTCGAACTAAGATATAGGGACTTCGAATTTAGTACACTAGTTCCTGTAGTAACTGTCGGACGTCGTAATAAGGTTTTCGAGAAAATCGCGTTTGCTCAAAGTTATGGAAGTTACCTTGGGAATATAGTTGCCTTTGAATTTATTGAAAGTCTTGTAGTGTTGCACAGCCCTAGTTTTTATTGAATTGAAAAAAGTTAAATCTCAGTTGGAATTGTGAATTCGAACTTAGCTGTAAATGAAACATTTTCTTTTTTTTTAGCATGTTGTCAAGAAAAACAAGTTAGTGATGAATGCCAAGAAGCCTGCAATATAGACATCGATATTCAGCTAGCTCTCAATAAACCCAAATGTTTCAAAGACCTAGACAAATTGATGTACTGTGCTGCAGGTACGATTTATTGCATGATTACTTTTTTAAATAATATTTTGTATCAAACTCTTGTTTGCTTTTTTATCAATACTGTTGGTTAAAAATCAAAAAATCAACACTGTTGGTATAAAAATAAGAATTATTTAACTGGTGTACAATACACGTTTATTAATATTTATTGATTGACAAAAAAAATAAAATGTTTGAATAGTACTAAAATTATATAAGTTGTCTATAAATTCTAATATAAATTATCTCCACTACTTAAGAAGTGATGAGATGGTGCTGCCCTCATGAGGGTGTCGATTGAACGATTTGCCGTGCTACTATCGAACGAAGTTGTGGAATTTTTGGTGGTGCTGCCATCTAGTGAAAACGTTGGAAGGTTATGTAGTGCTGCCATCTAGTGAAAACGTTGGAAGATTATGTAGTGCTGCCCTCTTGTGAGAATACTAGAAATTATAGCAGTGCTGCTCCCATGTGAGAATATAATAGTATAGTAAAAGAACTCTCTTTGTGTATATTGTCTGTGCCTTTTTAGGTTCACAGAAGAAACTCAAAAAATGCAGTTTTACAGTGAAACTTCAACTCCCAAACTAATAGTTGTTTCTGAACAGTATAGTACTTTACTTTTTTACTTCATAACATATGAAGATGAGCATGTAGCTATAACAGCGTTGAATGAAAACATATAAAAATAGACCCAAATTTATCGTAAACTTCATATGTGCATGTATACCATGTGGAACTCTATAACCATTCGAACTCCAATTTATCTTACATCTGACCATCCTAATCGAATATTCACTCACCGTCTCGAATAACAGTACTAGTAATGACCGTTGTCCGTTACCAGGTTGTCGGCCCAGTTCACCTATAATTGTCAGTTGAAGAGTACAGGGGGGAAGAACCGCTTTATTTCGTAGAAGGCTTTCCTTAATAGCCTCTTTGGGGATGATAGCGAGAAATTGCATTAACTGGTGCAAAGAAACCGGTTACTCGCCTTGTTTATCTTTCGCAGCAACCCTGATTCACGCCAGAGATCAATGGATATGAGTCACACGTTTGTACCGCGAATGAAGAACCGAAAGAAAAACCGGTTTCCGGTCGCCAATGTCCGCCAAGCAGGCACAATTACGGAAAGTCTCTAAAGAAATTAAGGCGTTTCTTCCCCTTTACTCTTCAGTTTTGATGAGACAATCGATGTGTCCAATCCAATAATCCTTATATTTGATATTCCTAATAGATCTTCGAATATAAACTTAAGTTCTACAGTTTCTAGGTATGACTTATGGCTTGAGTGTGGCGGCCCATCATGGCCAAACACTGTGGCCACTAGTACATCGAGGTATACTTTCATAGACCTACAATTGTCCAGGGTTTTCATTTCTGAATGTTTTCTTTAGATGGAAGCGATCACAGAAGGTGTTGCAGAGACAACGGAATCCAAAGAAGTTGCTTGAGGTGGTGCCAAGGCCGCCCCATAATCAATACCCACCTTTGCATACTTCATGCATCCAAAATAGTGAGCTGCTTCGAGGAAGGGAAAGGTAAAAAGTATATTAGAATAAAAGTCCTCTAAAAGATATGCAATTTAAAATTAAAGATGTCATGTTTTTTGAGTTTCGAAAATTGATGGAACCTCCCAAAATTGGGTAGAAACACACTGACAAAATAAGACGATTTAATTTTTGTTTAGCAAAAAAAATCAAATCGACTAAAATTATATGGAATTAGAACTTTTTCAAATGGTCCAGAATGTAAAATGACCACACAATTAAGTCCCAAACACGTCTCCTGTTGTCCCACCATTTAGGCGAAAATTCAACAAATTAATGTCTCTCCCTTCGAGGTTTTTGATTCGCCTTTAGACAGCTGAGGCTGTGTGGGCCGTGCATGGCGTTTAGAATTATATTGGTATACAGCAGTAACAATAGAAAATGGCGTTGTCTCAATTTAATGGTAAATATGTTTCCAAGTCAGATATAAGTAAGTGTTGTTTTTTTAATCTACATTCCGTGCCAACCTAACTTGGGTAAAAACAAAGAGTAAAAAGGAAGAGGGAAAAGCGCGGTTGGTCAGTTAGTTGGAAACTCTTGTAAGGTAATATCTCCTTCAAAATGATCTGAATAATACAATTTAACCAAAATACACTTTTCATTCTGATAAAATTGCCAAATATTCTCAAATAATATTCAAATCTATTAGACCTTAAACGAAGTTAATGTTTTAAACTTTTTTTTCTGGATGGATTCACAAATAAGTTATGGAACTCCTTACATCCTGCGGAAGGACCTTCTCCATAGCATATTTCTATTTACCCAACTTAGGTTGGCAAGGAGTGTAAGATAGAAAACTCCTTCACATTTTTATGATTAGCTAACATCCTTAAATTTATATTACATTATTAAGGTTTCCATCGTGTAATAATTTTTGGGCAAACATAAGTATCTATGTCGTATACTCTCTTACACTTATTGTCATGCACTAAAATATATTTAATGCTTTTCATCTAGGTGTTCTACCAGGCCCACCAAGGAATCTTCAATATCATTTGATAGGGCACAAAGATCTGGAAATTACATGGGACACGCCGCAGAAGAATCCTAAAGTAGTTCAGTGGTACAAAGTATTCTGGAGACCGGTTGGAAATAGATTAATGACCCGGGTAAAACTTTTGATTTTTTTTAAATATTTTTTTAAAGAACCAACACTAGGACAATACAATTTTAGTCAAATGAAATGAATATCTATATGCATCCACCTTAATTCCTTTCATCAATTTGTAAAAATGGAAATTTGTTTAACTTAATTAATTGGAGCATTCAACGGTCGAGATATTTATATTGTAGCCCATTAATAAAAACATTTTTGCCACAAGAACTAAAATTAAAAAACAACAACGAAATTTAAAGGGTTTTTTTTTCCATTTCAGAATCATACCAAAACACGTTCTATCTCTCTGCGGGATCTAGAGCCAGGCACAACGTATGAGGTAGTAGTAAAGGCCGGAAATCATCACGGCATGAGTCAAGAGTCAGACCGTTTCACATTCACTGTTACAGGTAAGTAATTTAATATGATCAAGAAAATTATTGAATCCTTATTTTAAATTCGAGTCATTGGGTGTTGATTCTACTAACGTAGGTATAATTGCTTGGCCCTATGATGGCTATCCGCATTCACAAAGGTCATCATTCTGTTGAACATACAGAGGCCTACTCTTAGGATGCATGTTGGCTTAGAGTGCACTGAATTGCCTCTGGCAGATAATGGAATAGCTCGTTAACTCACAAAAACAACTAGTTATCTATTATAACTACTCTTAGTATACATTTTGGAAAATCATTTTTTGGCGTGTCTATGACGTTGCCGAAATGTGAAAGTTAAGCTATTTGAAACTATGGGTTTCGTGTGCAATATTTTGGATATTGCTGTCATAAAGATCTATTTATGATGGCAGAACTCCAATGTCTCTCAAATTGGCACTCATTGCCGGGCATTCAAAAATTTGGTTTGGTGTAAGCTGCATATCTGGGCAGATGTCACAGTTTCTATACACCTTCCTGCCCTCTTTGTCTATTTTCATGCCTCGGTGGTGATTGGTTCTTGGTCTGGCAATGGTTTGACAAATCATTATTCTTCAGTTATAAATATTACATGTGTTTTTAATCATACTGCATCATTTTATACAATGAATAACACTCACAACTAAATGACTGAAAGACAACTTCGAGAGTCAACTACTGAGCGATAACTTTGAAATAATTGAAAGAAAAACTTATTGTTTTAGGTATTGATGGAAATGGTAATATACTTGCAGAAGCAGCATCTTGTAAGTAAAAAAATGCATTTTTTTATTTAAATTATTGTTAACAAATATTGAAATACTTATGCATAGAAATTATTTTATTAACTAGTTAACTCTATGTTGAATAAGTTAACTAGTTAATAAATAATATTTTATCTTTTATAGACTCTACCAATCCAGTAGCCAAAATAACTGCAGCCGTAATTGGCTCAGTAGTATTCCTAGTTTTGATTGGCGGATTAGGTTTGTTCTTCTACCAAAGAAATCGTCTGCTGAAGCCCCCACCTGGTATAGCCCCAGGAGTCTCATTTGAGAATCCAACATATATGAAGGATAATTTACCACAGGTAAGTTATGCAAGAAAATAGTACATTAATTTTTTGCACTAAAAAATCATTACAATGATACCTTATTAGCAATCAATTAACGATTTTACGAATATCATTACCACTTTCATTCCCGTATAAAAACCACAATTTAAGTTTATTAAATTAGTCTTTCATGCAAACTTAATTTGTTTCAAATAAGTTATTCAGCCCTATGGTCTTTATTTGCTATTTGTTTACTTAGATAAACTTGAGGAGAAAACTTAGCAAATTTTCTTGTCAATGGCCGTCGTTAGAGGGTTAGTTAACATGTTGGATGGATTGGTACATTTTTATACAATAAAAAATTAAATTCTACAATTTGCCTTATTTTTCATTTTAATCCTCTTAAGGTGTGCATATATTTTTTTAATTTTAAAGTAAGTAGTAAATAAAATGCATATATAAATAAAAAATTTAGCAAAAACACATTTGGTTTTGAAACTCTTTGAAAGCAAAATGATTTTCTTTTTAAAAAAAAAGTTTGGCTTTTTGTTGTTTGTAATAAAAATTATTTTTAGAAATTTGTATATGAACACATTGTGACAGAAATTGAATAATTGATATTTTAAACAAAATTAATTTCAGCAAAATAATACTCCAGCCCAGCCATCAGAACAGACTAATGGTGTGACTATCAAGAAAGAAACGAAGCCAGAAACAGAAACATAGAATTGTGTTCCTCAAGATAGAGCATGAAGTCAAACTCGGTGATAAAAAAGAAAAAGACAGTATTTATGAAGTACTGTATATATATGCCAACTGCAGCTGATGTAACGTGGTCAGGTAAACTGCAGTAACCTCAATAATGAATTGGACCGTTTTTGCTCTAAAATAACCAGTCTTTCAGTATACTTTCTTATGTATGTTAGAATTATTAAGTGCTTACAACAATGGTCCAAGTCATCAGTAAAGATACAGCAGTTTACCTGCCCATGGCAATACAAACTGCTAAGCCAACTGCAGCTAATGTAACATGGTCAGGTAAACTGCAATAACCTAAATAATGAATCAGACTGTTTTTGCTCTAAAATAACCAGTCTTTCAGTATACTTTTATACAGGTTAGAGTTATTAAGTGCTTACAAAATGGTCCAAGTCATCTGTACAGATACAGCAGTTTACCTGCCCATGGCGATAAGAACTGCTAAGAGTTACCCGAATCAGAAAGATTCATCTAAACATTCCATTTTAAGAATTACCTGAATCAAACCAGTCCTCTGGACTTATTATTTTAAGAATAAGCTGAATCAGATGATTCATTTTAACATTCCGTTTTAAAACTTATGATGGATGAAAACTGTAAAACAGTTTATAATTTTACATAAGAATTTTCGTTAAGAATGTTTGTATAATTTTCCCCCAAACAAACCGGTTTAGCAGAAGGTTAATCCCGAAGAGCTAATTCATTAGTTTTGAGATCTCAACTTCTGCAAGAGTACTGTTTTGCTATGGATGTAAGCATTTTTAAGAAGGTATGAGAATCGTCATATGAAATATAAAACATTTTAAAGGGAAATATTATTCAGTAATTTATTGATATTTTTTTTTAATTGTGTCACCATCTGTAGAATATTTCTGAGCCATTTTAGAACTTCGAAAATAATTAAATAACCAGAAGCTATTTTCCCTTTAAACTAATTTTAGTTTGTTGTTTTTATGATTCTTATACCTGGTGAAAAGAGACTAACATAGCAAGGCAATACTTTAATATTTATATAGGAGGGTTGAATGACTCATGCTTTAGATGCATGGGACTGACTGTCCCTCACAAAAAAGAAAGCAAAAACACAAAATAATAACAAATAAAAGTCTGAATTTCAATGTTAGCTATCTTAGCTAAATATTGGTTTATAGGAAAGCGTATACATTCTACTTAGATTGTAATTGACTCGCTAATTGTACATAATCGTAACTGAGTTATTTTTGTGTAAAAGTGTGTAGAAGTTTACAAAATATTTCAAAAACTAATTTATTTTTATGAAGCTGACATTGGTCTTACTTTTTTTCTGAAAAATATTAGACCAAAAAAAAATGATTTCTTTCAAGTTTTTATTCTTACTGACAGTACTGTTATTAACATTTAAAGCTATACTTATATTATGCTTTTACTAATCTAATGACAAATTAAGAAAATCAAAAATGAAACTTTTTTTAGATGTGATTTCTTATTTTTCATGTTAATCATTTCTCTTTTCTCTCGATTTTAATTATTTATACATAATGACATTGTTTCTTACTGTTTGTACAGATTGTATGTATTAAAAAAATGTCTATTGCTTTCTTTCTTGTTTCCGAAATTAATCATGGAAATAACAACTTCTATATAGAAAATCCTAAACTTTATTAATCCTATAGTTATTCTAAATACATTAGTTCAAAAGGAGAAAGCATTAAACAGATTTACACCTTGACAGATTCAACTTATAAAGTACTTTTTTTCAATCATGAACCAACCTTCATTGTACTTTGTAATCTGTGTAAAATTATGACGAACTTAATCTACCTTTTCTAGTCATTTAATAAGAAAAGTTTATTTCCATAAATCAAGAAAAATTTAGTTTTGCGTAATTACTCTTTTAAACTCAGCATCTGAAATGTATAAACTTCTATTTTAGCTTTCTTTGTGTATTCATTTGTAAATAAAAATTGTGGAAACTTCTTTGCCGACTGTGTGAAATTTATTTACTGACAAAAACACTAAGCCAAAATATACACATTAATTAATGCATTTTTATAAATAAAACTTAAGATTAATTTTGTCTTGTTATAAATATATCCTAAGAGAACAAGAAAACCATTCTCAAAATGTCACTTTTAACATTAAACACATAATAACTTATATAAATTCTTAAGCTTCACCCCAAATGACAAACAAAAACAGGACACACAAAAAAAAACACGTTTAAAATGGCAAAATCACAATACTCCTACTTTCTCAGGGAATAAATAATATCCTTCAGATTCTCCCTGGACCGTGCAACAACACTGGAAGGCACCATATCACTCAGGGGCCTCTTAACCCCCGAAATATACATCTTACACAGACCCTCCGCATTACAGATGACATGCATGCCGCAGTCATACGTATTCGACTGCTGGGTGCATGGCATCTCGTGCACGAGCGGTGGCGAGTACCCACACTTAGAAGACGCGTTGCGTAGGAACGTCGCCAAAATTTTCGCCAAGCTCTCGGCTACAGGAAGGTTGCAGCTGCCTGGGTATGAGTCGTAGTGTTCGAATGAGTTCTCGGACGCGTTGTATACCAAGAGGCTCCAGTGCGTTCCCCCTGGTACGGTCTGTGCCCGACAGTCGTTGACTGGGAATAGGACATACTGTTTTTTGTCCAACTCGAGCTCCTCAATGGTGTTTTTGATGTCTTCTGGAAGACCGAACTTCAGGTATTGGACGACCTGTGTTATAGTTAGAAACATAAGATTTTTTGATTTCATAAATCCAATCAATGCAACAGTCAACAATTATAAGTTTCAAAATGTTAAACCCTAGCTTAAAGTTGAATCTTAACCATTCCTTTAAAATTTGTATAAAAAGAAAGTTTATAAGTGGGGTTATGATGGTCACCATCACCAAGACCTTTTATAATAGATGGGAAGATTCTTTTAAGTTTAAAAAAAAAGATAAAATAAGATCATTTTGAAAATCCAAACCTGTTGTTATATGATAAATATAACAACTTAGCAATTAACTAAATAATAAGTCTTGTATTATATGTTGTTATTTTTTAACTAAAGGAAAACTATAATATAGTTTTCCTTTAGTTAAAAAACAACAACATATAATACAAGACTTATTATTTAGTTAATTGCTAAGTTGTTATATTTATCCTACAACATATATGAATACTAATATAATACATACTGTAGAAATTGTTGCCCTTATTCAAAGGCTAAGTCACATTGTTATTTAAACACACAAACAAACAAAAAATAAGCAAAACCCCCAAGAAATTGCCTAAAATAAGTTAAAAATTAAAATTTTATGTTAAATTCAGTTTAATTCATTTGTAAAAATTGAGGCATGATTTAATTTGTTCGCCACTTTTCCCTAACTTAGCATGTTAACCTACATAGGAATTTATAAATTTTAATAATAAATTTTTCATGATATTTATGAAGCATAATGCATTCTAAGTTCTAAAAAAATCAAAAAATGTTATAAGAGAAAATAAAACTTATCCAACTCTAACCTGAGGGCATACAAATCCCAATGACTTCTTGTGGTCTTTGTAGACATCATTTTCAAGATATTCAAACCAAAAGGCTATGATGTTGTCATTGAGCCAGTTAGGGACATTGAGGAGTTCAACATCAGACTGCCGTAGGAGAGAGTTCTCGTAGCTGAGTACCACGGGGTCGCAGGAAGACATGCTTTTACCTATTTGTAAATTGAAAGTTTGTTATTCCTATAAATTTAAATGTCAATGTATAGTAGAATTTAATTGTTAACTTTTTTATTAAATTAGAATTAAGCTTTTTTTTTGTTTCCATCTAAGCCACCAGCGTCATAGTTTTTATTCTACAGCCACACATGGGCGATTGAAGAGACGCCTTGTACAAATGTCAAATGACAATTCCGACAACTAAAACGGTCTTCAATGCAATCTAAGAACACAATTTTAAAAGCAGACCATTGCAATTCTAAAACATTGTACAAGATATTATGACCTTGAGTATCCAAAAAATTAGATGTGCAATTTTTTTTTAATTTAAAACTATACAATTGAAAGGTGTAGCTGTAAAATTTACATTCTCTTAACTATAACCTTATACAGGATCTATTCATTAGCAATTTTTGGAGATAGTTAATCCAAATAGGCAAAGTGACCAATGAATGGAGCAGAACCCTTATCTTACTTATACTTTGGGAGTTTTATTATTCATCCTTCAATTAGTTTATGGGATGGTAGGAACAAAAATCATAGTCAATTTGACTATCTGAAAGCCTATACCTATGGAAAAACTGTTATCCTACCCTCCGTGGTAAACCCTGAAGATAAGCCTATTCTTTTTGCCTGCAGTTACAAATAGACTGATAATTGAACTAAATGTGAAGACTACACAAGGATGGGAAGTGCTTTTAAACGAAATAATTTAAACCCTTGAGAAAATTGACTTTAACTTTTTAATAAAATATTAATTATTGGTGTTACAAATGCTTGCAGGATCTTGTCTTGTAATGCTAAACTTTAATTAGAAAAATTGAAAAACAAGTTACAGCACTCTAAAGGTAAAACAAAATTTGAACCTATATATCCGTCTAAGTTTTAATAACGCAAACAATTTAGTGCAAGTTACACTATCAGAAATAATTTAAAATAATACTACAACTCTTGAAATAGTTATTCAAGCAACTAGTGTCGAAAATAACACTTTATTAAGCGAGTGGCTTTTATTTCACAAGCGAGGGAAATAATGACAAGAGCTTAATAAAGTATTATTTGGCACGTGCTTGCTATCAATATTTTTTATAATAACGTGCAAAAGTGTGAAATTTATGTTCCTACTTTTGTCTTATTTAACTTCCTTTAATAATTTTTGTAGAACTTGTAGTTTCCATGGACATTTTAGAAAACACAAAAGTAATGAACCAATAAAAATAAGTGAGTTTCATGACCATTTAAAGTCCATGGAGATATTCATGACATCATTTTGATTTTCTACCAATCAGATACTCTTATTTACTTTACCACACTAATGCCAAAAATCCCATTTTCGCCACTGTCTGTGACGTAAGCAAGTATTGTGTCATTTTCGAAACGATTTATGAATGAATATCAAATAAAAAAATAGACTTTTTTGCACATTGTTATTTCACGTTGTTTTTGCACATTGTTATTTATTTACCTATTGTTGTTGATTAAATTGATGCTGCACTTAATTGTGCTTCAGGCTAACGGTGAACGTTTCTCTGTGATACACTATGGATGATTAGATTCCAAGAGTGGCTTCTAGGTCGGGATACATCCAGGCGTCATTTTTAAGTTTTTCAGATAGTTGTCTCAATTGCTCAAGTTGCTGGATGTGCATATCTGCAATAGAATATAACAGCACAAAAATTAGCTAACATATAATTTCAAGTGAACAGTTAAAACTCAAAAATATATCAAGCCTTGTTTTGTAAAAGTGGTTGCTGACATAGTTACCATAATTTTAGATACCAAATCACAGACATTTGATAAAAAAAATTACAACATTTTCCAAAGATTTTTTACATGTAAGCAGTTTGATCTTTTAACAAATCTATACCAAATAAGTGTTGGGCTTTATATGATCATTTGAATCATTGTTTAATTAAAAATTTGATGATTGATATGCAATACAAGATACCGTCTGATTCAAGATTTAGTAACACAACATCTTTATCAACAAGAGTTGTTGTTCCTAAATTTGTTGCAAAATATTCCACACACAGCCAATTTCAGACAAAACAAATGAAGAGTACACAGGAAAAACCGATTGATTTTTCAGAGAAGTTTCCTTAGCAGGCCACTTTGGGAATGATAGCGAGTGATCGCCTAAACTTGTGTAAGGAAACCAGTTCCTACCATAGATATCATAGTTAAAGTAATATAGTGGCCGATCACGTGACCTCCAATGCTAACGATGGGACACACAAGGAGCTCCCAGAAGAGCCCCAATGAAGTCGGTGTTGTAGGTCACGTGATAAGCCACTGTAGAACTTTAACTACTAGCTCTGTGGTTCTTAGCTACCAAGTTCAGGCGATTGGCGATCCCGATGCTTGGATCAAGCGAAGAAGGAAGAGAGAAACCGGTTTTATGTCGCCAAGTAGACAATTGTGGGTGTCCGCCTAATAAATCAATCGCTTCTTCCCATGTACTCTTCAAATGTGTACTTGGGTGGAAGTTACTAAATCCAGTTTGGAGCAATTTTCAGAGCAGCACAATTTAGCCTTTGGAGCAGAAACTGAAGTAGGAAAACTGATAACAAATTAATAAATATTAAATTAAGATATACATAAAAAACATCAAAGAGAACGTTTCTGAAGACAGAACCTATTCAACGTGGATCTACTACTAAACTAAATTTCGCTATGAACTCTATAGAGAAATTTATGAACCCTTTATTACATAAAGCCATACCAAAATTTTCTATTTTTAAACTACTGTGAAGAAAAATCATTGTAGCAATTCCTCAAAGTTAAGGTAGCAAAGGCAGAAAACGAAGTACAAAAACACGCAAAATAAAACTTTAAAAAAATAACTATATTTTGATAGAGGAAATTGATGAATATTGGCATAACTAAATAAATCCTAAAAGAAGCATTTTAATTAAATTTAAATGTACAAAAGGTTAGAAAATGCAATAAAAATCCGAAAGTGTGAAATTCATCAGAACCAAAATTGTAAAACATCCATAAAAATAAAAAAATATTACCTTTTTCAAATGACTTTAAACTTAGTTCTAAATCATGTTCAAATTGAATTTTGGCTTTGCTGCTTAATAGATCGCTCTTATCATAACCTAAAAAATAAAAAGGGTATAGGTTATTAAAATTGGAAATAATGTAAAACTGCTAAATCTTTTATTATCATGAAATTGACTTGAACTCAATATTGCTGGGTAAATTCCAGTCATTGTCTGGGTCAGTTTTGGAACTTGGTGCCAACTCGAAAATTATGTTTTCAGAACATTTTATTTCCCATAGTAATGTTACAGATGCGAGAAAAAGTTATTTTACGATCGTTAAAAACTCAACAAATTTTGTAGTATGTTCCCGGGGCGACAACTACGATTTAAACCTCACTGCTTTTGGTACTTTTCCATTTTTCAGGGACAAATTCATTCATTGGCGATTTTTGACAATTGTAAATTCACATGGAGGAAGTAACCAAAGAATGGGCCAGGCACTTTTGTAACTAAATTACACTTTGGAACATGTGAGATTTGCAACTACACCGTTATTTAATGATTAGTAAGAGCATCCAGTATATTTAAGCACGGTATACACGAGTGTACAGACACTTTTAGAGAAAGATTTGCCATATCCGAAAGACAGTGTTATTACTTGGCTACAGAAGCATTATTACTTGGCTACAGAAAAAAAATATCGTTATATTAACATCTAGATATTACAACAAATTAGCAATACAGTTAGCAGATCTGAAAAACTAGCAGTTTCCGAAAGCTAGCTTTTACCGAAGCGTCACTGTTTCGCGCACGGTGTGATATAATCTTTAACGAGAATCAAAAATGCAAATTCAATAAACATATAATTTTTTTAAAAAGTTACCAGAAGATTTTTTATGAGTCTGGGAATGCTTTGAAGAAAGACCCTGAGGCGTTTGAAATAGAGCTCGACGAGTGCCAGAGAACGGGCTATCCATTATCATAAAAATATTTATTGCGACATATTCATAATGTTAAAGTTTTAGCAGTTCTTTAGTATTTTATAATGATCCAAACATAAAAGTTTCACGATCGAAAAGTCACGAAATCATTTTGTTGGTTGGTTGGTAGGTATACATATATTTTCAGGCTTGTGTGCTTGCTCACAGAGCCGCTTCGCGTATGAACCTTCCTCAAATAAGACAGTCACAACACACAAACTCACATGCACACATACACTTTACAGATGCTGCCATCTATTGCGGCACCTCCACAGTTTAGACATGTTCCTGATGGAGGGGAGGGAAATGGTCTCCAGGAACCTGTACCCATGGGAAACTGCACAATGACCGCCAACAGGACTTTTTACCCAACAGATTTAGCGAGCACGTACGCCGCATATACTCGGTCGGTGAGTTTTCAGTGACCAGGACTCGATCGCGGGACCTTACGATCCGTAGATCAAGAGATTGACCACAAGGCGCTTCACAGCCCACGAAATCGTTTGTTTTTAGTTTTTTTTTAATTTTCTCGTGATGCCAAACGAATGCTTAAAAGTTTTACAAAAACCCAGTTTTTATCATACACCCAGTTTTAAGCCCATTTCACACCTTGTCACAACTACCTGCAACTCCCATAGGACACCGTGCATTAAAAAGTTGCACTCAGTTCGTGAGATTTTTTCCTGCAAGCGCGAAAAAATCGCAGTTGCATGTATCCTTAGCCAATCAGAACTCAGGATTTCGTTGGCTGCATTGTGGCAAACTAGACTTCGCCAACTGGTTGTTTGTTTACTTTTTACGACGCCAACTTTCCTTGCTTACAAAAATCTGCGCAATTAAAAATGGGTAGTAAATGAATGGAAAAAATGGAAATTAATCTAATTAAGGAAGTTCGGAAACATAAATTTCTGTTTGATGCAAACGATGCCGATAGTTTGATTAAAGTTTGCTTTCTAAAAGATGAAACTTGCCAAATTGTGAGATAAATAATTTTTTGTGGAACCCGAAAAACCAGGTTAGCACAAGTTGCGAATTGCAGTTGCAAGTAGATGTGCAGGTGTGAAATGGGCTTTAGCCTGCACACCTGGATTTGACCATCACATATTTTTATCATGTTATTTTCCCAACGATTACATAATATAAAAAATAGTCCTTCTAAAGTGTTTGTGCAACAGCCACAATGCATATAATAAATGCATTTTATAGTATTGTGGGGGTGCATAATATGCGATTAAATAGATAACAAGGTAAAGTGTGTTATTTGTGTTGTTGTTGTTGCATGCCCCCGTAGGTCACCAGTGCTAGACCTGGTCCATGATGTTATACCCCTTTAAAAAAATCCAAAACCATGGAAGGGTCGTCTTACAAATCCTGCTTGGAAAGTCCCAGATGCAAATATATAGTCAGGCGAGCTTTGGTCAGGCGAAGCCTGCTCCGTTGAACAGTTTGCACAAATCTCAAAGATTCTGGAGACCTCTGTAAACTTCAAAGTGTTTAGGTGGCCATTTCGAAAGCGGGCAAGGATAGTTTGTTCCCGTCTATCAAAACCTAAAGCCAGGGAGCCTCCAGGACGGGAACGTTGATATCAAAGGGTGAACTGGGGGAACAATCCAAGTGGTCTCAATAAAATCTTTAATCTTGGAGTGAATCTCCGAAAAGGTGAGAGGCGTTGATAAAACAGAGGCCTCGCCAGCACCAGCTTTTGCCAATTTGTTATTTGTACAAAAATGCATGATTATAGATTTTTTTATGCAACAATGGGGAAAAGAAAAGTATTACTTTTTAAAACGGGTGTATTTTACTTTACTAGCAAATTGGGTGAGTGAAATAATGACATGTGCTAGTGTTGGAATGGAACAAAGCAAAACTTGTTTATCTGAAAGAATTTTGTTTATCTGATATATGAGTGAGAGAGTCAAAGAATCACCCCAAAAGTAATAATAAGTTTCATTTACGCACGAAGTTTGGATACATTTGTTAATATGTGACAAATAGTGCACGTAGAATGAAACAATGCATAAAAAAAAGAAATGCTACTTTAAGCATATGAGATATATATATGATTAAAAGTAACTTTTTACACACACTGATTTCCTTCTTAGCGAGACTTTATAAACGCGTATATTGATTTTATTAAAGAGGATTTTTCTGCACGGGTTTACAAAATTCATTTTCAAACTTTTGAAACGATATATCCACTTTACTTAGACGGTTATGGCGCCCCTCACCAAGGTTTTTAAACTTTCAAATCAAATCGGTAAGTAACTATTTCATCACAGCCAAACGCATTTCGAAATGAAATGTGAATTTCAAAAATTAGTGTACTTTTAACGCGGAAAAAGTAGAAAAAGTTGCTAATGTTTCGATTATAAATATGATAATATTTGATGTAAAAAATGATCTCATCTAAAACATGGCTTGCCAAAACTAGGGCTATCAGAAACTAAAACTGGAACATAATTGAGGACATTCACGCCATATCCACCTGAGCTTCAATTCCAAATCACTGTATGAAAAAAAAAGCGGTTAGACAGGTTTGAGTAGTAGAGAAACAATAGCACGTGCTTTGATAGCTGTATAGGATAGCATTACCTCGTGCTTCCCGAACTGATGCATAACAAACCACGTGACGTCACATGAATATTCCCCATTTGCATAAGGTTGACGTCAGGTGCATAGAGGTTTTGTGTTTTCCAAATCTTGAAACTCAAATTTTTTGTATTAAAAGTGTGTGATTACTCACTTTAGACATAATTATCTACCTTTTGTTAAAATAAACTTTTAAAAAGACAATAATTTAAAAAGACTTTAATAATCGTTTCTTTTTTGTCACTGGATAATCGTTATCGCGAATTGCGTCACGAATCAAATCATGTGATTTTCTAAAGCGCAAAGAGCGAGGAACTCGTAACTGAGACTGCAATTTGCAGACGAAACACGAATGTTTGCTGTTGTTTGTTATTCAAATCGGTTTCGTCGCATAATGTTTATTTTTTTTTTGTGATCTGTGAGAAAATTTAAAATTTTATAAGGGGTACAACTTACTTCTTTTTCTTATGCTGTCATAAAAATTGAACTGTGTTTTTTTTTTGTATTCAATTCAAAAGTTAGTAATGTTTTAATAAAACCTAAACTAACGAAATATGTTTCTACCGGAAAAACATCATCACGATTTGAGGTAAGTTTTTGATAATTATATTCGTATTTCTCTTTCTTCAAAAATTACTAGAATTCAATTCTTGTTATTAAAATTCTTAATTCTTCAGATAAAAATTCGAATTAAAAGAAATGTAATAATACAATTATTGTATTATTACATTTCTTTTAATTCGAATTTTTATCTAAAGTCAAATTCCGTCAATTTCAGAAAATAAATCATATTTTAATATATTTTTTTTAATCGTTCCATGGATCGTGTCCATGGTTATTTGTTGTTTATAAACATTTGATGCCTGTTTATCAGTCTGACGTTTCATTTGTCTTGATTTTTTTTAGAAATATTCGAAAGTTTTGACTGTAACACATGCATTTTCAAATATGTCTTGGATTATTGTAAATTCAGTATATTTTCTACAATGAATGGTTGGGAAAAAAATCGTAATTCTGTTAAATTCACCCGAGTATTGAATGGGAATAAAATACTTGATTTTCTCTTTTAAGCAAGGGCGTATACAAGTTTTTCTTTGATACTGTGTAACCCCCTTTTTTTTTCACCAATACAATAACCCTTGACTTTTAAGTGTAACAAGCTATCATGTTAGATGTCTGTTTTCCTTTAAATTCAGTATCAGGGATCACGTTAAGTCTCACATATTTTATACCTGAGAAAAATTTACATAAAATTGCTAGAAAATGGAGTTAAATTCAGGTAAAAAAAATTTTGAACTTAAATTCGACAAAATCTTACATAATATTTATCCTGGCTTTCCGAACCATACTTAAAAGTGTTAGGGAAAAAGAAAGCTCCCTTTTATGTAGATTCGATTGGTGTTCGTTACTTTATGTTTTTATTAGTTTCAACTAGATACCAAAAAAAAGTAGACTATCCACAGGTAAAAATCAAGGTACTACACCATGACAAAGTTGACAAAATTAAGTTCTTTCCCACCTTCATCAGATGATGCAGCTTTGTTTTGACTATCCAAATTTGGGGTTGGATGTCTATTATTATGTGTTCTGAAATTAATGTACTGGGTATCAAATTTCCAAATCAATACTTTCAAATAAAAAAGTACATATTTTTAAAACTGTAATGTAAGATGGGGGGGGGGGGTCGAGCCAAATATCACCATGGGAGGATGGGGTCTAAAAATCCACAAAGTGCCATAATCTGATTTATGGACAGCCCCTGAGTCCATACATAATAGATTCCTCAGCAGCATGCTGTTCAGACAGGTGTGCCCTATTATGAGCTTAAACTAGTTATAATTATATTGTTTTTTCTGATTATTGTATAAGTAACAAGTTCAACTTGAATGTTTAAGAAGGTGCATCTAAAACATTATATTCAGATTTCAAAACACTTTAAAAACTTTGCAATAAGTCAGGATTAGTTAAGAGAGAATAATATAAAGCTTTTTTTTATTACGTACATGCAAGTGCAAATAAATGTTTGTGCCTTTTACAATTTGGGGCCAAAATGGTTAATTTTGTGTTTTTAAAATTAATCATTTATTTAAATACGAATAATTTAAATTTTAGGGGAAACATTTTCAAAAAAGGTCCCAATAACGATGATTGTCAGAAAAATTTGCTGTGTGAAAATGAACTTTCTACTTATTTTATCTAAATAAACAAATGAAGATCATATTCATAAATAACTTATGTAGGAATAATTAAGTTATATAAAAACAAATAAAAAACCTTAAAATTAATGTTATTATTTGGATAATGAAGGTGTTAATATTTTTCACAAAGTCATTGTTATGATTTGATGTAGTTCATATCATCTATTACGATGATATTTATATTATAAAAGGTTCATGATACCTTTTATTAACAGATATAAAGAAAGAGATCAATTAGATTTAACAGAGGCATAAAGAGATAATGTGAGAGAGAGGGAGCTTTGACATAAAAGGAGAGGGAGATTATATATTTTTTCAAGGGGAATATGTTGTGTTTTAAAGGTTGTTTTCTATTTTACTTAATTATCCTTTTTGTGCCCAGTGGCGCCCTGTCTTATTTCACCATATCTGCATTAGTCAGCCGCAGGGACCTTGCTTCTGGCCAAAGAAACCCATCACACCTACTTTCTCTCTTCTTCCACCATTTTTCTTTTGTAATTTTGGTTTCTTTCTTAGTCTTTTCCTTTCTGGTTCCCATGCTGTGGGCAGGTAACCTGTAGTATCCACAACATTGACCATTGCTGTAAGAACTCCTATACTAATTTACTTGGTTTTTTTTAAGCGAGGAATTGTTGGGAATGTGTTCAAAAACATTTATTTAACCTGAAGATTTCTCTCTTATTGTTTACTTAGTCCTATTTCACCTTGTTTATTCTCACTAACATTCAAATCAATGTGTATGGCAAAATTTAAAACGCTTGGGGCAAAAATCAGATGTTTTTTTTTCATGAAAAAATATTTGATTCCTTGTTTTAAGTATTGAAAAACGTATTAACTGTACAATTTATGATAACTTTTTTTAATGTCTGTGGCATGTTAAGTGCCTAATCTATTTGTACGATTACCAATGCTTAAAGGACAGATTTACAGGTTACTGCCAATTTAACTACAAAATAGTTTTTAAAAATGACTGCCTTGCAATTAATTTGTTATTAGTTTCAAAACTAGTCCAAGTCTGTGTAGTTTATTAAAAGCAAGCTTCTGTCAGGGCTTTAGGAATGTGTCGAATACGATCGAATATGAAATTACAATTGCAGATCAACTGAAACTATCTAAAAAGATTCTCTGTCAATTACATTCAATTTATTTTACTGTTTCAGAAAAAGACACTTAACACTCTTAAATATATTTAGGAACAAATACATATTTTGGGTACAATATACATAAAAAAAATACCCTTAAGATAGAATATAGATAAAGCAACGACACAAAAAGTTAATGACGCTTTAAAAATTCAATTCGAATACAATCCCCATATTGTGTTAAAAGATAGGTTAAAATTTGTAAATCTTTATAGCATTATATGTATACTATATTATTATTTTCTTAGTATTTCACTTTCTTATGTTTCTAGTAGATCCAAAAGTTTTGTTATTGTATGCCTTTTTTTAATCTAATTTCTTCTTATTTTAATTATTTTCAATTTCAGGAAGTACTTTATTTAAGTTGCAATAAGAGGGGGGGGCTCATCATAAAAACAGTTCTATATCTATTTAGAGAATCAGAGAGCAATTTTTTTATGTAGTCTCAGATAATCTGTAATTTAAGCTCTATATATGATCTTTCATCTTATTCGACACACTCTTGCTCTAAAGCCCTCACAGATGCTTGCTTTAAAAAAAAAATTCTTTGCAAATATAATTTTTGAAGTAGTAGGTAACCATGTAAGATATTCAAAATGTTATACTTAGATATGAAAATATACTTATGTATGAATAAGTTTAATTTTTTTAAAAGTGCATTTTTATTAACACATGCTCAATATTTTAGACATAATAGCAATAAAACAGTTGCAAAACATTCAAAAATATATGTGGGATCTGCCACTCTTACATTTTTTTACTAAGGTGTTGGATTGAAAAAAAAAACTTTTTTTAGGAAACTACTGAGTGGGTTACAATTTTTTTGAGTTGCATAATGCATAACCTGTCAATTTTTATAAGCTGATCATTTCTATTACAAAGGAGGTCGAGATCATAGAGGTCAAGATAGGTTCTAGCTGCTTTAAATTCTGTTGAGCTAATTATTAAAATCTATTTTATAAAATCATACATAAATAAAGGTTTTAGGTTTGTGTAAAGCCATTACACATCGTAAAATTGATCGAAATATTTTTTTTTATGTATAAGTATTAAGTATGTGTTGGGCAAGTCAAATTAAATGTGATCAGCATTTAAGCTACTAATTTTATATTATAAAAACAGAACATACACTTCAATTTTAAAGTTTCAGTAAAGTTTCTTAATTTTAAGAATTGAGGCAAAAGAATGCATTCGATCATCTTGCACCTCTTTGTCATTTAACAACACTATTTTATGTTATTAATGTTCCAAAATTTTTTTAATAATTAATGGATAATTACTAACGATTCGCAAAAAAAAACCCCTTTTCTTGAATTGCTCCTTGTTCCTAAATCAACCCACCTGGTTTTTTTTTTGCCTCTGTATGCACCAGCATATTTATTCTGAATTGGAACTAAATTTAACGTGCATACTCTGATATAGGTAGATTTAAAAATAAAAGAATACTCATGAATCAGGATCTTGTATTTGTTGATGTTTAGCTTTTTGTTTTGTCATCGAGTGTTAATGGATCTAGAATTTTCCTTAGTCATTTTCTTTTATTTATTTCAATAGATTGTAATAAACATTGACGTGCATGGAACTTGTTGGCATATTACGATAACATTGAGAAAGGGTTTCTGAAAGGAGTTGTTTATTGGGGAATGATACTTTTACAATTACAATTATTTACATAAAAATATAATTGGTTGTACTGCACGTCATTGAAAGATAAGACCTTATTTGAAATCCCGTCTATAAGTAAACAATGACTTAATGGAATTTCATAAGTCTATTTGCTTATTGCTTTTTCGATTGACTTAATTTGCTATTTTACCAATATGAAGTTTTATTTTCATGCAAATCTTGCCTTAAAGTTACACTTAGTACAACGGAAACTTAAAGTTGCTGTTCCAAACAAATAATGCTTAAGGGGGTTCAATACCCTCAAATCGGTGAAAAAATCAAAACAAAAATTATTGGCTTAAAATACTATTACAACCTTTATTAATAATGTCTCCAAGTATCAAGACGATTGGAAAACTATTTTTGACATTAAAAGCCATTTTAATGTCATGGCTTCGTAAGGAAATGGGTTAACAATAAAAACTTTAAACACGTTTTTCTCAGAACTTGATTTTTTGAACTTTGATGTACCTTTTCTAAAAAACTATGCTATGTTTTCTCGCAAACTCTTTTTCATATGATGAAATACATAGTATAGATTAATCTGAGGTTAAAAATTTTAATAAAACTAAAGTGAAATTTTTTTATGGGGCAAAAAAGTGAGAAATTTCATGATTTTTTGGGTACATTAAAACTTATTTTATTTAAAAAAATCTAACAGTTATTTAAAAAAAACTTTTAACCTCAGATTAATGTATAAGGTTCGTATAATACACACAGAAATTTTTAAGATGATCTGATCAGTAGTTATTGTGAAAAGGTACATTGAAATTGGCCAATTTAACATTACCGATATACAACATATTGAACCCCCTTAAAAATTATTTTGAATTTGTGTTACTATTATACATAATTTTGTTTGCATGGAATACGTGTGCAAATAAAATTGTGAAAAAGGGAGAAAACTTTCAAAGAAAGTGATTTTAACTCGAGCTTAATAGAGTTGGTCAAGTCTGTACATTCTAAAAAAAAATTTCAAACGTTACTAACTATAGAAGTGGGTCATTTTTCAAAAATATTTCCGAGTATATTTCGGAAACTTCGGTAATATCCAGATATATTTTGGAGAATTTTAAAAATTGTTTTTTTTTTCTATTTTCCAGTACATTTCCGATATGTAGAAGGACTGAAAGTAGGTGGTATTCGAGATTGTGCGCAGTTCTGAGTACGTTCATTTTCGTTTATAAGTAAATTCTTTTTACCACTAGGCTGAGGATAGGCCATACTGATATTTTCTTTACCGCTTACAGTTCGTGTAGTTGAGACAAAGATAAAATGAAACTTTCATTTGCTTACGCATCAAAGACATTAAGCTTCTTAACTTTGAAAATAAAAGAAACATTTTCTAACTGATCGGAAACATACCATTAATAGGAGGTCTCTTATATTTTCAGAAACATTTTAGTTGAGGCACTCAAAGTTTCCGAATTTGTTCTAGTGAATTCTTTGAAATACTTATAACTTTTTTCCCCTGACTGTAATGGATTGTATGGAAATTTCCCCATCGATAATCCATCGATACTGCTCAAATTACTGCTTATAATATTACGTGTTCATTGTTCACGTAAGGTTAAAAATACGAACCATCTAGCTACAAGTGTGCGTGTAAAATTTCTTCTGGAATAAATCCTACTCCTTTGGGAACTTTGTATGATTTTAAACATAGAATGACTTGCGTGATATTTTTCCATATTAGCCAGAAAATTCTACCCGTGCACACATTTGTGAGTTTGTGACTGATCACGCTATCCATTGATTTTAGAAACCCTTTTGTTCTTTCAGCGTAGTTTTTCCAGGTTTGTTTTCTTCTTGAAACTTCTTGTGTAGGACGGTGGGGTGGGCTGTTGAATTGAATATAACTTTCTTTATGTGTGAAATTGTATCGTTTTAATGATTAGGTTTTTTTTGTGTGAATGTTTTTCAGCTGAATTTATTTTCATCGATTGTTTCAATTGAACAAATCTGAAAATGTGTTGAAAATGTGTCAGTGTACCTTTAAACTAAACCCCATAGGTACAATTAGGTTAAGCTGAAACTCGCTAATAAAATACTTTGGTTTATAAATTGAAACATCGAAGATTGTAAACTTTACATGGAAGTAGCATAATTATAAACTTATAAACATAAATTTGACAAATCGCAAAACTATGGTTAATGATTGTTTACAAGCGTCAACTTCAATCATATCATCGGGCGATTGACAAAATTACAGGGATGTATGGAACTATTTAATCCATTCACATACCGCCAATTTACAAATTCGGCAGATTAGTGGTTTTGTTATTGGCATATCTAACGCAATCTTCTTTCTCGAAAAAAGATACAATAAAATGCAAATATATTCTTAGTATTGTTTAGCAGCTCATTTAAAAATTAATAAAGTTGATGGAATTTTTAATAAAAGTGGGGGAGTCATTTGGGGTTTTTAAATTTCTATACAAGAAAATTATTTCTAAGAAATTCTTTTTGTTAATTGAGTATCATTAATTTTTATTACTATTCACAATCCTTTTAAATTGTCAAAAAGTACAATAAAGTGCTCACTGCTTAATTCGTTTCTCTTGAAAATTATTACTACATTAATTTACAATCAACATTGTTGAAACGCTTTTTATTAATAGTTTTTTAAGGTTTAATGAACCCTAAAATATTCAATATAATTCCCCCTGACTATAAACACTAATATTTGGCAAAATATATTTGTTTTACTTGCAAAATTTTGTTTTCTGCTTCCATATATCCGCGTATTTGATATTAATTTTTACTACGTTTATTTTTAAAAAATTTAACCAGTGTACGGACGATTTTTTTAATGTTTTCTTAAAAATTTTAAGGAGTATTTTTTTCAGATCCCAACAGAAGGCGATTGCAATTTTTACTATGATTGAATTTTTTGTTGGCTTTGCTTTTTATATATTGCCAATAGTACAGAGAATTAGTGTTTACAAAAACATATAAGCTATAGTTGCTATTCATTGAACCATCCTTGATATTGGCCAATTCTAGCATTGACGGATGTTCTATTTATTGCTTTTACGGTGTAAAGCTACCCCAAAACTTTTTGTCATGAACTCTATTCTGCCATTAATTCACTTAAGTCTGCGTGAGGTGGGCTACCAAAGTATAGTTTTGGCTCTTTTCCAAGTTGCTCGGCTAAATTATGTGAGAAAAAATTTATTTAACCTACTGAGGGTAAATGGACTCCTTGTAAGTTCCTATAATTACAGTTTTTTTTTGCTATTCTTAGAAATTTTATTCAATAGTTTTTATTTCTTTTATTTTCAAGTTCGCTTTAAAAAAATCTAAGGTACTAGCTATGTGATATTGTTAAATTGTGTTTTAACGTCTTAAAATATCTCGTTTTTCTTCGTTGTCTTAAAAGAAATCTAAACTATCCATTCAATTTCCGTTTCCTGATTGCGAAAATAAGAAAATAAGTAAAACTTTTGATTCTGTTATTGGCTAACATTAAGTCGGTAATAAAATCAAAATTCTTTCGTTTTTCTATGGGAAATCTTTTTCAAAAATGTGTTTTTAATGTTAGTAAAACAGTTTAAAGTTTATGCAATTTGAACATTTGGACGGCCTATGGTAAATTTAGTTGTTAATAAAAATAGGGCTAGTTAAATGTTTTTTTTACTTTCAATAACCTAAGATGACATATAATTTAGTGAAAATCCGAAATGGAGATATAGCGTTTTCTACATGTTTTGAGAGGTGCTGATTCTAAAAAAGTGGTTTTTGACCATTGGTTAGAGTTAGACATTCTCTCTGTTTGGAACACCTCAAACTACAATAGCTTCAAATATTTAAAATTTGTTACGCAAGTTCCTAGTACAGCTGCTGAGAAAAACTATCCACTCCTTTTTTTCCGTTTCTGTCATTAAGTTTTTGCGACATAAGTTTGTATGTAACATAAGTTCTGTAACTTATATGATTTTCAAGGAAAAAGGTGTATATAATTGAATTTTAACAACAGTTTAACCACAGTCAAGATATCCCAATTATTTACTTAAGGAATCTTACATGCAATAGTTGCTAACCTAAAAGCATTCATAGTTGAACGTTCGTGACGATAAAAAAAATTCACGAACTTTTTATTGTATCTACGAAAGTAAAAGATAGAGAGTTAAAGCTAATTTCATTTCTATGTACTACTCCTTACAATTTTTTAATCAATTCGTTACTTTTAACACCGATTGAAGTTTCTTAAATAGAGTGAAATATTGCAGGAACAGTAAATCTATTGATTTATAAGTCTAAATATAAGTCCGTGAAACATACGATATACGGTGCGGTGAATCAATACTATCACTAAAACTATTCTTATTTTAATGAAGATTATTTTTGACTAAAATTATCTCTATGCGTTGGACTTTTCTGGATGATTTTTTGTTGTTTCTTTTAACTACATGACTGCGTCTTGACTATCTTTGTTGCATTTTTTTAGAAGGCTACTAAATTTCTTTAAATATTAATTGAAAATCCATTTCGTCATCACGAATATCATCCGTATAAACCGATCAAATATCAAAATGAAGTAATCAACTGCATTCACGTGCCAATTACAAACTCCTTCCCCGTTCCCCCTTATCTAGTACTTAACTCGCTTTATCCTTTTATGGTTTCACTCGCCAGATTTATTTTTATATCATTGACATAGAAATAAAAAAACATTAAAAAAATTCTTTAAATAGTACCTAATAATATCACTTATTTTTCCTCATAACGTTCACTAATTTTGGATTAGTGGAGTTTAAATTATATTCCATGTACTAAAACTTCACCATATGCGAACTTCGGTACTAATAGTAGGTATGGCAATTTCGGATTAGCCTTAAATTAAAAAGTTCTTCGTATCTCAGACGGGTGACAAATGTAGTAAACATTTTCAGAATGAGGTTTTAAATTACATTCTAGTCTACTCCACACTCCACAGCCTCTGTTTCAATACTTTTTTTTTACCTCCGTATCTGTGACGTATATAGACAATTCCTTTTTTATTATTTTGACGGCCTAATTTCTTATGTTTAACTGTTCATTCTCCCATACGCCGCACCGTCCTTTTATATGTTTTTGTCGGGAAAATTACGAAAGGTATGTCCATGTAATAAAACTTATCGACTGCTTTTGAAAGTATGATAAGCTATCTTATTAAAAACGTGGAGAGGTGAGGGAACACAAAGATAATGTCATTCCATTACAGAGTAGAATTTAATAATATTGCTATCTCGTAGAAATTTAATAATAGACATGTGTGTTTCTGACAGTCCCTGTAACTCAATTTTTTTATACAGTACAGTTTTTATACACAAATGTCCTCATACAGTGCTAGTATTTTCCTTAAAATATTATTTGAATGTCGGGTTGGGTCGCTCAAAGCAATAAAGCAACTTATAGTATAAAATGTGTGAAGAGTGAATATTAATAATAAACTATTACAGAACAATGGTTTATTATTCCGTTGTATGCTTGGAACTTTGAAAAAAAGCTTGATTACAAATAAGAACACATTACTAATTTCATTTTTAAAGATTTCTTTTGGAATTTTTTTTAAAAAAAAGTCGTTATTGTTTTTCGAAGTTTATGCAATTTCTTGTTCACCTAATGTTCCTGTTTTATACATCAATCACATCGTGTCTTTAAGTTCCGTTCCGATATTACTCGACTAAAAGCTTTCCAACAAGAACTAACTCCTATTACATACTCTGAAGAAGGTGAAACCGCCACTTATACATCAGTGTCGATTTGTCCATTAATGCCCAGGTCTTGGTCCTCATCAGTGTCCAAGAATTCAACTTTTCTATTCACGTGTGTTTTTGCCGTGGCGGACCTGCTTCCTGTCTCTTGCAATCACTTTTTCTGAGGCATGTCACGCAAAGGTATTGATTATGTGCCATGTTGTGCCGCTTTTCCGAGTGATTCAAGCTATTTTTTTTTTTTTGCGTCAGTAGCTAACGATAGTCTGACTTGTCAAATGGGATAGTGGTCAAGAGATAGAATAGAAGGTTTGAGGTTTTGCTTTTGTTTGTTTTAAGTACTGTTTAACGCCTTTTAGCGATACCATGCTTTTGGAGGCTTGTTGATACATGTAATTTAAAATGTATTCGTATTAGCAACTTTATTTTTGAAGGATGAGGTAAGACACTGTTTTCTATTCAAATTACTTAATTTCCTTTTTTATTTTATTAAGATGTCATGAAGGAAAATATTTTCGACTATAAAATTCAAATAAGGGTATTTTTCAGTTCAATTTACTACAACTAAACTGCTTAGATAAAATGCATTAAAGCAATTTACTTCCCTAACAAAATAATTTTTTTTAAAACTATTGTCACGGTTTTATAGACGCTTACTTACGGCAGAAGGTAATGTTAATGTTACTTATTTTACTGAAATAATATATAAACATATTTTGATCAATCGAACTATTTTATTTAAATTCATGTTCATAAAGTTTTCATGTGTGTACATCAATTGTAGAAACATTTGCCAAATCGAAAAGTAGATACCTTCCATTTTTCTTCTATCTTACTCTTAACAAAAAAAAAAAAAAAAAAAAACCTACTTTTCACCTTAAAAAAATCTACCTTTAAAAAGAATGTTCCGCTGTACTTTTTATAAAAAAAAAACTTTAAATTACTTGTTTTTCTGTTAAATGACTTGTTCAGCTAATAACTGCCTTGTCGGTCTTTCGAAAAAGCAAGTTACTTGTCAGATAGCGCCGTCAAGTTAGAGAGATAAAAAAATTCATTGGCACTCATTTAGGCATGGGTTGTAAAGCTCATTATCTGTATCATATCATTTAATTTAATGGTTCTAAAGATCAATATATCCCTCTAATTTTTAACAGATAAGAGGTCAAAACTGAAACTGGAAACTTTTCCAGGATCCAAAAAATTTCAAGCGCTACGGAACACATATAAAGTACATTTAATTGAAAGTAGTTTGCTGTTTACTATTTCATTAGATTTGGTGTTTTATAGCCTTTTTAACAATTTCTTTATCTCAATTTTTTTTACTAGTGACCTAATAATAAGCTTATTGTTTTCGATTAAAACTTTTATTTTTTAGCATTTTCTTTTAATGACAGATCTGAATTTTACTAGATGTTGTAAAAGTCTTAACAACTAACTTAAAGCTAAATTTATTAATTTATATTATTTTTAAAAATTACATGTACATGAAAACAGATAGTACAAAGATTTGAACCTCATAAAAATGTTTAAATAATGTATTAAACAATGAAATATGTGGAATAATAATATCTATGTAGCAATATGACATTTGTTAAACACAGAAATAAAATGAATACCCTGGGGAAATTTGGGAGTGGCATCCTTTGGGATAGTTTGTTGAATGATAAGTTGATATTTTTTAAAAACTTTTTATATTTTTATCGACACTAATTGATTTCCTAAATTCAGCCACGAGTATTGCGCCATAAAAAACCCACGAGCTCACACGAATCATTAATCATTATGCGTGTTCGATCAATAAACGAGTTTTTGAATTATAAGTGAATGCCGTAGTTATAGTGACATTATTTATAAATAACCTTTTTTTTTTCTTGTGCTACTTCTGGATGGCTTTATCAATATTTGATTTGATGATATGAATTTTGGTGTAATGGAATAGTCACAGATAAGAACTGTCAAATATTTGCTATCGATTTTTTTTGTGTGCTGCAGCACAGAGCATAATCATCACTTTAAAATAATTCTAATGCAAAGATATTGTTTTATTGCTTACACATTCAGGCAATCTCTTGTCCTATATTTTTTTAAACAATTTCTTTGCATTTTTATAACTAAATAAACGAAACCCCAAACAGTTATCTCCATGTACAGTTTTTAAAACTAAAAACTCTGAATTCTGTTTTCAAAAGTTTTAAATCATAGAATTTGTTCATAAAAAATCAAACGTTATGTACTGTATTACTTATTTTTATTTTCTTTTGTTCTCTGTTTTTCAAATTTTTGTTTTGGTAAATCTTATACCTTTGTAAGGGCTCCATCAAGGTGTCTTTTGTTTTGTAAAACTTTTTTTTATTTATACTAATAAATAAATTATTATTAATTATTATTATGTTTAAAATATGTATTAAGTTAAGTTTAAAATATCTATAAGTTATTAGGGGAGAGCTGGGCTAAACCGTACACTAAGGGAGATTCGTCGATACATAGCAAATTACAAAGTAAAGGTTATAGTTATATGAACACAAATAATATATAATTTGATTATTCGGTCGGCTACTGATCCTACATAAACATTTTGGGACTACTCCACTTTTTATATATAATAAGTGGTGATTTAAAAAGAAAGTTACCTTCTACGGTCTAGCCCCGGAGGTCGGGGCTAACAATATTAAGCAAAAACTAATGTTCTTTTGATGCTCAAAGAATAAGTTATATTTTCTATACGTATTCTTTGTAACACGAGAAACGCCGAGTATTATAGCAAGTTAAAAGCCATTTTTTTAATACTTAGAACTCTGTTTCTTTTTTTTTAAATGTATCAAATTCCTTAAATTATTTTATGGTATTCAGATGGTTCATAAATAAGGTCACGGTTTCCGTCATTCACGCCCTTCGTATGCGACCGATGTATGTAATTAAAGGTTTTAACTGCCCTTGAAATTTCCGGAAAAATCTAGTTTTTGTTTATTCATTCATGGTAATGTAATCGTTGAATTTCGCAAAGGTCATTTTCAAAATAGTACGAGGGTGTAAGTTCCAATATATTTAATTTAACTTTAAAATAAAAATTACTTCATAAATATTATAAAAAGCTTTCTTTTCAAGAAGTTGTAATGTAATCGTTCAATTTCGCAACTTTCATCACTGATGAAAAAATGAATTTGTGCTTAAAAGTTTTATGATTGATTTCACCATAATAATAGTTCTTAGAAGTTGCAACGGCTATGTTTTGAGATGTTACACCATATTTTCGGTATTCGGTTGAACCATGTGTCAGGGTTTTGAAAGAAAAACCTGAGAAATGGTTCAACTGATTGCTGAAAATATGGTGAAACATTTTATCACACAGTCGATGCAGCTACTCTTAACCATGTTTTAGTGAAACCAAGAGCCAAATTTTCTACAATGTAGGAAGAAAGAGTAAAATTAGTAAATACTTTTATTATTTTCAATATTTCGATGAATGGATTGGTTTGAAATGGAGATCCTTAAGATAAGGAATAGAGATTCCTTAATTGCAGTTGTTAAACAATTAAAATTTAAACTAGAGTTCAAATGTTCTAATTTTAAATAGATGTGTAGGTAGCTGTACACATTTTAGAGGAAGCTTAGTGAAGTACATACACTAATATTTTCTTGATATAGAAGAATGTACATAGAACTTAAAATTAATGCTAATTCTGATTAATTTATTTTATCGAATAAACTTCAAATATTTTACGTTTTTTTTCTGATTTAGTCCGGAATCAAATCACTAATTACAAACTTTTTGACCCATGCACTTTTGTTACGTCCTGTGTAAAATTCACCATGATTAAAATAACTTGATAAAAATAGTTATCTTCAAGCTAGGCTTTTCCGGGTGTTTTCTTCGATCTTCTTTAATGAGGGTAATGCCACCAGCATATAACATAGCTTTTAGATAAGAGAAGTTTATTTTGGAAATTCCGATAGGATGTAAAGCTACTGATTATTCCTCAGCACATTGCATATAAAAGCTACATGTTTTAGCGAAGTCTGTACTGTAATAATTAAAAACAAATTCTAATTTATAGTAAATTATGTTTGATATTGCCAAAATTCTTTTTTTCTTCTTGAATGACTGATTTATTTAAATACTTTTACTTTATTTATTTCATGCATTAATTTCGTATTTGATTGTCTTTCCTTCATCAAAATTGACATATTGCCTTTTAGTATTTAAATATACTGTATTTTGCAAGATTTCAAAAGAAAAACATTCGACTTGCAAATAAAATTATGGATTTTCCATCGAAATTATTTTAAAACTTTGTTTAATGTTTTTTTTTTAATTATATAATTTAACTCCTTAGTTTACTTATCAACAAAATATTAAAATAGTTTAATTATAAAATGTTTTTATTATATTTACTTTTATAGCTAAATCGAATGAGCCTTTTATTAAGCCTTGCATGAGTAATTGTGTACTATTCTATTGAATATTCTCATTGGGATATACATGATTTATAGATATGAGAATAATGGATTAGCCAGCAATATTTTGCACTGAATGTATTATAATATATGTTACAGAATTTTACCATACTTATAATCTTTGAAAGGTTTATTTAATAAACTTTCAAATGTAAAATTTGATATTTAAAATGCTCTGCAGAAAAACAAATCTACTATTATCAAATAATTTTGGGTTAAAATTTTTTTCATTTTCTCTAGAAGTTTTGGCCTGTCGTTATTTTATTTGAACAGCGGAACATTGTATCCATGAGTCAAATAATTGTTTATTTTTCTAATATTTATTTTCGACACGGTGTACAAAGAATTCATTCATGTGCGGCATATCAAAGTTAGACGTAACGTTTATTGTTAGCTTTGTAAACAAAACTCTACCAAGTTCTGTGTATCAAAGAAATAATACAGAGCTATATGTATGAGTAAATATGTTTATAAGTTTCTATAAAGCCAATATAATGACGTCTTTCAATTTGGTATGTAATTAGAATGTATATATTTTTTCAAAAAATTTAGTTTTGTAAATTTAATCTTTTTTGCGTTACGTTACTCATGTTTTTCGTTGTTTTCAACAGCTTTGTTAAACTTGTTTTCCGTACATACTTAAATACATTTTAATGTCAACAATATAAATAGAATTTTGTTTATTTAGAGTAAAATCTTTAATATTAAATTTTTTTTTTTTTTAAAGTTCCAGTCGACTCAATTTTTTTTTGTGATGTGTAGTATTCATTTTTTACTATTTATCTAAGTTCAGCACAATTATTGAAATATACTTGTATAAGATTTGTTGAACAAAATAAATTGTTTTAAATCCATATACATAGTGAACTTAAAACTGTTCGTTAATTCATGCACTGTGATTTGCACAGTTTTTTTTTTAAATCACATCCAAGTTTTCGACACCAATATTTCCTGGTAGGAATTAAATTATTGTTCAGATTAATAGATATATTTTCGCAACTCCAATAAATTGACAGTTGTTTACCTCATAATTCTAGATCTAAGAAATATGTCGATTGTTCAATATGCCAGTTGTTATTCTAGTTTATATGCCAACGAAACATCTGTCATTGATAGAAAGAACTGTACATGCTTTTTTATGGATATTCTTAAGTTAAACGTTTTTCTTCGGAATTGCCAATTGTATACATCTATAATAGCACTGACTGTAGCAGTAGTAAATCAAAGTTATATGTTTAAAGAAATAAGATGACTGATTTTACTTAAAATAGCTTATTTTAGTTAAAATGAGATAACAGATTTTATCCAAAACAAGATAATTGATTTTAGTTAAAATAAGATAACTGATTATACTTAGGTCGCTGATTCTAAATATGAAATGATTCTTTCTCTTACATCTCTACTATTTAAGATAAAAATCATTGAGTTTGCTTCATCAAAGTTCTGAGTTGGTACGTTACAAAATCTCCGTTACAAAATCTCCACAAGTTAGTCGGGTTTTAGCTTCCACACTACGTTTATAACGTAAAAAGTGGAAGGTTTTATAATCGTGCAGTCCGTCCGTCCGTCTGTCTGTCACCCACTTTCACAGAAGGAACCACAAGTCTCACAAACAAGTGGGATACGTCATTTTGAAGCAAAAAATCAGTTTAGGATACATTCCAAATTTCATTGAAAAATTTTAATTAGAAGTTTATTTAAAATTTAAATAACTAAAAATTTAATCTACATTGAAATAGCATGCAATTCCATTTTTATTCAATATTTTCACTGTTGCCATGACATCAAACGTTCGAGAAACTTTATTTAAAATAAAAATAAAATTCTTGAAAAATATTTATTTTTGTGTAATAATTCAATTTGGATTGTTGTAATAGCACAATAAGGTTACTTTGAAGTCCATTATATATGAATGAAGAAAGATGCATAAAAAATTCTAAATTTGCATAAAAAATATGAAAAGTTTCGCTTTTATTTTTAATGCAACATTTACTAATTTATTTTTCGAAATGTAAACTTGAGGCTTCAAAAAGATATTTATTTAAAAAATACTTCATTATTCTTCGAACTTTAAAAAAAGCAAACGATAAAGACAATTATCAAATCTTCAAAAGAAGATTCAAGACAGTTATTAATTTTGGCTTATAAAAGTTTGAATTAGAGCTAGCTAAGACCCAGTTTGGCGAATTTCTTTCTGAGGTGTTGTTAGTGTGTGCGTAAATATTGTGTGGAAGCGGTGTAAGTGACAGATTCTGTAACAAACCAACTTGTTTTTCTTAATTAAAATTAGATACAAACCTTAACTATTTCAAAAGTAACACTTACATTTTTTTTTGTATTAAAGCATGGGTATTTGTTGAATTATAAGTATTGAAAAAAAATACCAATTCAAATAATACGAATTCAGAAGATCAAATTTTAGGCACGAATCGCAAGATTAAATGTATTATTTCACCTTTAATACTTTCAGAGTCTTTCCAAGAAAATCATTAATTGCATTACTTTTTATTCTCCTGTTTACTAATTTAACAAGAGATTTTTTTTCTTGCAACTAATATCTACTTTAAAAAAGGTTTTTATTTCGTTTTGTAAGCTTTCTTTCGCTTTTTAACTTGTTCTAACCGAATGTCTTCTTTCCCAGAGGACTGAAATGCCTTCAAGTTTTCGCAACTCTGGTTTGTGATTTGTTAAGGCTCAGATAGTTTCTTAAAATTTACTGTGGAGTTTTCTACAACATTCTGTGTTTTTGTTTCAGATTCGCCCTGGTTGGTTCCTGAAATAAGTGTAAAGGGGAGTAAAGAAAGGATAACATCATGGATGTAAAGAGAGTGGCCATATTTGGCCTTTTCAGGATATTTTTGCCACTTATGCTTTTAATTGGTAAGAATTTAACATTTGTATTAGCATTTATACGCTTCCTTATATATCCGTATCTTCCATTGTTAATGATATACCATAAATTAATAATGAGACATAGACACATGTGGTGAATGTACAAAATGTGTAATCAAATAATTGATAGTCTTTTTATCGATCATATCGATTTGAATACTTTAAACTTTGTAATGTTAATCCGGTCCAATATTTCATAGATAGTAAAAAACAAACTGATTCTTCAATTATACTTTTGCTTTACTAGTGGACATACTGATAAAATTTGGTTTGTTTATTTGGGATGTATTTATTTACTATGTAATGGCACCAGTCAATTTTACCTGTTGAGTCATTCCTGTATAATTATAATACCTTAGATAAATTTTTTTTGTCAATCTTTTGATGACAATCAAAATGCAATATCTTTATCAATGGCAACAAATGGCAAATGCTTTTATGCAATGATACGAAACAATTAGAGTAACAGCTATTAGATTTATTTGATTCGTAGACTTCAGCTGAGCTATATTTGTTTTGAATATTTAGAGGGTGTTATTCGCAAAAATTTCACGCAGTACTTTTAAATTAAACGATTGAGGATACAAGCGTGCTAAATTTCCATTCACCTCTATTCGACTATGTAAACAAAATACATTCTCATGCAAATATGTTATTTACGATAAATATTATCGGTCACAAGTACTTTTCAGCTTCTGATTTACTTTTACTTCACGATAAAAGACTGTGATAAGATTTGCATTTATTTTTAATATGCATAAAAGATTTCTTTACCTGAATCCAGGGAGTTATATGATTTCTGTTACCTTAGAAAAAAAATTAGAATAGCTCTAATTTTGTTGCCTTATTGCCTTTTTTTCGATATTTACTTTTGGTGTTATTTTCACCACACAGCAGTTCCAGCTGGAACCATATATTTGAAACCAAGCACAGAATTCGTACTATTGTTAAATGCAGTTCTCAATGTCGTTAATTTTTTGTCGGAATTATTTTATTTCATTCGTTTATTAAACCACAATGAGCTTACATTTGTTAAGTGTTAGATACAATAAGAAAAATCATTAACTATATGTTTTGTTAGGTTGTTTTTAACAATGACTACTTTCATGGGCTTTAATCATCCCCAACAACGTCTAAATGGTTCAACAGTTAAGCGTGACCTTCATATTTTATTATTCCTTTCGTATTTTCTGAATTTGAAGCGCTAAGTTAATGACAATTGAGCCGACTGTTATCCTCATATTTTGGATTGCAATCAAAATTTGTCTTTTGTTGAATTATGGCAAAATATCCTGGTTTGGCTACTGGCCTTCGGTCGATCTTGGCAATGCATTATAGCTTATTTATTGTGTACTACAACTATTTAAAACGTAAAAAACTTATAACTTGGGTAGAAACCATCAGTTTTCTTCTTGCTTACGTCGTGCAAAATATTTTATTTACAGCAGCAGTACTTGACATATTACATCCTTACATTATTGATCTATGCAAAATATTGAATTATTCATTTTATGATTTACGATCGAAATATTCTTGTTTTATGATACTTATCATTCTTATTCTAACTGTAAAATATAGTACGACTTCTTTCTCTAAGTTTATGAATATATACTAATTTATTGAGGGCTTAACTTTAAACTTATTCTTCCCAATAACTTTAAACTTATTCTTACCATCAATAAGAAGAATTTCTTCAAAAAATACATTTAGTTTGAATGAAGGATTCTTCTATTCTTGATTGTGTTACTTGAAATTAACAATCATATTTGGATTTTCCGTTTGGACTTTTTTTAAAACATGTGTTCAATTTGATCCCTTAATATCATTCACTTAATTTACGGGGACTTCAAAGTTGTCATTGGACCTAGAATATAATTTAAAGAATATTTAAAAAAATGTTATTGGGTCACTTATCGCAACTGATATAGCGCTTTAATCATGGTTATGTTCTCTTTGCGTGATCTTCAAATATGTCTTCTGACCTATAGTTGATATTTCATCTTGAAATCAATAAAGATTCGATAGTCATTGGATCCTTCATTGTGGGAAAAATTATTAACTAAACAACATCTTGAAGTTAACTTTTCTTCTGTCCAAAGTTTTATAAGTCATGTAAATCTTTCACACTCGGTTTCTGCATTCATTTTGACAAATTATTGCAAATGTGGTGACACAAGCTTTATCTGATATATTAACCATATATCTTCGAAGATTTTTTTTAATTTGAAAGAATGACTTGTTTTACTGCAAATCAGTGATAACAATTTTAAGCGCAAGTAATGAACAAGGTAGATATTATATCAAGGTAGGTAGCAGAGCAATCATTTACGCGATGAATTTCCTCCAAGGCGTCAACTTCATGGGAAGGATGATTGTGTGATGTCGATGAGAAATAAAGTTGACATATAATTTTTGGCGATATTTAATATCAAAATTTTGTGGCGCTATTTTGTTTCTATGGCTACAAATTAGGGTCAAGTAGCGGAAATATTCGAACTTCATTTAACGTTCTAAAAATATCTTAATATTTGCCGAACACCATACATAGACAACATTATGTGCCGGACTTATGAGAGCAGCGAGGGCCAAAGCTCCTTCTACTATTTGCCCATTTATTTATTATCTTATCTAACTATATAATTTATCTATATTTAACTATCGTATAATTACGTCCAAAGCCATAAGTTGGCATATTTGGATAACATCCAAACAACAATTCAAACTTCAGATTGTGTCGTCCTCTGCGGCCTCGGACAGCGGTCGATTTTCTCGACACCCATCAACCATGAAATATATTTCTATATCTTTTTCCATGCACCCTGTCATGTGTTGCCGAAAATGCGCTGATTCGACATCCGACGGTATCGTTAAGAGGTTGTATCTCGCGAAAGGGGTTCCCGTCCTAGCCATTCATGTGCTCATTATGTCACCGGGTTTATGGTCCCCCTTCGAATTGAAAGTGATCGATAAAGGTAATGTCCATATGTGGCTGTGTCGTAAACCTTGCGTGGCCTGGCTGGCGCCGGACCTTTTATGAATGCAGATTTTCGTTATTTTCTTTTCATTTGCTGAAATGCGGAGATAGGGATGTAGAGAAACTGGGGTGGAGGTTTTGGGAAGGGAAGGCTGCGTTTGGAAAGTTTAATTTGTTTGTAGTGCCGGGTTTCCACTTTCCAAAAACACCCTTATTTTATTAAAAGGCCTTCAACTTTTGTTTAGAATTGAACAAAACTAAGATCGTTATTTTATAGACCCACCTAAAACTAAAGATTTTGATGTAGCCAAAATGTGGGATTTGAAAAACAATCATACATTGGGATTTTTGCTAATTTTGATCCTTGAACAATGCTGATAAGCTCTACAAAATGTAAAAAAATAAAATAAAAATAAAAACGTATTATATGTATAGGATTTAAACCGAGCTATTTTTTATGTTGCTTTTGTCTAGAAGTTAAAGTATCAAAGAGTCAAAATTCCTTTACTTAGACTAAAATAAAATATTATCTGCAAATTGTTCGACTACATAAAAGTATCGAGAAAAAATATCTAACTTGAAAGGTACAACAATAGTCAAATCTTAGGCTAATCGTACGAACCTACCGATAGATTTAGAAAGAGGAATTTCCCTGAGATCTAAATATAGCTACAACTTAAAAGCAAGAGATGTCTGTAGCGATTTTTCAAGCGCTGGCTACTTTTCAAGCTAAGTGAAACGTTTACACAAGACTTAGTTGTTCTTTGGCACAGTCATATCCATCATTCATGGTGCTAAATGGAAAACTCTTTAGGTGTTTAGCTTCGTAGATATTGTCAGTATTTTGATAGTCCAAATAAATTAATATCCTTTCTATTTTTTTTTTGACTGCTTAAAATCCAAATGAATAATTTAATCATGTTTAATCTTAAGTTGAGTTTTCTCCGTCTAAGCTCTTAGCATATTTTTTATTTACTCATTGACAATTCTATCATTTATCTTGCGGATGAAACTTATGAATAATTGTAACAGTTTTAAGTACTGTAACTTATTATACCTTGTCTAGCCACAATGTGAGCTTCGAAAAGACTTTCTTCCCCCATCCTTTCGCTTGGTTTTCTTCGAAACGGCGTAAGCGTGTTTTTCCCCCACCTTACCTGTGTTTGAACTTTATGGATTGTTAACCCTACAACAGAACCTCAAACACGTTAGGTTTAGAAAAGCGATGCTCCCCCCGTTTTCTAGAAAACCAAGCGAAGGGATGGGGGAAGAAAGTCTCTTCGAAGCTTGCATTATGGCTAGACAAGGTATAGTGACGTTTGGAATGCAGGAATGGCCACCTTCAAATAATTAAATGCCTTCCAATATTTTCCTCTTTTACGCAGCTTCCTGTCGTTGTTTAGCAAGTTTTTATTTTTTTTATTTTATTCTGAAACTGTTTTCATCATTAGCCCATATCGTTCGGGTTGAGATGCTATACTTCCTGTGCATTAATTCATGATTGATTAATTAACTGTCGCATCAATAAGTTTTCAGGATATATAAAAAATGGCCTCACAGTTTGATGGTGCTTTGAAAAATGAAGATATTTCCGAATATTGCAAAAGATTACATTTTTAATAGCTCGTCTTTAATTTTATTTTTGTTGTTTATAAATATTAGAGGATTTTGCTGAGAACAATATCAATTTCAACTTTAGTTTCAAGAAATTTAATTTAGAAAGTTTCATAAATAAGAGCTTTATGTATAGATTTTACTCCAGTCATTCTAATAATAGGATCCTTACCTTAAAGTGCTTTTCTATTGCTAAGAAGAATTAAGGAGTATCCTTTCAAAAGGCGGGAAGCGGGCTATCAATGGTCCTAGACTTCGTTTAGCATATCAAAAGTTCTGAATTTTAAATACTAAGTGTAACAACATAGAGCATGGAAATCCAGTTTATTCAATCTTAAGCATTTATCTGTGTTCTGAAAATTTTGTAGGACATATTTCCAAATTATTAGGTGTTTGTATATTTTTATTTAACCACCAAGGCATTTTGTTTACATAAGTTTTTAAATAATTCTCCCCAAAATATACAATTAGTTAACCTAAGCTAAGCTTCTGTGGTACCTGATAAACATCTAGTCTCATCTAGCCTGTTAAACAGACTCATCAAGTACTGTGATCTCTTGATGAAAAAGTAAGGGACATTAGCGATAATGGCGTATTTATTATTCATTCTAAGTGGGAAGTATTCTTGTACATAGCATACTGTCTGTTTTCCGGGTGCTGCCGTTAGGTGTGTCTTGGTAGAATGTCATTGCACCATGTCTCATTTATTAGTATATAAGCAATATGTATTTTATCTAAATGATCATTTTGCTAATGTAGAATATAGATTTAATTTTGAGGTTTACTGTTGATTACAATGCAAATATTTTCTTAACTATATTATATGTAATCATGCCGTATTTTAGCTTTACTTTCGTCTTTTATTGAATTTTTTGAAATTATACTATGAATTTTGAATTATAAGATATAATAAAAGCATATTTTGAATTATATTTTTATCATTTATTTATCTCTGTGTTTTAAAATAGCTCTGACTTAATGAACTAATGAATTGTAAGGTGGGAAAATGATTTTCTATACACTTTTATTATGAAATGTTAATATTTTAATAACTATAGTACTAGTTGTTTATGCATAAATTTATAATTTTTTCTTTTCTTGTAGCTGTTGTATTTAGGTTCAACTTCCAATCATTCCTGTACCTCATATGTCTGTTAATTAATCCGTTGCTCTCTGGTTTGTATTTTATGCATAATTACTGTAAATGTTATACACACAATGAAAATCAGTGCATTTAGTCCAGCTAAAATTAATAAAAAGCAAATGCGTAAAAAAAGCAATGAATATGAAATTCAAATTGTTTTATATGGTTTTTATACAACTTGTTTGGTCCACTTATGTTAATTTAGGAGCATCTATTATTTCTAAAAGTAGTTGAAGTTTTCATGCAAATTATTATAGAAATGTGACTGATTTTTTCAGTGTCTGAAATTTCATCACTAAGCGCAAATTAAAAAAAAAAGATTTTTGTGTTAAAAATTAAATTCATAGTTAATTACAAATATATATTAATTTTTATTGTATTAATTAAATTTAACAATAAGTTTTATGCATTCAGTTTGATATCATCGAATATACTTTCATTAAAGTACATTTTGATTCAGCAATCTCATTAATTTGTTAAAAAATATTTTTTTTATAGGACCATCGCCTCGTTATTTAAAAACAGTCATTGGCCTCAGCATATCATTTTGCTTGTGTCACGTTATTTTTCAAGCTGTGATGCTTAGCATTGGAGATTATGGTTCAATTTTGGACTACTGTGAGTAAATTTTTTAATACCATAATTAAATTTTTAGAATCTAAAGAAACTGCCATTACATGATATTTTATGGTTTTTTTTTTGTTTTTTGATACTGGTTCCTACATTTTATACATTGTTCAAATAGTTTTTACTTTTTTTTTTATAAATATTCTATGCTTTAATTAAATTTTTTTAAACTTGCACAGAGAACTGATAATAGGCCACAGTTTTGAGGACATTTTAAAAGTGGTTTTAACTTAATTAATAATGCAATTTTAATATAGTTTTAACTAGTATTACATGTTTGCATATGTATCCCAGTTTCGTTAACATGTTTACTTCTCTTTAACTTTATTTTGTGGCAGTTATATCTTTTTTATTATAATCTTTTCTAGTTACTATATAAAAAAATCTTCTTAGTAACAATTATTTTTTTAATTTGAAGTTATTTTTTTGTTTTTGCATTCTCTTTTGTTGATTCTTTTTTTGAAACACCTGAACTTTTTTTAAAAATTTTGATCATTAAGTCATCTTATGGATAATTGGTTTAAAATAGGATTTTAACAAACAATTATTACGAATACTTAAATATATATTTTTATGGAAAAAATAGCTAATTTTCTTCAATTGCCTCCAGATATTGTCCTCTTTTAGTTTCCACTTTCCTCTAATACAGATGTAATTTATTTTATTTGTCTATGAATATTATTTCATATTATTATAAATATTTTGTATAATTTAATATTTCATTTATATCTGAAATATTAATTTATTTCAGGTGACTGGAAAGGAAGATTATACGCTCTTTTCGGCTTGCACCGTCTTGACAAAATAAAAATCACAGACGCTGTGCGACTTGCAGGACTTGACTTTGTCGTTATGTTTGCAGCAGTTGGTGTATTTGTAGCTGTAGAAAAACTCCAAAAAGTTCCACAAGCACCAGAAACTGTCAATTTAGACAATCCGCAAGATGGAGACATAATCAGAAGACCGGTTAGACGTCGCAAAAAGCGGAAATCTGAAGTTCTGTTCTGGACAGGGGAGACTTTTGTATTGTTATTCCTTGCTGGTGCTGGAATTTTGCACCCTTCACTGACTTCTTCTGTTTATTTTCTGATTTTTTTGCTGGTTTGCACTTGGCTGTCGTGTAATCAGAAGATTGGTAAAAAGTACCTCAAGTCCAAAGTACCTCTTTTGTTATACTGTGCTGTACATTTTGTGTGTGTGTATTTATATCAAGTGGATTACGTTCAAGAATATGTTCCTCCTGACAGTCTGACTGCAAGGTATGATGTGTATGATTTCCTTTAATGTATGTTTCTTTTTATGGAATAGCCACATTTTGGTCTGTACATTATAACTATTTCCCTGAATAACTATTACCTTGTAAGTCAGCATCTTTTTTAAGTTTGAAAACAAATCTGGTTTAGTTGAAATTAACTTTGAATTTAACCACAGTTTTTTTTAGTAGAATCTAATTTTTTTGTAATGTGTATCTACTAATAAAATCTAATTTGTTTTTATCATTAAAAAAATTCCAATTCGCTTGTTTCATGTAATATAGTCAATTCTTGCTTTTATTACTTGATTCAATTAATGGTTTTGGTGATTGGTGGTATGTGATTAGTAATCTCCACCCTCTACATTGATTAGCCAATCAAGACCTTATAATTGTTAATGTAAAACTTACCACTCAAGACATAAAACATGGCCTTGCAATTAAAGCTTTTAAATATTTACATTTCTGAGGATAACTGACTTTTCTTAAATGAAGCATCATGAACTTTAAAAAAAACAACTTATTTTTGTCTTTCGATTCCCAGGTTACTAGGTCTACCTGATTTCATACATCAGAACTGTACAGAAGATGCCCGTACACTAGTCTTCCAAGATCATTCCTGGGCTGTATATGCCAGCCCCTTTGTCATATTGGGCTTGTATTGCTTGCTGTCTTTAATAGTTAGAAAGCAGTTAATATCTCCAGTAAGTAAATTAGACACTTGGTTGGGTATTGATAAGTAGTATTTGATTTATTTAAAGTATTGGTTATAAATGTGCCTGCTTTGTTTGACTAACTTTTATATGCCACTCAGCATGGTTGATGGCTTTTATGAAACTTTTTTACAATTAACATTGTGTCTGTTTGGAACTTGTTTTCTATGTAATCTTTTTAAATAAAAAAAAACATATCGCTGTATACTAGTAATAGTATATATATTATAAAACACATTTTTTTTTAAATAAAGGGTAAAAATAGGTACTTAAAAAAGAATTAAATTTTAAATATCACCCCTCTAAAATGATTCTGGCATTTCTGTTTATTCAGTACTAAATAGTAACTGATAAAATTTGTGAAGTTTGTTAGTGGTAAGCAGGTTCATTGTTTTGTTTGCAGTCATGTGGACATAAAATTGGAAAAATCTGATTTAAAAAATTATATTTAAAAAAAAAACAATTTTCGTATTGTAGAGACATTTAACTCAACTTAATACCAATTTTTTTTAAGCATACAGGAGAACCCCCTAATGTTTTGAATAGAATAAATATATTACATAATTTCAGTTATCGGTAAAAAACTATTTTGGCTTTTAGAAGTACTATTTTTTAGCTAATAGGTGTAGTTTGACATATGGCAAGTTATCATGCATGGAACCCAAAAACATTTTGCTGTGTTTAAGTGCTTGTTTTTTTTTAATTACATTTACAGTAGCATTTGTTTGGCTTAATTTTTGTTGTAACTACTAACAATATGTGCAAATCCATCTGCTGCAGGGCATAAATTATATTAATGTTTTAAAAATTAACTAAAAAAATTAAAATGAATGAGTTATTTATTTTGTAGCCAGTGGATGAAAGTAAATATGAAGCTTGCATGTCCAGAGCAGATTCAAAACAAAGTTCTCAGTATTCACAGGGAAGTGTCAGGAGAAGAAAATCTAGGAGAATGACACGAGGCGTATGTTGCAGTAGTACTCATTTTAAATTCCATTGTTACTATTTCATGTACTTATTTAAATGTTAATTGTGGTATTTAACTATTTAAGTCTTTAAGATTAAAATTTAGTTATCTTTGAAATTATTATTTTATTATATTTAATTTTCTAGATCAGGGGTTCCCAACCTTTTTGCACCTGTGTACCACTTGACTTTTTGAGAATTTTTTGCGTACCACACCAGGACCTCTTCTAAAAGTTTTCAAAGACATTTTAAATTGAATTTCTGAGAAAACTTCATATTTAATGGTTAAATATTTGTTTATTTATAACATGCGTAAAATAAATTAGAAATAAAGAGATTAAAATGGTTTTAATTTAAAATTTTATTTATTATTGATCATATAAAAAAAAAATCTTATAGTCTTTAGTGCGAAACTTGTTGTTTGCCTGTGATTAAAATATCAACATTAGGAGTAATAATTTGGGTATTAGAATTTTACATCCAATCCAGAGGTCAATTAAAAATTTCTATTTAAAATATTGTTGATGTTTAAAATAATGAGTAATATGTTTGCCTGCTTTCTGCTCAAGTGTAAAGAAGCTATTAATAGCATCATGTCGCTCACATCAGTCACGCATACCACCTGAAATTTTCCACATACCACCAGTGGTACGTGTACCACTGATCAGGGGTGCCTACAGGGGGGGTCAACGACGCAGACTGCGTCATTGAAATTTTAGGGGGGGGGGTCGAAAAAAATTAGAAAATTTCCAGTGTAAATGGTTTATTTTTTTCTAAGTTACAAATACTAGTTCTTTCTAATCATCCCCCCCCCCCCAGACACCAAGGGAAGGGGGCATTAACCTGCCCCCCCCCCCCACCCACAACCTTCAAGAATCAAAAATGGTAACCAAAATCCACAAGAACATTACGGAAAGAAGATCATAAATAATCGAATATCGCGTCGGCCTAACGAATCTTTCTGGCATTTATTACCCATAAACAACTCATCATTTCTTTAAACAAAACATTTGCAGCTGCCATTCTGTCTGTATAACATATACAATTCGATTAAATGATAACTACCGAATATTTCTTTTTCACCAATGACACTCGTGCAATTTTCCCGCTCGCTTTGAAGTGTTGTTAGAAGGTTTTTTTTTTTTTTTGGTAGATGTAGATTGTTCATTTTGAAACGGAGGAGGAAGCATCAAAGATATATCTTTATTAAATGCACCTATTTGATCTATTTTAAACTACATGAAGTTAAAATGCACTGCACTTTAAATACTCCAAGAGCTTATTTTGAAGTGTTATGGCAGTGATTCCGGTAAGATTTTCGTCGTAATTATATAATTTGAATATATTAATCGTGTTAACCCTCTGAAAAAGCAAATTGGCTGAAATGTAAATTTGTTTTCACTGCTTGAGATTTAAAATTTTAACTGAAAATTTAATTTCTCAATTAAAAAATTATTTTTCTGTAGTAGTTGGTTATAAATGACTCCCCCATGCTTTACATTTTGGAATTTAATAAAATTATTAAATTGATAAAACTTTAAAATTATGTGCGTTGCTGGAAAATCAGTCATTTGACGGGTTTATACGTCTGTATCCTTCAGAAGGTTAGGCAAATAAAGAAAGGATACTAAAGAATTTTAAATCACACAAATACTGAGAAGTTAATTATATTTGATATTACTACAATAATTTTAGTTTCAAATTTTACACTTTCAAACATTTATGGGCACCAAAAATATTGATCAATTATTGAAATGAAAACATTGTTTTCTTATTTTTTTAAATGCACCTGAATCTTAACGTGGCTTTTTTTTTAATAAAGTTGGCTAAAGACACGAAATTACATAAAATATTTTCGAGTGGCGGGATTTTTTTTAAACAGTTTTACCTCTAAATCTGCAAGAACTAGATGACAGCTTTCAAGAAATTAGATTTTAAAAATGTTAACCCCCTTCCCTTCATTAAGCCCTAGAGATATTAATAATTTTTATTATAAATTTCTAGATATTTATTTGGAGAATACTATAAAATTACTTGTTGAGGTTCAAGCTGTCTTAAGACGTATAGCCACTTAAACCGCAAGGAACGAACGGGGCCTTCTCCTAATTAGTGATCCTATATTGTTGATTTTACTAGAAAATTTTTGCAATGATAACAGAATTGCACTTCTTAATAATTAAACTCACATTATAAGTTATTTAATTGTATAAAACCCTTAATTTCATACATTACGCACTTAATGCTCTAACTACATTAATCGCAACTAAAATCTTTAACAATATGTCCCGGCGTCGAAGAAAGCCATGTGCTGGCAATTATTTCACATAAACATTTCTTAATCATTGTTATAGCATTTGAAGCAGGCATTATAAATATTCAGAATTTTGTATAACATTTCTTTGAATGAATGAGCTTCGGATAATATTTCTGGCTTAGCATACATGCTGTGAGTGATTGAATTTAGTTAAGCAGTTCAGTTCCGAGTTTTACGGTAAGAATTTTGACTGTTTAATATTTCATTTTAATTGTAGTAATTTAATAATTAGTGACTTATTTTTAACTAAATCTGTAAACTATATATGTAAACATTATAAAGTAATTTTGATTTGTTTAATGATATCGATTGTGTTGCATTGCATCTATAATAATAAAAGAAAGAGTCTGTGTGTATGTCTGTGGATGGCAAAATACCTACTTAGACTGCTGTAAAATATTCGAAATTTTTAATATAGATTCCTTTTAATACCTGCGTGTGCACCTGAGGAGTAGTTTTTTCATATTTGATTGTGATTTTTAATTAATATAATTAGTTAAAAAAAGGTCATCCACGTGGGAGTGCGGGACCATAACAGGGCTTGAAAATACATGGACCGGGCCGAAATGGGTGCTTGACGCCATTCGCATTAGATAATGATAGTGTATTTTCACAAGTAAGCAAAGCATGCCTCTAAAAGGAAGCAATGCGAAGTTAACGGGTTACCTGTAAGGCGGGACCATACTGCTAGTTAGATAAAAAGCGAAGACAGTATTTTTATGCATTAAGAATAGAAGGAAGGAATTGGAAACTGTTTTTGATTGGATCACGTGTCCGGCTATTTTTATGGATTAAAAAATAATATAATTACATAAATTAAATTTTGAGTGGAATTTGTACCGATTATTTAGATTCCCGCTAACTTTTACTGTAAAGAAAATCAATTTAAAGGAAAATTAAAAATAAGTTGTAATTCCGTATTGTAAAAGCAAATAAAAAATTTGCTTCCTTTTTTTTTTTGGGGGGGGGGTGCGTCGTTGGCTCTGGGGGGGATCGGCACCTCTGCCACTGATTGGGAACTCCTGTTCTAGATTATAGATATTTGCTAGAATTTAGGCATTTCAGAATTCTTTACCTTACCTTTTATTTCTTTCACCTTGCATTTTGTTTTATTTGTAAAGGTTTTTTTACTATCTGCTCACACCTAAGACTATAATTTTAAATGTAGTTTCCTATACATTTCTTGTATTTTTACTTAACATGCATTATTTCATCACATTAAAAACATATTTTGATAAATATTTATTATATTTTAAAAATAATTTCATTTTTTAATTATTTATAACATTTCATAATTGAAGAGTACACCGGAACAACCGCTTGATTTCTTTAAAGTCTTTCCGTAATTGTGTCTGCTTGGCGGACATTGGCGACCGAAAACCGGTTTCTCTTTTGGTTCTTCATTTGCGGTACAAACGTGTGTGTCATATCCACTTTTCTTTGGCGTGAATCAGGGTTTCCGCGAAAGAAAAACGAAGCAAGCAACCAGTTTCTTTACGCCAGCTTAGGCCTTTTCTCGCTATCATCCCCAAAGAGGCTATTAAGGAAACCCTGCTATGAAATAAAGCGGTTCTTCCCTTGTACTCTTCTTCAATTATTTATTACATTTCATAATTATTTAATACGTTTTTTTGTTACATACAGTAGAACCCCGATTATCCGAGTTAATGTGGACCGAGACTAACTCGGATAACCGAAAAACTCGGTTTAAGCGAAAAATGTAAATAAAACAATTCTGTATGTCTAAGTGTATATTTTAGCAAGTACAAATATTATACAGACTACGTGCAATTCATATGCAGGACATTGAAATAGTTCTTTCACTTAAAAAGGTCTTTAATTGTTTTTTGTTTTATGTTATTTTGGCGTTTCTCGGCAGCAATTAAAGAAAATTTAAATTGGAATTATTGTTGGATTTCTTTTCCTGAAGGTTCGTTCTGTTCAGAATTTTTTTGGTAGTTGTCGGAAAAATCCTAGGAATACTTTAAAGCTCGGTTAAAGCGGAAAATCGGATAATCGGGACTGTACTGTATATTAAGAATAATTTTTCTTGTTATTAAGATACCCATTAAGTGTTCCATCTCAGTAACTCTGTTGACCTGTTTAAATTTTTTTTTGTCTTCCATTTTCCTTCTCCGTTTCTGCATGCCTAATTTCCTGTGTTGCACCTTAACTGCTTCCCATGGTTTGCACAACCCCTGCGCTTCTTTGCTCCAAGCAGCATCCGGACGACAGAACAAGAGTAGGTAGAACTTCTTCTGTTCGAAAAGTAAGACAATGATTTGTTTCTCAATGTGATAGGTTAGACGTGCCTCCTGTAGTTCTCGTTGCTGCTTCTACTATGACCCCTTGCTTCTTTGTCTCCTGGTAGAGTTTTCTTTCTTTTTTTGTAGGTGGAGTGGATTTGTGTTGAGGTTTTTTTCATTCTTTTTGTGTTGTGTATTGTTTTGTTTTTAGTTAATTTTATTTTAATAAATATTTGAAGAGCTTAGTGGAATGACATGCTTGGTGATAAAAGTTCAAAATGAGCTTTAAAGGTTATCGTTTGCACTCAGATCTGAAAACAGTACAATTCCAAACCGTAAAAAATGTACTAAACTTGCTCAAGAAAACAAGGAAAATTGTTATCCTTAAAGAAGTTAGTTTAACGTTCATTGATAGAAAAATCTAAATTTTTTCAAAAATGTCACTTAGCACGTTCTTCCACTAAGATCTTCATTTGATAAGCTTACTTCAGGGTCAGATTATTGTGAGTCCTGAAACGTTTTTTTGGTTCGTATAAATTGGTTCATGTTATTTCAAAATTAACGGAGAACTATTTTCACTAGTTTTGGAATGATTGCTAAAAATTTGAGTGAAAATAGCGAATAGAACTTCTTATATTTAGAGTGAAAGTATAAGAAAACAGGATCTTTACAATTGAGCTTAAATAAATTTAACAGTTTAAAAATTTATTTTCTGTCTAGTTAACGACTCTAAAATGAATATTGGGTATTTGCAAGCCGGGTAAAAATAGGGTCCACAAGTCCAAGGAGAATTTTTTTTAAAGTGTCAGTTTTGACATTGGAATATTGTCAACTAGTTATATGGAAAAGTTTTGAAACTAAGTTTGTGGTTTTGTAATTGGTAGGGTTTTCAGTGTCGCACCATTATTTTAGTCTCCTACATAAATATATGCATTTTAAGTTTTCACAATGTGACTCCCAATATACTGATTCTGAAGTATAGCAGTGCTGTATTGAAATAGTTAGTGTAGCTGTTTAAAAGAAATTTCATAAATATTGTATGTTATAAATCTACATTTCGTTTGTAAAACCATTTGTTGCTTAAATAATGCTTACAAAATAACTGCATGTTTCTATTTGGGTATTGTATTGCATGTTTTTGTACTAACCAAAACTGCTTATGCACGTCATTTTACATTTATTAATTACTTTTATATTTTAGCACGCATTAACAACATTTTATCACTTCATATGTAGGCTGATGAATATGAGCTCTATTACCTGTCGTTTGACTCTACCCCAGTATGTAGTGCAGAGTGTTCTTTATAGTTTTTTTGCTTATAAAATAGTTTTATGCATACTGTACTTCTTCTGTATTTGATAATATAAAATGTTATTATCCTTTGAAAGGAAGATGTTTAAGCTAGTCAGCTGAATAGCTCCTAAACATATATAAAATTAGCATAAAACATGGTAATTTTGTTTAATTCGTCAGGATACATAAAGTGCAACTTCATGAAAAATTTAATATTTTAGAGCTGCTTTACCATGATATGAACACATAAAACTGCCATTTTTTTTTTAAAGTTCACAACAGTTTGAATCAAATTAGTATCAAAAAAGAACCAAGATTAAAATATGTTATTGAATTGCCTTAACAGATATTGAGTTTTAAAACTATTTTACATATACAAGAATCAAGAGCTTCGTTACAAAGTTAGTTCTTTACGAGGTTGTGAGGTTTTTTTTAATACACTTGTATTTCACACAATAACTATGTCTAGTAACTGCAGCAAATTACATATGTGTATTTTAAAAAAGAAGTAATGGCAGTTGCAACCGTTTTATCATGTTAATTTGCTCTATTGTATGCCTCCTATTTTGTTAATTATGCAATGAAACTAACGTGTTTAAATTTCTGATATTTATGTATGCATTTTGGATGATACTGTGTTAAAGTTATAATACTAATGCTGAACTTAAAATCTCTTATAACTTTTCTTATTGCTGCTTCACTGGAGTGTGTCTTACAGCAATTGGTAAAGATATATTTAATAATAAATTAATAAACTAATTAGCAATGCTATTTTTTTAATAATGGCACAATAACTTAAAATTTTACATATAAAATGTAACATTTTATTACAACTTACCATTGGGGAGGAATGATATATGGCAATGGGGTCGAATATCTGAAATGAAGGTTATGTGTTTTCTACAATTTTTTTGAGTGGATGATTATAAAACAGTGGTTTTTAAATATCAGCCCTGTTTATCAAACTCTGTCTGAAACCACTCTACAGTTGCAACTAAAACATACAGATTTCAAATTTGGTACACAAGTTCCCAGTGCCTTTCAAAAGTCCTTTTAAGGTTTTCAAGTAAATTGGGCATGCACAATGAATAGCTGCTATAGAACTTTCATCACTTTAAAGGTATTTAAATTGCTGTATAAGGTATATAATTACCTTTAAATGTATTTTTAGTGGTTATTAAAAGTTGTGTCGAGTTATGCACACTAGATTTACATTGTAAATTTTAAGAGCATGTCTATTCTGTACACATTTACCCTATAACGTATTATTAAAAGTAATATTTATTAGGAATGATATGAAACTGCATAATTTTTAGAACAATGCTTATAAATATGTTAGCTAAAAGTTAAAATTTCACCTCATCTCTGCCACTCTATGGTTAAAAACTGTATCTGCAAAAATTGAGTTTTGAGAGAATAAAAAAATAAACTTTTTTCGTGAAACACTAAGTATAACATACATTGAAAAGTTGTATTGAATATGAGGATTTGACTATGAAATATATTAACCCTTTAAATCATACTGTTGCCATGTGGCAACAAGTAACATAATCCACTTTATTCTATTAAAGTAGAGCTCCCCCTCGACAAATCTGTGTTTTTTCATCTATTACATTCCATTATGAAGTTTTAGTTACTAATAACCCTTATAGATGACAATAGTAAAAGAGTATTCAAAATTAAAGTGCGAAGTTATTAACTGTTGTGAAATTACGTCTTTGATAGTATTCAAAGTATAATAATATTAGTACTAAATACAAATAGTTTTGAAAAAATAGTTATTGTTCAAGAGGGTTATTTTAAAATATATTTAGTAGTTTTCTAGTCATTCTTATCAAAATTGTAATTTTGGAGTGGGTTTTTGCCATATGGCAAACATTTAAAAAATTGAAATAATTTAAATTCCAATGCTGTTAATTTTTTTTCAGTATTTTTCCTATAATGTATGAGTATTAATTATACAAATATAATTTTTCGGGATGAAAAGAAAAATCATACATTACAGGGTTGAGTAGTTTGGGTTATGATAAGATAGATTATCCCTTTTTATGTGTATCGATGTTAATAACTCAAAATTGCAGATACAGTCTTTCTACCAATGACAGACCTTTGATTGCATTACTTACAATGGCCGATTCATTTCAGCTGTTAGACGAAGACCACACAGGCAGATCTTACAGAACTATCGACAGTGGGGATGCTGCTGCCAGGGAAACATTAGCTGTCGATCCCAATGGCAGCATAATTTGGACTAGCGAGAGCGATATGCCTGAAATACCCATTGCGCCTTTAGAAGAAGAGAAAGCAAATGGGGCAAAGAGTTTCAGTTCAAAAATGAAGAAAATATTCACTCCCTTATTGTCTGGATTGAAACTGATCGCAAAAGGAAGTTATGTCGCGACTTTAATTATCATGATGGTTAGTTTTATTTTGCACATTTGCTATTATCTTTTGTGTTTTTAAATAATGTTTTAAGACATTTTATTTTATATTATGAGAAATATTTTAAAGGTTCCTACGTACTTGTATGGTTTTCCTAAATTTAATATAACATATTCTTTTAAATATACAAATTTATCATAAATTCTCTTTCGTATTTTATATAAACTCTTATTTTCGGTATATTTCAGATTATTATTGTAATGAATAAAATACATTTATTATATGATTTTAAAATTTAGAAATATGTGCAGAGTCATTGGGTTTGAGAATGGCAAAATCGCCAGCAAGCATACCACATGATTAGGTGGCATGTAGAAGATCCCTTGAGAACCACTTTGTTTTATAGAATTCTCTATACAAAATCAAATGCTTGATATACCTTAACATTCACAAAGCGTTTCGATTCATAGAAATCTGAGCATTAAAATTGGTCGCATGAGCTTCCTAGATGGTGCCACAAAAAAAATGGCTTTGGGGAATATGCTGAGTCTGCATAGGTCATGATCCAGCCAAAAAAAACAGCACTCTTCTTGAGAGAAACATATTTAAAGATTTTTACAATTGAAGAAATAAATCTTTAATCATATTTACTGAAGTTTTGGCCAGATATAATTTTCTTAATTTTTATTGAAGAATTACATTTCACCTAATGGCTTGCATGTTTGTATTTTCAGACTTGGAGTATCACATACCACAGCTGGCTAACATTCGTATTACTATTGTGGTCCTGCATTCTCTGGATGTGCCCCAATTCCAGATATGCCTGTCTCCGATCATCTCCAGCTCTTGTGTTTTACGCAGAATGTCTTCTACTCTTGCAGTACATTTTCGGCCTCAACCTAAAAGACGATGAACTTCCCACTTTTTCTAAAAACATGGCACAGATTGGGTTGGTAAAATACGGAGAACTGTCTTATCAGCCATTAGCCATAAAGGTATTTTTATAGAAATTATTTGGTTATTGGTGAATCCTTTTCTCATTTTATATTTGCATATCAAATGTGGAAGTTTAATTATTTTGATGTTAAAGGGGTTCACATGTTAAGTTTATGAAACAGTCCTTTTTTTTCAAAAAATTATAAACTTCAGGATAAAAATGTGCCATGTAATGTATCACTACTGTTAAAATAAGATATTTCTTGTTTTTTAAAGTTGGCTTTTTTCAAAAAGAAAGAAAAAACTATGTTCTTCATAATTGGTCTAAATAAATTCTTTTCATTTGTGTTTAAAAATAGTTTTTAGTACAATTTAAATATAAAATTAAAATTCACACTTTCCTCTCCGTTATATGAATGAACTATATTGAAAACAATTATATTGGACATTTTGAGAGACACAAATACCCCTATTTTCAAGTCATTCAAACTTTTTTTCACCTTAGCTATAAAATCTATTTGCTTAGTTATTCCTGCTCAGTTGTGCAATGTAAACAATTTGAGAAAATATTGAAATCAAATATAATGAATAAGGAAAAAAATATTTAATTTAAGCATACTCTAATTCTTAAACATTTGAAGTAGCTAAAAAACCAAAAATGGCATATTACTTGACAGTGTATTATGGGATCAAGAAGTACTTTCCCCATAATAACTTTTATTACCAATTATAAATATACAAGAAAAAGCTTCACTGTCCAAATAGCTTATTTGGAAAATTTACATCTACACTAATTTATGCCACAATATGCTCCAATCTCGAATATTGCATTATCATTTGGGATCCCTACTATGACAATAGAAGTAATGTTATTGAACAGGTTTAATCCAAATTTAAGTGTGTAATAATATAATTGTAATGAAATACTGAGCTATATACAAATATCTGTACCTAGTCAGATTTTCAGAAGGCATCACTTTTTTAGAAATGTTTTTGTAAAACATAATTATACCAATAACTTTTGTCTTTATTATAAGTTTTACATAATTTTTAACAGTATTTGCAAAGATTTAGATGTTTTTAACATGTCTTTTAAATGTTTTAAAACCAAATGTTCAGTGCTTTTACATTGTTAGTGTTTTTTCCTTGATTTTCTTCCAACACCAGTTTTTTTATTATTAATCTGTTGTGTAATTAAATAAATATTATATTTGTGGGGAAGTAGTTAGGGAATTTCGTCTATTGACGTAAATGGACATGGCTTGTTATTAGAAAGTTACATATGTATGTTTTTTTCCCTTTCAGATGTTGTACACTCTTATGTTCTGGATTACCATGCGCCAGTTCTTCGAAGAAAGGCAGCAGTCCGATAGAAACATTGCCGCAGGTCTGGCGTTGGAACCTTTTAACATTTCTTATAACACTTCTTCCAATGCTGCATGTCCCCAAACGTGTATGTCTATAAGTCTTGGATACATTCCTCACACTTTCCTATCCCTTAATGTTCATGTTCATAATAGGGTATTTGATCCTCCCCCTAAAAAAACATAAAAAATAACATTGTCCTAAATAATTTGATTGTAAATACAGTTCATTTACAGACCCTCTATCAGACCTTTCTGCCATGGCCTGTAAACTGCAGTCACCACAAAAATGAATTGGACTATTATTGCTCTGAAATAATTAATCTTTTTCAGTGTGTTTTTTATAGTTTAGACAGGGTGGTAACGGAATCTGGAAATCAGGGAATTCTCAGGGAACTTTTATTCTGGAAATATCATTGAATTTTCTTGGAATTTCAAAAAAATTGCAAAATATCAGGGAATTTTTTTCCCATTTTGGTTTACTTAAACAGCAGGTTTAGGTTCTTGTGATCACTACTAACAGACACTTGATGAAAAAAATATATTCTGTTTGATCCAATTTGCCTGATGGACTAATCTTGGAGAAAGGATCAATCTCTCTCACGAATCATGTTATAAAATGATTTTCTGATAACATGATTCCTCAAAACTTATTCAGATTTTCAGAAATGTTGAAAAGTTAGGTAGGCTAACCTTTAATCCGGAAAGTCTTACTTCTTGCGATGTCTGAATTAAATTTTCTGTACTGTATTGAATGTTTTCTAGGTATTTGTAATATCAGGGGATTTTTTTCATGAAAGTATCAGGGAAATCATGGAAATATCTTGGAACTTTTTTCTAGGATTTTGTAACCACCCCGTTAGAGTAATTGAGGGCTTGCAATAATGATCCAAGTCATTGAGCTAGTTATTGCAGTTTTCCTGGCCACCGCTCAGCAGCTCTGTGTACAAATTCCTATCTTTTCAAAAAAGAAAACTACTTAAAGTATTAACGAATAAATCACGCATAAGGCTGCATCTTAAATGACATGTCATGTGTAAGTTCTTTAGGTGTTTACCTGGGTCTTCATATTTATGGTCAGGTGACTAAATATTAAAATATTGCATTTATAAAAGTAAATTTAAAAAAAAATAGTAATGATAAAATAAGTGTAACTTCTTAAAATATTAGAAGTTTTAAAGATAATTTGCTGATATATGAAAACAAATACCCTATTCATTCATATGTCTTAAATCATTCAGTGTAACCTGTAATCCCTATGGTGTATTTATATACTTGTTTGTCTGCTTTATTTCATTTTAAATTGAATTTTATCTGAACATTTTCTTAGCTTTACTATCAATATAACAAAGTTGCATCAAAAATAAAATCTAAACAGCATGAATAGAAATGATTATCAAAATATTTTCAAAAATTTGCCTAACCTATCATCTCATTTAAAAAAGGATTGTCTTAATTATTTAATAGCATGGTATTATAACTAAACATACTACAATTTCCTTTTTATCATTAAAAATTTACTAATCATTTGTACTATATAGTACTTACTAAAAATGTGTTTATCTTAGTTACATAATAGCGTAGTATTATAACTACAAATACTAAAATTTCATTTTATCATTAAAAATTTTCTTATTATCATCTTAACTCATCATATGTACATATTTTTATACTTAATTTATACTTTCATGTTATTCATTTTTAGCCATAAAGAGACACTTCAGTATTGTACCATCCATAACATCTCCGAACCCCTACATCCGCATTGTCGCTGAAACAGTCTCCAACTTGTTAACCAAATATTGGATTTGGATTGTAGCCATCATGCTGATGGTTATTTCCCTTGGAGGTCGAGGGGTGGTAGTATACCGAATTGTGTACATGTTCCTGTTTCTGTTTTTCATTCTTATGTTTCAGGTAATTTATTAAAAAGAATATTTTAAGACCATTTGTGTTTATATAACTTTTTTATATTGTTAGATGGAAAATTCTCTTAATAAAAATCAATTAAGTTAAAACCACCTCGCCATATATGTTTGATCCCTTTAATTGCACTTATCTTACTTATAACGGCAATTTTCATTTAACGTTTTATATATATTATGCTAAAGTTAGGGTAATGAGTACAGTGATTGGCACCCTCACAGTGATTGGCTTCCCTCATTCAATATTGTAAATAATAAGATGTTAATGCCCAAAATAGGTGTTATAAAGGTTTTTAAAATTCCTGCCTTTAACATTAGTCATGTCGGCAACAGTGCACCAACAATCAGAAAAGCAATATGTCCGCTAAGGAAATATGCCTCAATGGCAACAGGTTGCCAATCACTGTACTTGTTATGTTTATACTTGTCTTCTTATGTACTATATGTTTATAAGCTATCCGAAATGCCTTCTTAAAGAAAAAGAATATAATAATGGAGTTTTCATAATTTAAATTCTTTTTTATTCAACAAATTAAGTGAAAAGTCGACAAATTTGAAATCTGTTTTCTGCCCTAACCTTGGATGTCCTTCAAATATGCAATCAAACACTTCTTGTGTGGCGAGAGCCAGGTTAGACCTTTTTATGTTACCGTCAACATGTTTTTGTTGTTGTAAAATTGTAAAGACCAGTTTAAGGTTTTTAAAATTTTTACCAGATTTTTTTTTTTAAATTCCAAATCTATCATTTTGGTTCATTCATTATGGTTAAAATAGAAAACTGCTGAGTTTTTGAAGGTTTCAATGGCCATGAAGATAAATGAATATCTACAAGTTCCAGAATACTAATTTAGCAATAGTTATTATTATAATGTTCTTCAAGAGTTATATATGTTTTTATGAGAACCAAATAGGTAAATAAATCTTTTGGAAATTTACTATTAAGGCCACAGTTAAAATTGATATTTCATATCACTCATATCATTCAGATCACTTATTTTAATTATTAGTAAATCCATTAACCTTGAGTTTACTCAGAATTGTGTGTAACTTAATACAAAAGGAAAAAAATAAATTGTAAGGAGTTATTGACCCTATTTTTTTTTTTTTACTTTTAGTATTACTTTTTAGTTTTTAAACTGTTAATCAAATGTGCAATCGCTTTTATCCGGAATTTTATTACTAATTAAATACCTTGCCTTTAAAAAAATATTTTGTAGTGTAGTAATTTATTCTTCCTTTATTGTAAAAAAGTAACATATATTTTTAAAATGGAAAAAATGTTAATTGTCATTACCATTTTTATTTACACTTATAATAAGACTTAACCTATGCAATGATATTTGTTATTGATTGAAATTAAAAATCAGTTGTATAATTTTTGAAATTTAAATTTGCATTGCAGTTTTCGTATCAGTTTTGGAGAAGAATAATGTATGGCTTTTGGTTAACCGTGATTGTCTTTTCCATGCTAGTCCTCATAATTATATACACCTATCAGTTCCAAGATTTTGACTTGTATTGGGAAAAATATCTTCACGTGTCCAAAAGCATGTAAGCCTTTTCTTCTAAAATAAGTACTTTCGCAATTTTATTATGATAATAATTTAGATTGCCAGTATTTGTTTTTATATTTGTTTCAAGTATTGTAATACTTTTATTTTTATACCTTTGTTTTAAGAATTATCTATTTTTAACCAAAATTTTTTAAATAAATTTAAGGAAAATTATCAATCAAATTGAATGCTTATGTATTAAATATACCTTGAATACAAATCCAATTATATAAAGTATGCAATAAAAAATTTGGATCTTATGCTAAGGAACAGTTTTTTTCGCATTTTAATTATTATTATATTTACTTGCACATGTACTTAATTTTGTGTTTGTTTCATATGAAAAAAATAAAGTGTAAATTTATATTTCTTATTTTCCAGGCAACAAGATTTAGGATTAGAAATCTACGATTCTGATACTGGAACACTGTTTGTTAAGCTGTTAACGCCAACATTTTTCTTAATAATTACAATAATCCAATTGCATTACTTTCACAAAGAATTCCTACTCATTAGTGACATTCATTATCGGTACGTAGAAAATATAAAAATATTATTGTAGTGCCTATTTATATGCAGAATTAAATTAGTAATGGTATGACGCCTTTTTTTGCACTGAATATTTTGTCATCAAAAGGTTCCTAAATTTAAAAAAAATATTTAGAAGCTTTAAATTATCCTTTTAATCACATTTGTACTTCATATTGTAAAACATTATGTATAATAATGACTATAATAAGAAATTGTTTTTAACTTTTGTGGAGTCGTGAACATGGCTCAAAGTTGATTTTAGTTATATTTGTATAAATCTGATTTAATTGAAATAATTAAAGTCTTTATTTAGTTTATAAAAATTATAAAATGTATGTATTTAGATAAGTGATTTTGTTAATGAAGAGTTTATTTAAAAAAAAAAATATTCAGAACTCGACTTAATAAAGTCCATAATTTCACAGATTTTTAGTTGAATGTCTAGACAATAAATAATAAATAAGCAATATTTCTTGAGCAACTTATATGTTACCTATCGGAATTGCTTTATCACTAAATGCCTACTTTTTATCCTAAAAGATCTAGCGAAAATGTGGCTGACACCACCCAAATGACCACAGCAACAAATATTCCTGATGACAGCATTGAGACCCACATCACAATAGAGCCAGAACATGAAGTAGAACGCCCCAAGCATCTGGACTTAAAAAGCACACCGATTCGTAAGGGTACTGATGGAATGGGTTCCCCTTCGTCTGATATTGCAACACCTATCACACCTAAAAAAGATGAAGCAGACAGCAACCGAGCTGAAAGGGGTATGATTTTCTTAAATATGTAATTGTTAAGTTCTGATATTGAATGCATTTATTTTTTAATCCAATTTTTAAATGTAATTATTTAATTCAATATTTTAATGTAAATATTCACTAAGTTAATACAGTTAAAACCACCTCACCATAGATGTTCAATCCCTTTAATTGCACTTATCTTCCTTATAACGACAATTTTCTTTTATCTCGTAAAATATAATGCTAAAATTATGTGTTTATATACTATCCAAAGTGCCTCCTTAAAGAAAATTTTTGTAATGGAATTTTCAAATTTTAAATTCTATTTTCTTCAACAAATTAAGTGAAAGTCAGAAAATTTGAAAACTGAATTCCGCCTTAAAAATTATTGACTAGAGAAGGATAACTTTAACTATTTCTTCTAATTGTACTTATGGTTAAAATTTATTCAATCTATGTCATTTTTCAACTTTAATTTATAATATGAATACATAATACATATTTTAAATTATTAACTACCCTTAATATTCAATTTTTTTATAACATTACTCTTTTTATAACTCCATAAACATTGCAGTCGCTTGAATGAAACTATAACCATGTACTAATATATCTATTTATTTATATAAATTACAATTAATTTATTTTCAGAATTCCAAGCAGTTAAAATTTGCTTTGAAAATATATTCAAAGAGATTGTTCATGGATTCACAAGTGTATCAGAAATGCTCTGGAGAACACTAGAAATTCATATAATTAAAGTTGTTTTGCTATCAACTTTTATGTTGGCTGCATATGATGTAAGTATTACTTGCTTGTTTTTTTTTATTTACATTTGACACCTTAGTTACAGCAATGCTGACTGCAGTGGAAATATATTACAATATGATGGATAAAAAGTGTGATTTAGGGACTTGCCTTTAGACCTAAAAAGTTTCGCTTTTAATCTTCTTTTTTTTAAATTTAACAATACATTAATGTCATTAAATATATGTATTTCCATTAACAAAAATTTAGTTTTGATGAAGTATTAACTCAGATTTTGTTTTAATTTATTTGCTATACAAATAATGCAATTACAATATTTTGATTTTAGGTTAGAAAGGTTTTGTCCTTTAAAATTATATATTTAACTATCAATATAGTTTTTTTTCCCATTTGTGTATTAAGAAGTTTGAAGGAAATTTTTTAAAAGCAAACTTAGGTTTTCGCTTTTTCTAATAATGAACATTTTTAAGTTACTTATTTAAAAATTCATCATTATCAAAATTCGTGTTTATTAATAAAGCTGTAATAAAATTCAACTGCATTTTATCTGAAAATTGACATTAGGGTTAAAATTAATGTTATTGTATAATATAAACTTTTGAAATCTAAAAAAAATAAATGATTTTTTATAGGTTTGTGCCATTCACTTTGTGTTTGTCGTCTTCGTTGTTGTTGCTCTGCCTTTGCCATCCCTCCAAAATTTCTTTTCCCACTGCATTTCTATCTGGACTGCAATTTTGCTGCTGTCAAAAATGATATATCAGCTCAATATTGTTGACTACCTAAGTTGGGAAACAAACTGCACGGTAAGACACAAATAAATATATAGTTCATGTTGTTGGATGAGTTATTCTCTTTCTTTATTCCTAAAGAAATTTCATAGACACATTTTAAAAGATGAGTATTAAGAAAATGCATATGATAGCTCAAATAGTTATAATGTGTCAGATAACTGTGTTAAACATTTGTGACTGGTTGAAAGGGCTCTTTTGTATTCTATTGATATTTTATTTCCCTTTTTTGTGTATCCTACTTTATTTCAATAAGTTTTTAAACACTTGATGCACCAGATATTGAAATACTTATTGAATTTATTTCTTTGTTTTCCTAAGTAATGAATATTGTAGTTGTACCATGACAACTTATTATCTAAACATATGCTTTTTTAGAGGTTAATTTTGTTTCCTTACTTCTTAATATTTCATTGGATTAGATCTACTTAATTTTTCTCTTTGTTGATATTTCACTTTTCAAGTAAATTTGTTAAGTTAAATCAATTCTGATGCTTATTAAACCACTGTTTCATGTATTTTACCCCTTCAAAGTTTCATATGCTTTCTCTATAATACTTCCAAAATATATCTTATATAAGAGGATTGATGGTTCTTTTGAATAATAATGGCACAGGAAGTGGAAGCCAAGCCAATTCTAGAAGAAAGCAACATTGTTTTAACCAACCTTGCATTTGTTTAAAACCGTAAAGTTTTAATTATTAAAACGAATCGTTTTGCTAATAAAATACATATTATTACCTAAAATCATTGAAAATGAAAATAGTTATTTGATGAATAATTTATTGCATTATTTGTGGTTAATTTCAATCAATATGTTTGAACTTATTCACCATATTTTTTTTCAGACTGTTGTTTTTAGAAATACATCCGATTTACCCTATCCATTTAATGTTACAATTGACAATCATGATTGGATTGGCTTTAAAAGAACTGATTATCTAGCTAATTATTGCAAAGTAAGTCTGAAAAATATTTTTTAGCCTTTTTTTCATTTAAAATTAAAATTTTAACTAAACTGACCTAATAAAACTATTTTAGGGTTACATTGGACTAATTTTGGTACTAACCATTCAAGCAGTTGTAAAGATTCGACAAGAAGTAAACCGTATTCAAAATAACGCTCTGGAACCTAAAACTGGGGTCATTTTTCCTGATACTACTAGGGCCACAGCTGATGATAATTTTGTGGAATGCCTGAAATATCTAGCAAATTATTGCTTTTATAAATTTGGACTTGAGGTAAGTAACAGTGTTTAAGTTATTATTATTGACCTTAGATTCTTCTTTGTTATAATTTTTTACCATTTTAAGACAATTTTCTTCATTCGTTATTTAATTTGTTTGAATATTTATTCTTGGTTTGATAAACTGATAATTTTAGTATATTAAGCTTTTTACTATGATTGCATGAATTATTTTACTGAAATTTTTAATTCTTAAAAAAAGTGCGCTATAGTTTAATCATTTGTCTTTTATTAAAACATTTCATTGATATGACAGTGAAGCAGATGTGATTTTAATTCAATAGAAACCATCATGTTACACTTGTTTTTATTAAAAATGTATCAGTTAGCATTTTTTTACAGTATTATGTCCTAGAAAATTTCAATTTCTCTTCACATTGTTAGCTAAGTACCTATGTCCAAGTTAAACCTGTTATTAGAGTATGTACAAGTTGAACCTCTTACTAGTGTATTTCTGTGTACCTTTGAAACATTGTTCTTTGCCTTTATCGTACAAGAAACAAATTGATATGCCTAAATTTGTGTTTCGAGGCCCAGTGGCTTAGTGGTAGTGCTTCGCATTGCCATGCTTGGGAACTAAACACTGGCGGTTCCGCGTGAGGCTGACCACCTTATCAGGACATATACCTAGTATTCAAGAGCCCTAGGTCACAAAAGCTGAAATAGGCATGTCAGGCCTTGGCCCAGTAACGGGCTGTTGCGCAGGGGAGTTCTTTATGCTGTAGTCTCAACAACACTTCTTTATTTTCAGTTTTGCTTTGTGACCATAGTTGCCTGCATTGGGGTGAGGCTTGATGTGTTTGCTTTCCTGTCCTGTGTATGGCTTACGACCATGTTCCTTTTGAAGAGAAAAACCTTGGCAAGGATTTGGGCATTCTATGTAGCTTACCAGTGCATCGTCTTGACTGTGCAATATATCATTTGCTTGGGGCTACCACCTGGGTTGTGTGTCGGTAAGCTATGGTTTGAATAAAATAATAAAAGCTGTATTGACTTTCGAAATACTGTGCATTATGCAATTAGTATTTTATTCTTAATTTTTTTAAAATCCCTTACATTCTGAAATAAATAGCGTTTTTAAGGTCCAAAAATCTTAATTTTATACTTGTAAAATACTGTTTGTAAAAGGTCTCAAGGGGGAAAGAGGTCGGAAGCTGGGTCTAAAAACCAGTCTTCTCTCTGTGTTAATCCAATGTAAAACAAAATAATTTTCTAAGAAAAATTACTCTGGGATCTTTTTTATATTAAGTAGCTGACTTACCAGGCTCGTTAATTCCATTTTTTAAAATTTGTTTTGAAAATTTTGTTGCCAAATTATTTATTAAAAAATTACAAACAGCAAAAAAATATTTGGTTTCAAAATGTGGTATTGCAGATTCCTATAAGGTAGCTAAATTTATCATAAAAGAAATAGGTAAAACTATTCAATACAGTATACCAAATCAATATGCCAGAGTAATTTGGCTGACAATTTTTTTTACATTAGATTAATGCAGTGAGAAGACTTGGTTTGGACAGCTCCCATTCTCCTAATTCTAACAACAAAGCTTTCAAATATCAGTTTATTTTTGGACAAGCCATTGAATTTTGTGACAGTAATTGATTTTTGGCTAAGTTTTTGATCTATGTATATTTAATTTTTGGCAACTAATATGACATTTTCATTTTTAGAATATCCTTGGACAGAGACGTTAGTGCAAGGATTGAGAGATTGGTTATTTCTTCCAGATTTTCAAAGTCCACCGAGTACAAATAAAGTTGTTGGTAATGTAAACATTTTGAACAATTCTAAGATTTTATTGTAACTATTAAAAAATTAAATTTCTTACTTTTTATGTAAACTTATTTTGTTTGATCTGCTTTCAATTACTAAATAGTCAATGCTCGGTATTTTTTTTCTATTTCATCTTCTGCTTCCTTCAAAGCATGTGACACTTAGCACATAATTTTATAATCTTGGGATATTGTAAAACTTTTCTTCTAAGGAGACATAAAATTCCAATTGATATGCTGTTGATTAATTAAATAATTGTTTTTCCAATCGCTTTGTGCTAATATAGTTTAGGCAAAACTTTTTAATTGAGAATTTTAGAATTCTTTTTAAAAATTCATAAATTTTAAAAGCATCTATAAACATTTAAGCATAGAAATTATCGACCATAATGTCAATAATACTGCATAAATAAACATGATTTTAAGAAAGCTTATAGAATACTCAAAAACTAATTAAAAAGTTCTTATACAAAAACACTCATCTCTAAAGCATTTATATATTTAATATTATTAAGGGATTTAAAAATATTCCTCTTTAAAAAAATCTTTTTAACATTGCTCACTTTTTCTGAGCAATGAGTATTAATTTACTTGATACTTAAATTGGCAAATGTCAGTATTTTTAATTAAATGTTTCAATTTCAGCTGACTTCTTCCAACTGCTCTTTGCTTGCTGCCAGCTCTTTGTTTTCCGGATTGAAACCTCCCCAATTGCTGGATTATATGAAGGAGGAAGCAATAAGGAAATTGATTTTGATAGATCCGAAGCAAATCCTATCCCTGATTTTGTCACTTGTACAAAGTAAGGCATTTTGCTGCATACTTATTTAACTGTAGTAGACAGACTTATTTGAATATTTTTTCATAAATATTAATCATTTATGAAATATTTTTGTTCATTTCATAATGATAAAATTGGCTCTTTTTATCTATGCATATGAATTGCTTACTTTGTCTATAAAATAGTTTTACTGAAAAGTTTATTATATTGAACACTTAAGTGAAAGAATCGTGTATGAACCTTTTTTTTTACATTTAACAATCTAAGATCAATTTTATTTGACTGGAAAATTTTTTACAAACATTGAGAATATGTAACTATTGATGCAGATAGTTATTATCTAAAGTAGTTAAATGTTATTTTCCCAAGGGATTTTTTTTCAAAGCCACAAATATTAGGACTACTTTGGGCGAACCCTTTCATCAACTAGAAATCTGCTGGTATTCAGGTCTGCTTGGCAGCTAGTGGTGACCAGAAACTGGTTTCTCCCTTGGTTCTCCTCTCGTGGGACTCATGTCTTGCATTAATCAGGGTTATTTCGAGAGAGGAACCAAGTGAGAAACTAATTACCTTACACAGGTTTAGTTGATGACTTGTTGTCCTTTCCTAAACGTCCTGATATGGACAGATATCCTGTCGATGAATGGGTTTTCCCCCTTGGACTCATTATATAAGAATGTGTAACATTTTCATGTTAGTTAATTTTACTGCTTAATGAAAGGCTGAATAAACTTTTGGCATTGATATTAACTTAAAAAAATAATGAAAACAAAACGTAACTATGGTTGACATAAATTTAGGGCATCTTAGAAGAAACTTCCAGAAGCCATATACCTGTTTAAAATTAAATTGTTAGCGTTTTTGGCATTAGGATTATCGAAACAGGCACTAAAAGTATGTAGTAGTGGCTTTAATAAAGAATTAACTCGGGAATTGATATTTACTAGTTCATCTATATTTTATACATTTTCTCATTCTAGCCATGTCATAGGTAAAAGTGAAAAACGGTGAGTTTTACAATCGGTTCTGTTTGGATATTTTTTTCAGCTTTTTAACAGATATTTTTCTTTAGGCATACCACAGCTTTTCCTGCCAAAATTACCTTTAGACTATTTTCCTTCCGCATTTCACTTTTAAACTGTATATGCATTTCTAGTTATTTCTATACAGCTTAATTCTAGCTTTCCAGCCTTAGATATAATTTGATACATAGAAATATTTTTTTTAAAAAATTAATTCTGTGAATTTTTTGTGTAGTTGTAAGAATTGTAGAGTAAAAATTCTAATAAACCACAGCTCTTTGTCTATAATCATAATATATTGAGAAACTCTAATTCCATTTACATAAGAATGTTGTTTTGCTTTGCTGTAGAAAGCTTTTGACTTTTTGAGGCTTAGTTGAATGGGTGAAAAAGCATTTTTTTTTTCAAATTATTCACCACCAAAGATTGTTCTTTATTAGGTGTATAAAAAGTTTACATAAGTAATTGATACTTATGAAAGGTTTGTTCCCAAACTAACATTTTCCTAAGTATAACTAAGATATAATGTCCTGTCCATTATTAAGTGATTTTGTTCGATTGAATTTACTATAAAAAATAATGAGTTTTGCAACTAAATCCTTCATGTTCACTTGAATTAATATTATCAAGAATATGATTTCAAAAGACTTTTAACCCTTTCAGTCCCAAAAATTTACTACACTACAGAAACATCTGATATTCACAAAATAAGCTTATTTTAGATCAAATATACGAATTCCATAAGAAAAAAAATCCATTTAAATTTTTTATATGGTTTTTGAAACAATGCCAAAATTCTTTAACTGTGGAAAAAAACAAAATAAAAAATATATATATTACCTAAAAACACTTCGAGTTATATATTTTAAGGTATCTGACCATATTATTAAAAAAAAATTAGTAATCATTTTAACCGAAATAGTTTAAATTGTGTTTTAAATATGTGGAACTGAAGTGAACTTATCAAAAATCAGGAGAAACGCTTGTTGACTATTTTCTAAATAAAAAAAATAGTAGATCTGACTTCTATTGAGATTAAAGTAAAATTTTGTCTGATAGAACAAAGTGTGAAGAATCGAATGATGTGTGTTTGGATGTCATAGCGGGACATAAACATTTTGAAAAAATTATTGAAAGTGATGATGCCAAATGGCATCACTGGGACTGAAAGGGTTAAACTGCTTTTAGTTATTCATTTTTACAATTCCAGCTTTTCAGTTCTACTAAAATTTGCCTTTTTTTAAAACTTTTATTCTTATAATGCATGATTTATTACTTTTAGTGAAATTATTCTTACGTTTTATTATTTTTTAACGCAGGACCACACTTGACATGCTGAAAGTGTTTGTGTTTTATGCATTTTACTGGATTTCTCTCGCCATTGTATTTCAAGCAGGAACTAGTAGAATAAATTTATTTGCCATGGGCTATGTCGTAAGCTGTTTTTACTTCTTATGGAATGGCAATGAGTTCTACTTGAAGTCAAGAAAGGCTTTGCTGAGGATGTAAGTATTGGTATAATATTTTAAGGTTTTAATTTTTAAAAATTAATAAATTAGTTAATTTTGAAATAATATATTAATTAATAAAATTATTTAATTTTAAATTAATTAATTAACTTTAAATTAATAACTTAATTAATTTCAATTAATAAATTAATTCATTTCAATTAATTAATTTCAATTAATAAATTAATAACTTAATTAATTTCAATTAATAAATTAATTCATTTCAATTAATTAATTTCAATTAATAAATTAATTTTAATTAATAAAATAGTCAATAAAAATTAATACATTATTAATTTTAAATTAATAAATTTAATAATTTTAAATTAATAAATGAATTAAGTTTAAATGTTAAATATTTTTAGGTGGAATATATTGTTGGCCTATAACGTAACTGTGATACTGCTGAGCTGTGTACTGCAAGTAAGGTTTTATGTTATAAAGATATTAATTTAGTAAAAGATATTTTGTAACATGTTGTTAATGATACTTTTCATATTTAAAGAAATCTAGGTGATACCTTTCTGTAAACTTCCAGTTTCCAAAGCAAATTAATTATATTTCTCATTCAAATGAAATTTGTTACCACACACAACCTCTTTCTTTTGTGAGAAAAGCGTTTTTGCCAATTTCACTTATTTACAAGACACTGTTTTACCTGCTCTTAATTTTTCATTCAAGTAATTCCCTTGATTAAATTTTAATTGTGTTTATTTTCAGCTTGTTGGTTGCACTTATTTTGAAATGCTTCTTGCAAAACAATGCTGGCTCGTTCAACTACTTGGAATTGCTTGCCAACAAACGGCTCATAATGTGCCTGAAGATGACAGTAAGCTAAGTTTTTTTTAAAACAATCATGTATAACTTTAGCTTTAATTGTTGAATTTTTAAAAAAATAATTTTTATTACAGGTAAGGATAAGTGCCGGTTCGAGCCTAATCCGAAGCTTGTATATGATATTCTCTGTTTTGCTTTCTTGCTTATTCAAAGACGTCTGTTCTCCAGTTACTACTTCCAACATGTAGTGAATGAAGTGAAAGCCCAACAAGTTTTATCCTCCAGGTAATTGTAAATTGTTGTTTGAATTTTTTTATTTGGGTAAAAAGGTTAAAGGCCTATCAGTTAAGGAGTCATGCTGTAAAGGTTACTTTTTTAGATGCCATTCCGTTTTATCCACCTTTATAATGAATTAACTGGTCTGTGAAAACATCCCATCAATAACTAACATTGTGTGTATAGATCTAGTGTGAAATGAATCTCTTGTGGTCAAATACTGAGATTGCATACAACTCTATTAGGTTGTGTCTGTGTCAGGTGTTGCCCTTGCCCCATCTGCAATTCAAAACTGTGATATCCATATCCAATAGCTTATGAGAAGTTCTTCTGGGACATTAATTCCATCAAATCAAACTTAGTAACCTTCTTCCTTAACCCTTTCACCTAAAATGCAGGGCTGCCAGTGGCGACTTAAAAGGCTACTAAAGCGACTATTTTAGCGTCTAGGCGACTATGGCAACTATTTAAGACCAAAAAGGGCCTAAAACGACTATTTTAAGCAAAACCTTCAACTATTTTCAGTCTCGGGCGACTATTTTTAGTTATATAATTATTTAATAGATGGCGCCACCAGGATACTACCGATGGGCAAAATGTGAAGTGCAGTTTATGGAAACTAAAATTTTGATTTTGTATGCTTTGTTGGAGATTTTTTTAAAAATGCATTTGGGGATGGGATTGACATCTGTCTGTTTGTTATTAATTTGCTTTATTTTGAAGTTTTTATTTTTTATTAAGTAATTTGGTGGCATCTAAAACAATCGTATCGAAATACGTTTTTTTTTTTTAAATATTTAAAAAAAAAGTTATATTTTTCTTGTGAATTTCGATGATTTTGGATCGTGTTTTATAAGAATACTTACATTTAATAGTTTTAATTCAGCCATCCTTGTATTTTAAAACTGCGAGATGTTTCAGTGAACATATTTACATGGATTAGTATTGATCCTTATGTTTCATGAATAACTGATAACTGCTTAAAATAAACTTGTTTTTATTTTATAATATATTTTTAAAATAAATTTAGTTTCAAGTAAATTTTATCGGCAGAATCAATTCTTTCATTTGAAAGTCGGTGTTGCAATTTGTAAATTTAAGTTGTGATCTTAAATTTTTTTGCATAATTTAGCATTTTAACTTCTTCCTACTCGCTTCTGTGAAATGACAGGCTTTTTCAAGTTGTTTTTTCTTAGATTTTTTAGCTAAAAACCAATTAAAAATAGATAAATGTATATGCCATACATATATTTTTGAAGGATAAAAAAGGCACTTTTATGTTTCTTATCCAATCGTTAAATGAATGTTTTTGTTTTTTGAAAATTTTTATGCAATTGCTAATTAACTTTCAATACAAAAAAGTAGATTAAAATATTTTCTCCTAATTTATATTCTCTAACCTAACAGTTATAGATAAATTGGTTTTATAATGTAACATGAAATTTTCTGTTTTAATTGCAATACATCCGAAAAAATATTGGCAGTTTTATCAATCCTTTTAACCGAGTGTTGGTACTACAATTCTAAGATCTGCACTGTATAAGTCTTAAGTTTTAGTTTTTAAATTTTAGCATCTAAGCATATTAAACTAATTTATCACTTTTTTGGAAATTTTATTTAATTTTGGATAACATTCAATGCAAATAATTAAAAAAATACATTTGTGTTATCTAACAATTAAAAGTTGTTTATTTAGTTGGAGGTTAAAGAGGATACTATTTTGGCTACTATTTTTTAACATCTGAGGCTACTAAAGCAACTATTTTCAAAGCTTTCTGACACTGGCAGCCCTGAAAATGGTCCAGGCGGCTGTAAAACTAAGAATTTGATAATGATATTCCTATCACATATTACAGGGAAAAACATCTTGAGTAGTGAAAGTGTTACACAAACAATTATTTTCTCTTAATCACATAATCAATTTAAATTACATGCATTTAAAAAAGTATTATATATCAATTCAATTTTTTATGTATAATTGTCTGATTTGTGTGGATTAGTTTTCAACCAATAAGCATTATAATTCTTAGATGCATAGCCAAGTTTTTGTTAACTTATGGAGATTTTAAATTCAGCCATGTTAACAAAAGTTTTACTTGGGAATTTTAGTATATATATGAAGTATTTGGAGTGACAATTTTGTCATTGCCTTATATTTAAACATGTGGGATGAAATGTATCTGGACCATTTTTCCAATCTTAAAATCTCTACATTAGTCATAAATTTTTGCATAATATTCTACATAAATTTTATGGCAATCTTGTGACTTAAAAAATTTTATGTTAAAAATAATTTTTTCTTATTTCTTTACAATCAATATTCATGAACCATTTTAGGGGCGCGGAGTTAATTCATGAAATTCAAATGAAAGAAGTCCAAGAACAGCAGGTGAATGAAAAAGATATAATGGAAAGAATTAAAAAGAAAATGGATCGTATTAGAGCTTACCAACAAAAAATTAGAGGAGGAGAAAATATGGAGCCCGAGACCCATTTTCAAGGTATATTTACCAAAATAATGATTTATCTATAATTTTTTTTTTAAATGTAAGATGATTATTTTGATATAAAATTTGGAACTTTTATTTTTTTTTCTTATAACATACATAAGAACTTTTTTGTAAATTAAATTTCTTTAATTTTTTTTAAAGTTTGCCTTCAAAATTGTTTTATTCTTAAAAAAGTAATATGTTTTTATCTGTGTCATAATGTTTTTTTTATTTATGTCATCCTGACCTTTTGATATATTTTAAAATTTACAATGAATGATATGACATACATTCACAGGTTTTGAATAGAAAGAGATAGATTAAGATAGAATAATAGAAAAGATAGAATAAGAGTCAAAACAAATCATAAATTCGTATAATTCATTGAGAGATGCTTATGACTTAGGGGAGAGTGTTGTACCTTGGGACGCTTGTACCTCGGGACACTGACAATTTCTAAGAATCTATTGGCAATATTCATACATTGTTTATTTCTAATAGTAGCCTTAACCAACGGACATCATCATAATAAAATTTAACACTGGCATCATTGAATTGATGAATTGGTGGCAAAAAATAATATTTCATTACCCCAAAGTAAATATTTTTCTCATTCTAATATAATTTTTTACCTTAGTACTCTTACAAAAAGTCAACTGCATTTTATTTTCTTCTTAAAAGGGAAGATTTTAAAATATTTTGGTTATGAGAAAATAATGATAATGCATTTGGATTGGCCACTATCTTGCTTTTATTTAAACCATGTAGTGTGTTGTACCTTGGGACAGTATTAATAATTTGATTAAATTCTTAATAATTTGGATAAATAAAAATATCTTTATGATTTATTTTATGAGCAATTCCACAAAACATGTAAAATACAACTCAGCTTTGATTTGGATATATTTTATAATGATTGAAGTTTGAAAATATAATTCTGGCAACACCTGATAAATCTTTTTCCTTCCGTGTGATGAAATGCTCTAAAGAGCACATTTTCTGATGTATTTTGAAATAAAGTTTGTTTCCTGACACAAATTAGTTCAAGTCTATGACTATTGACTGAATTATAAAGCATGTCCCAAGGTACAACACCATGTTGTACCTTGGGACAGTTTATCCTCTCTACTTTAAATGAGTGGCAATTTTTTAATTTCAAGCTGCCAGAATTAAAAAAAATATATTATAGAGGAATATATTGGTGTGTTGAAATGCTGCTTTGAAATTTTGTTTTGACAATAATTATCGAAGAAAAAAATTAAATTGTAAAAATTGTCCCAAGGTACAACACTCTCCCCTATACAAAAGTTCTATTGGAATAAAACATGCTGGTTTAATGAATGTTTTAAGTACCCTTTATCTTAGTAGTAAGTTTTTATATTCAATTTAAGAAAAACATTTTATTAACTATAGTTCTGTAAAAATCTCAATTTTATTAACTGTTGTATTGTATGTATACTAACTTATAACATCTTCTATTTGTAATTAAGTTTGTCCTATGTGTCCTTATCATAATATCTTAATGTTTATGATGCATTTTAATTTATGTTTCAACAGCCACTAAAGTAATATGATACTTCAACTGTTTTTTTACTTATACAAGTTTAGATTTTTTCTTTATTGCATATATATCTGTCTTGTTTACACGTCTATTTTAATTTAGTTTAATATTTTTTTTTAATATAAAACCCTGAGTTCTAAATAAATGCATTGTAAATATACTTTTAAGTAACTTATTGGAGTTCGCCTTATTTGCAGATTAGTATAATACATTATTTTTACTCTTTTATTTAAATAAATTTAAATAAAGAATAATATGAAGCTTTTTCTTGAGTTCAGCTTTCATTTTGTTATAATTATTGTTTAATAAAATAACTAACAAAATACTAAAATGTTTTTTAATAAAATGTATACATCGTTGTCCATTTAAAATAAATTCCATTTAGAAAACTCAAGAACATGCGGATTTACATCATCAGAAATATTTTCATTAAATGCATATTTTCAGATGTTGAATTCAGGCCCTAAAGGTATTCTGTTGGCATGTTATGCAAGGGTGGATGTTAATTGTGTTTTATTCTTTTAGGTCCTTTAGACATTCTTTATTAACATTTCATCTTTTTTCTGTCATTGCCATACAAATTTCTCTTATTAAAGCAGGAAGAAAAAGATCTTTTGATTTTCATTTGTTTAAATGTGACTTTCTAGGGAATACAATGTTGTTTGAATTTTGTTTATATTCCATCAGTAACTATTTATGAGATATACATAAAAATAACTTTGTTAATACATTTTAACTAAAAGTTCAACAACTTCTTTTGTCACTTTGTAATTGTTAAATATTACCCTATCTTGAATCACTATTTAATATCCATCATTATTCACCTTATGATATAGATCCTCATAGTTCTTTTTTTTACATCTGTATGTTTTTATTTGATTTTTCTTTTATCAAACATCCATAATTAAAGTTAGGTATTTCACAGATTCACCTTTCTACTAACACCTTTCCCCATGTTACCCTCCTATCCCGCAACTAACCACTTCTGCCATCTTTCCCTCTTCATCTAGCCACCGACTACTGTTCCTACTCGACACCCATATACTCCGACACTGTTGCCACCCCGCAACAAACAAATGAAGGAGACAAAATCACTAGCACCACGCCCCCACCATGCACCGTGTCCCCACGCTCGGCTTTTTACACCCCATCTCTTGACGCGTACATGGAACCGAGGTTAAATGTCGCCGGGGCTTCACACCAGAGGGCGCAAACTCCGTCGGAGGAATCCTACCCCGTATTTTCCCCTCCGCCCTATCCCACAGCATTGCAGCACCTGCCAGAGTATCTGCAGAGTTGTGGATATAATCCGGTGTTGCTGACGAGATACCCGTTTCTGATGAGGTTGCATCGACCGAGACCGACGTCTGCACTTTCGACACACCACGAATGTAATTGGGTGTTTTCGGAGGCTTAAAAGTCAAACACCACTCGGAAGTTTTGTTTTGGTTTTATTTTATCTAAGGCGTTGCTGAAGGGTTAAGAGCTTAATTTTGACATGAAGCATTTGCTTATGAAAGTTTTCTAAATTTTTTATCTAAATTATAAATATGGCAAACGATAACGTTTTGAATGTACGATACATAGTTTTGAAGCAAATAAAAAAAATTTAAATTCTTTTTTTCGTGTGTCATTTAAAAAACTACTAAATACAATTGTACGTTAATAATTCAGCTGATACTTGTTTGAAAAAGTTTTTGAAACCTTTCATATGTTTTAAAATTTAAATAAAGTTCGAGTTTATTAGTCCTATTACAATTTTCGATTATTTTTCCTTCTGAAATAAGTGGTATAAAGTTAGCAATTATTATTCTTATTATTTCACAATGAGTGGTTTTTGATTCTACTGTAGCTTAGGAAATCACCATCATTTCTCTGACTGTTCAGCTTTCACTCTCTCTTATTCATGACTTTTTAGTTCAAATTTTCTAATCTATCTTTACTATTTTTCATTTGCAGATAATTCTCTATGGGCTTCTGTATCTCTATTTTCTTGGCCTTGCAATTTGAATGTATATGTAATGATTGATGTATTTCTATGCATATTTCTTGTAGTTTTTATATCTTGTTATGTTCTGATTATTCTGGTAGAAACTATTGACTTTCTATTTCTAGTTTTATGATCAAAACTATGTTATGTTTTGTTTTTAGGTTTTAGATGGCATTTGTGTATTTTTCTTTGATAATTTTCAATGTGTGTGTTTACTAATGATTTTATTTACAAAACTTGCTAATATATATGTTCTTGATAATTCCAAAAATAATTTTTTAAACTTTATTAAAATTATTGATGTTTTTAAAATAGCTTTTAAACAATTTTTTTACTTGTTATTTAAATTTACATCTACATGTTATAGATAATGTATCAAAAAATAACTTTAATATTGCCTTAAATTTAATCATGTAGTAAACTTATACTTTTACTTACATTCTTTGTGATAAAGTAAAACTAAACCTTAAATTTGCAAAAAAATTAAAATGTTAATTTTTAAAATTTATATTGAATTAAATTTTTAAAAATCTATAAAATTTTATTGGTATATTAAGTTATCTCTGATCTGTTACTAATCTGCTTATTTGTTGTGCAGCCATCCGCTCTGGTGACTACTACATGTTCGAAGACTTCTCTGACGACGACATTGATTTGGAGCTCTCTGCCCGCCACAAACGCAGTATGGATGAGGAGGATGAAGACTCCGCTGAAGTTAAAGAGAAGGGACTTAACGCTGTAAGGGAGCTGTAACATATTGTAAATTCGGATGTTTTGGATGAATAACATTCGATTTCGGGTTTTGAGAATAATTTAATTTTTAATGGAAATGAAATTCTTAGATATTCAGACTTCTATCATACTACTTTTCGTTCTGTTTATAATAAAATTAATTAGCATTTTAGGCTTCATATTATCTCAAAAGCAGCATAAAAAACTTTTTCTGTATAATTGAAATTATAATGCAGAACCCTCAGTTGACCTCAATTAGGTTTAAATTTTTTTTTAAATGGCCGTATTTAATGAAACCAAGAATAAAAATTGGTTTTGATTGTAGGCTTAAATATAGCTTACTAAATATAACTAAACCTTTGTTATATTTTTCAATGCAATCTTATAACTACCACGCTGGTGTTTCGTTAACATCCCATTTAACTAATTTGCATCTAAATGGCATGTCCATTAATTATGTGGCTTTTAATGTTTGGGTTTGAAAGAATAATTTATTTCAGTTCTGTGTACATCACAATATCTTTTGTTAAGTAGAATATAATTTTTAGCTTTTAAGTAAAACTATCAGAGGAAGCCTCAAATTGGTGGAAGAGCCCAGAAAAGAATCAGGGGAAGTAGATGATGTGGAGGATTCAAGTCAGCAGTCTGCCATTGTGAGCGCTGATCGTGATGGGGAGCCCAGTTCGCAGGTATAGATCTACTAGCTTATAAGACTATATTGACCTAATCATTCATAGATAGAATGTCTTAACAGGCTCAACAGGCAATATTTGTGTATGTTTGGCAAAAATTAGAGTTGATTTCCTAAATTTGGACCAAAATGTAAATACTTTTTTCTTATTTTTTTGTGTTTTAACTACGCATTAGTTTAATTACATTCCAGCAAATACTGGTATTTATCCATTTAAAAGAAGTAAAAGTTAGTACTAGATTACAATATCAAATCTACTGTGATCAAATGATAAAGATATTTAGATAGTTTCAAAAAAGACCAAACCCACACCAAAGTAGAAATCATTTTGATATACTATAAAAAAAGTTCTTTAAAACACTTCTTTACTAGAAATGCTTGCCTAGAAAATCATCCAATAACAGAAGATTAATAGGTTAAGTTAGTTCTATATCCTCTTTTTAAAAATCTTAATCATACCAACTCAAAAAGAAATTATTTTCCTTTCGTTCTTGTATTTGAGCAGGGAAAGCAGGTTGTTTACTCAGGATCTGTTTATGAAATGGTTCATATTAAATTAAACTTTGTTTCCAAAAGGTTTTGTAGTTATTAAATGGCCACTGGCTGTACCTGCTGACCATACAATAGAATAAAATTGACATTTCAAGTGCTCCTTGACAGTTGCCTGATTCTGGAAAATATGTTTTGAATCCTCATTCTTCTTATAGTACATAATAGTTTTATAGTAATTAACCTCCCAAAAGGTCTTGTAATTAAGAAATGCCTCTAAATTCAAATTCTATTTCACACAGAAGACCTCCCACAAGTCCCCCGACCCCCTGACCATCACGAGCAGCGGGCCCACCATGACCCTGTCCATGCCAAGTTCAGCCTCATCAACTTCAGCAACGTCCTCGAAGGAAGACACCGTCGCGGCCATCAGCCCGCAAGATGCGAAACTGGTGGACGAGGAACCACCCAAAGAAGGTAAGGGGGCATCTATCTCTTGAATGAACGGGGTTGTCTATTATGGTTGTTGTTGTCTGTCAAAATGTTGTTGTTGCTTATTCTCCATGATCTAGATCAGGGGTTCCCAACTTTTTTGCACCTGGCCACTTGTCTTTTTGAGAAATTTTTGGCTTACCACCATACCTAAATATTTTAATAAACGTATAATATTTAAAAGTCTCTTCTAAAAGTGTTCAAAGGTTTTTTGAGTAAAATTCATGGGAAAACTTCGTATTGAATGGTTAGATATTTGTTTATTTATAACATGTTTATAATAAAAGAGAAATAAAAATATTAAAATGGTATTAATTTACAGTTTTGTTTATTACCTATAGGTCTAAATACATGCAAATTAAAAATAGCACAAACTCGGCAAAATCTGATCCGGAAGTTAATTGAAAATTTCATTCTTGTTAATGTTTAAAATAATGAGATATGTTTGCGTACAGAAGCTATTGATAGCATCATGTTGCTCACATCTCTCACACATACCACCTGAAATATTCCCGCGTACCACCCGGTTGGGAACCTTTGATCTAGATAAACTAGACCAAATCCAGGAGATTGCACACCCTCAAAGAGTCCATAGCTTGGGCAGGTTTCTGTACCAAGTCCTTTTTGTCCAACACTATACTAGCAAGGAGGTGGATGAGAGAGGCCAGTGCTATACTACATTTTCAGGCCTCGCAGCGCTCCTATATTTCCTATAATTCCTATTTTTTCCTATATTTTAGACCCTTACTTTGCTTTTTTCCGTTTTCATCATTACGATCTTTACATTCAAACTGTTACTGTGATCACAACTCTCGGACTTGATCAGCAGAAAAATATTCTAGTTGGTTTGATTTGGTCTGAGTCGGAGCTACAAAAGTAAAACGAGACACAGTTCCGGTCACCTGGAGGCAAAAATCTGTCAATCATTATAATCATTCACCGTCATTGGTGGATTTCGTGGAAATTACTAGGCAGCTAAATAAGTAAATCAAAAAGTATTATTGGATTCCGTATTTTTGGTCAGGTAAAGATAATCCTCTTGGGTCACAGGAGTCTTAAAAATGTGCAAAGAAGATACTACATAGCATAGTTTGATCTCTCTTTTAATTTTTTAACTACTCAATAAATGAGTATAATTTTTTTATATGTAATTCTGAAAGATTTATTTATTATAAAACAAGTTTTAAAATTTATGAAACTTTAGCCAAAACTAAAATAAATGATATTAAACATGAAGGTACTTGAACACACTGTGATTAGGCTTGCGCGGCAAATTGTGAGGTCAAAATTGAACAAATGACCAAGAAAATGACTTTATATTGTACAAATATGTACAAACTAGGACTTATACCTAAATTCTCAGCTCAATTTTAATTAGAAATTATTTTAAGAACTTTTTTCTAAAAAAATTAATAAAAATTTAAAAATTTTGATTTTAAATTTTTTAAAAAATAATTTCTAATTAAAATTGAGCTGAGAATTTAGGTATAAGTCTTTGTTTGTACATATTTGTACAATATAAAGTCATTTTCTTATTAATTTTTTCAATTTTGACCTCACAATTTGCCGCGCAAGCCTAATCACAGTGTGTTCAAGTACCTTCATGTTTAATATCATTTATTTTAGTTTTTGCTAAAGTTTCATAAATTTTAAAACTTGTTTTATAATAAATAAATCTTGTAGAATTACATATAAAAAAATTATACTTATATATTCAGTAGTTCAATAATGACATGAAAGATCAAACTATGTTTTGTAGTACCTTCTTTGCACATTTTTAAGACTCCTATGACCCCTTATGAATAGCCCTCTTGTAGTTCTAGTGCGGTTATTTTTCAAACCTAACCTAACCTCTAATGGGGGATTCCACTGGCCGGTAGCTGATATTTGAAGATATCTTAGTGTGATTTAATCTTAATTCATCTTCAAATTTTAAATATATTTTTTTATCTTTATTATTTAAATTTATTATTTAAACTTGTTCTTCATTGAAATTTTAGTTTAGTTTTCATTGATATAGACCGAGAATAGAGAAAACTATTGTCTCGGTGGCTTTAATGTTGGGGAGATTTTGGGGCCTCGTGTAAGAGCTAGGTAACGCTTTTTTATATATAAGGCAAGATATAGAGTACAAAAGTTGAGAAATTTCAGAAAAAAATTAAGCCAAATAAAGGGGAGCCATCTCTTACACAGTTACCTCTAATGTTTCAGAACATTTACAACCCTGAAAATACTGTTTCCTATCCATTCTTAGGCTATATCCTATATCACTGAAAACTAAGTTTAAATTTTAATAAAAAACTTGCTTAAAGGATAAATTCTAATAATAAAGATTAAAAAAATAATTAAATTTGAAGATGAATTATAATTAGAATATACTAAGATGCTTTCGAAAATCGCTAACCGGCCATTGCAATCCAATAATGTTTCCTGATTTACTTATTTTCTGCCTAGTAATTTTCACCAAATCTACCGATGGGGTCGCGATGCCTCATAATGATTGACAGTTTTTTTCCTCTGCATGATCGAAAGAGCGTCTCCTTACTGTAGCTCCGGTTCAAGCCAATCGGACCAACCAGTACATTTCCTTTGATCATGTGTAAGTGACCTTGTCATCACAAGAACAGCTTGATTGTTAAGATTTTTTTTTTACGTTTGAAACTTTTTTTTCTCATATTATTTCTACTTAGGTCTATCTTGGGATTTCTGATTTTAGACAGGATTAAGTTTTTTCGGACCATCGTCGAAATTCAAAAGTGTCTGCATTATGGGTGTCAAGATTAGCGGTTCTGTTATTGTTTATGGATAGCCGGAGTTTTCTTGAATAAAAGAAAGCTATAATTTTTTTTAATGCTATAGGATAACTTTAGTCGCCGATTAAAACCTAGTGAAATTTATTGGAAATTAAGGGTATTGCATCAGGTCCTCTGGTAGGACTGTAACCCCTATCAGATGGTTTTAGTTAAATCGGATATTCGGATTCCTATCGAATATCGGTGAAACAAAGCTAAAAATTCTTATATCTTTTTATGTATATTTTTTATTCATGGTTAAAGTAATTGGCTTATTGTCATTAATTTTATCCATATACTTACTCTACGAATATTGACTACAAATTATTTTTATAAATACCTATATTTTCTTCAAAAATTCCTATATTTTCTAAAAAAATTCCCATATTTCCTATTATATTTTTGATAAAAGTCACTGCGAGGCCTGCATTTTGTACATAATGAAAAAGTCTGCTACCTTCATTAAATGAAAGAGATTTAATGTGGCCACTAATAAATTATGTAAGGGTTGTCTGCATGCCCTATCACCATTGTTCTCTAGGGCATCTCCAGGGTGATCAGCATGATACCTGCCATGTGTTGGTTAAATGAAGTCAAAGCAATTGCAGGTACCATTCTAAGGGAATTGATTTGCATATATATATTTTTAATGAGTTGGAAGTTTTATTAATTAAAATGTGATTATATGATTGAACACCCAATAAATGCATTAAGTATTTGATAGATTAGTTGTATTGAAAATTTGTAGTGAAGTCCCACCTAAAGAGATGTTTCGTCACTTATTAATGAAACATTGTGTATATTTCTGGTTGGTTTGCAACTTCTACAGTTATAAAAACTTAAACAAATTAAGGAGTTAAATGTATGACCCTTTTTTCCTCTCTTTCTCTGATTTAGGTTCATATAGAGTTTTTAATTATAAAAAATCAGTAAAAATTCTATTATTAACAATTATTACTTAATGTAGTACTTATACTTAAGTATTTTTATTGTATTTTCTACAGGTTTAGTTTACTAAAAGATTAGAGTTGCAAGCAATTCTAAAATATGAATATAGTTATGGCCATTGGTGTTAAATTATAAGAGATAAAAGCAAATGTCAAATTTTATTGATTATTTTAACTCTCTAGTATGCATAATTCTAGAGAGAACAATGCATTAATTAATTAAAAATTATTAATTATTTTTAAGTTTGTAACTAAGAATTTTGAGGGTTAAATGTATTTTTGTATGATACCAGTATTTTTAAATGTTTCTTTTAAAAAAATGTTGCAATTGCTATTGAAGTGCTATATTTGATCTTTCAGAAACCTTTGTTGAAAAGATAAAAAGATGGTTTGAATTCTTTTGTGAGTTTATGAACAGTGTGTTAATCAGTACGACTGCTCAGCTGAATACTGTTTCTAAAGACTATCGATTTGTTGCAAGGCAGCTATCAAAGGAAAAGAAACTACTAAAAGAACGAGTATGACTGTCAATTTTCTTTTTGAACCTATTAACTTTTTCTTGAAATTGTTTTACTTAAAATATATTATTTATCTAAGTCAGAAACTTCGTATCTTTCTATACTAAAGTTACTTTGTTTATGATTTTTCTAAAAATAAATGTTTGCTTTTAAAATGTTCTTCTTAAAACTTAAAGTTAAAATTTTTTTTGGTATTGCTTAATCAGATCAATTATAGTAGCTCAACGGAATAAACTATTTGTTAATATATATATATATATATATATATATATATATATATATATATATATATATATATATATATATATATATATATATATATATATATATTAATTTAAAAGTTTCTGCTTAGTAGACAAAGCGAGTTTCTAAGTATTACAATTATGCATAAACTGTATGTATGACGTTTAATAACAAAAAAATTGGTAAGATCACAGATTTCAGCAAAAAAAGTCTGAAAAATTTAATTGTTTTGAAATAGTTCTTGAACTTATCTTGAATTTTTATTAACTTTAACTCAAAATTTCTTCATCTTTCAGTTTATTCAAAATGGATCCTTCAATATGGAAAAAGCCGAATCTGAAATGAAATGTAGGGATTTTGAAAACATTGCTGGGTATGTAATTGTTATCTTAAAAATAAAATAACTACCTAATCTGAATTATGTATTTAATTGAACTAGGAATATAAATAATATTCTGTGTTATAATTTATTTGTGTTTGTTGCTTATTTTGCTCTTTGTTTTGCTTAGGATAATAATTTCTAATGTTATCTATTTTAATCTAATGTTGATAATTTGTAATGTTTATCATAATTTTATAAAAATCTTTTAACCATCTTTTTATTATTGATAAAACTTACGATTTTTGTTTGCATATCTTAGATCTTCTAAAGATTTAAAGCAAGTTGCTGTTGTTATGAAGAAAACAAATTTAGACTTCTTAGACAGGTAGGCTTCTTGCTCTATAACTTCAAATGACTAATAGATCAATAAAAGTTAAGCTTATTCAAGCAAACATTAAGCTTAAAAACATTGAATTAGTACTTTAAAATGCTTTAAATAGTTATGCATAAAAATATTGTAAATCTAATTAATGCCTCCTCAATGCTTCATAAAACTAGGTAATATTATCAAAATTATGCAAATTATAATAGCATTAATGTATGTTATTAAAAAAAAGTTGAATATATTTTACAATTTATGTCTTTCAGAGGGATAGTTAATGTTTAAAAAAATGTTTGATTCCCATAATCTAGCATATTGATTTGGCGAAAGGATGTAAAAAAAAATATAGACCAATGATTAATGATACTGTTTTATATTACATTTTGAATTTATGTGTTATTTTTAGCTGTGACATGACCTGTTCCCAAGACATTTTAGATCCAGGATCGAAAAAGAATCACCCAACACTTATGAGATTTTTTATTGCTTTGTACTATGCTGCCATTTCTCGATCAGAATTACTGTGTTACCTGGTCATAATAATAAATCAGATGAAGTCTGCCAGTATACTGTCCTTACCTCTGCCATTGTTTGCATTTCTGTGGGGCACCCTATCTGTTCCTAGACCTACAAAAGCATTTTGGATAACCATCATTACATATACTGAGGTTAGTGTCATTGATTTTTGTTGGATGTATAATCATGCTCTGTGCTGGTAAACTGCAATATCCAGACTAATGACTGGGACCATTATTGTAAGAACTTAATAACTACCCTCTACAAGAAAGTGTATTAAATGAATGATTATTTCAGGGTAAAAATTATCCAATTCATTGTTTTTGCTAGTGCAGTTTACATGCTTTGTCAGAATAACCATTTCGACTGCACTCATGCAGAAATAATTGAATTTTATTCCAATAATAGTTAATTTTGTGTATTTTTTTTATTGAAAGCTTCACTTTTACTTAATTGAAGCTATTTGAAAGAGAAGCTCAAAAGGAAAATCAAAATATATATTTAAAAAAAATCCAAAAGATATTTTAAATAACATAGTTTAAATAAATAGTGACCTCATGCCTCATTGCACCACCAAGTTGTTTTATTAAACTGAGTTTAGTTTTTGCAAACCAAGGTTTTCTACATTATAACCTAATGGAAATGTTCTATTTTTCAAAAATATAAAAATGTTAATAGCATTTTATCTATAGTAAGTCATTTTCTTTATTTTTATCCATAAAAGTTCTTTATTTTCATTTCTAGGCCATTGTTGTTCTGAAGTATTTGTTCCAGTTCTATTTCTTTCCATGGAATAACCTTGACCCACCACCAAATAATCCTTTCTATCCAACTGTCATATTGGGAATACAGAAAGGTGAAGGATATGCATCGTACGACTTGGCAGTGCTGTTGGTCGTTTTCTTCCATCGATTTATGTTAAAGGTAAGATTAGGCAGTACCAAGTTTAAAACAGTTTTGGACATTGCTAATTTTTTAACACATGACTTCTTTTAAATGCTTAAAAGTAAAAGCAGTGCAACACTGATGTGAAAATAATGTCCTAAAAAGAAAGCAATTTTACTTGGTGAAATTTATTTATGGAGAAAACGTTTGGTGAAAGTTACTGCTTTGGATGCAGTTCCCCTTTAACAGTAGTTTTTATTGGTAATTGTGTTTCAATGTTTTACAAGGAAATTGTTTGTCTCTGTCAACTTTTATGAAACAAACAAAAATATTCTTGTATTTATTTTAACACTTATGAAAAAAAGTGACTCTTTGTAAGTTCTGTAATATTTCACAACCTGATAATTATACAATCATATAAAAATGTACTTTCCTTTTTAAATCCAAATTGCCACTTAACAATTGCATAAGAAACTTTACTTATTTTTAATAAATATTTTGAAGGAACATTTATTTTTGTGATACATATTATTAGTTTAGAATGACGTCCTAATATTGTATTACTATAATATTCTTGGCATTATTCCTTAAGGGACAACTGCATAAAGTGGTTATTTTTGTAAATAAAAAACTGTATTTTTTTATTTTCATGTATTAGATAAATGATGAATAATGGCATCACAATATAAAATATTCCTTTGCATATTTTTTATAAAACGGTGTTTTAAAATCCCTTCATGTTATGATTTCTATGTGAAAATAGGGTAAATGTTGTTTATGTGGATATGAAATGTTTTGCTTTTACTTAAGAGCAAGAAATATTGCACATTTGTGTTCTTAAAAATAAATAAATTTTGGCAAATAATAAGAAATAATTATTGATTTTTCAAGGGAAAATGAATGAAACTAGCTAAGTTTGAAGTTTAAAAAGTTAATATAAAACTAAATGCTGTGTTTGGTGCTTTTCTAGATTCATGAATTTTGTGTGGAAGCGGTTCTAAGTGACAGTTTTTGTTACAAACCTACTTGTTTCAATAAATGTTTACTAGACTAGATTATTTTGCCATTACAACATCATCATTGGATATTAATTATAAAGCTGTGTGTAGTTTAATAAATGTTTTTTTTTTCCCAACAGAGCCTAGGTTTGTGGAAAGATACAGAAAAAAGTTTGATAATCCCTATGTTAGATGACCCCCAAGAGACTGTAGTCGTGAGTGAAAGAAATGGGGACTTGACAAAGGTATGAAATATTTAAAAGAATATATTGAAAAAATTATTATTTTAAAATTAGCCGTTAACCTTTTGATCGGTAGACCTGGATTTTTTTTTTGTATTTTGTGCATCAATCTTTCTAACCTAACCTTAAATTTTATAATAAATTAATATCTATTAGGACTTAGTTCGTTTACAAATGTTTTTAGGATCATTTCTTCAAAAATAAACTTAATTATGATTTTTTAAAGACAAATATGATTTTTGAAATACGTAAATTGATTTCAATTTAAAATAAATACTGTGAAAACAACCATGCATATTTCATATTTGTCTATTTCCAGGCCGTTAGAAAGGATAAAAATGAGTGTTAATTAAAATTAATCAATATTACCTACCATTTTTCTCTTTCTTCAGGCTCCTATTCCTGAGATTAGAAGGGAAGAAGAGACCCCTGAGAATGTAGATCCTGATGACCCTCATGAAGAATGTTCAGATGGTGAAGGTATAGGGCATTTCTAGGATTGATATCAAGTTCAAAGTTTAATATTTTTTATTTAAGGCTATTTATCTGGAAAAATTGATCATTTATGCAGGGTGGCAAATTAAATACATGTTATATATAAAAACGGAATTGATAAACAAAGATATAGGAGAAAATATTCTTTTTGATTTGGATGACCTTTACAAAAATAAACATGTCAATTACAAATTTGGCAATACATTTTTACTTTTGTTTATTGAAAAAATGCACTTCTTTGAATCCTATATATTGCACAGCCTTTTATTATTTTTTGTACACTCTGTATACTGAACTGATTTGTTTATTTACAAATATATTTCACTTCAGCAACTGTTATAACTTACTTGATATAAGAATCAAAACCAAGCTTTTTTGTTAAGTTTTTAGTTTTGTGAACGTTTGGCTTCATTATTTTCTCTTCAATCGTATAGTGTACATAAATCTTTTAAATCATTTGTATTAGCTTTTATTTATTTTAATATAATTATGTGTTTTTATTTACAGGGAGCGAAACTTCCCTTTATGAAGAGCTACCAAGAGTTGATGTTGCCAAAATGTAAATAATTAGTTAAATATTTGTGATTTCCAAAGTATTATTGCAGTGTACATGATATTACAAGGTGTGTTTGAGAAGTGAGGTGATTGGCCTCGTAATTAAAAAAACGCGCCAGTTAAGATCATACACTCACGCCGACGCAAAGACATTCTCTAGATGACATTTTTCTCATTGTGTTTGTGTGAGTGTAAGATTCTAACCAGTGAGGTTTTTTAATTATGAGACCAATCACCAAACTTTTTGAACACACCTTGTTATTAATCAATATGTGCTTATTTGTCTTACTATATTTAATAAAGTATATTTGCTAAAGTTTTACTTTTTTGAGGATTGTTAAACCATGCAAACAACTTAACTAGCTTTGTTTTATTTAACATTTTAATTTTTGAATTATAGAGTTTTGACTTGTGCGACCATAAAAATCTTTATACTATTTAAGATTCAAATATTTCACTGTATATATAGAATTTTTTTTATTATTATTTCAGTGTTGGAACAGTTTTAGACCCAGTGAAAATATTCTTTTACCACCTTTTGTACCCAGAATATCGTGTGACTGTAGATGTATATGCATTTATGTTTTTCTGTGATTTCATCAATTTCTTCATAGTGGTGTTTGGCTACTGGGCTTTTGGAGTAAGCTTATTTTTCATTACTTGGATAAAAAAAAACAAATATATATTTGGAACGTATTGAATTAATTAAAAAAATTAGTTTTTAATTTGTGTGCATACAAAATTCTTCTAGGAATAAATGCATGTTTCTTTGTTTAATATATGTGTTGTTATTACAGACTGAAGGTTCAGAAGCTGTTACTTCCTACTTCGAAGAGAATAAGGTATTTTTATACATTTCCAGTGTTATTATACATATTTTTTTTATCTAATTATATCGATTTAAATTACACTTATGTTTAAAACACTATATGCTTGTTATAAAAATTTGCTTAGTTTTTGTGATTAGCATCATGTAACAAACTGGAGCTTACCTTTTTAAGAAACAATAATTCTTGTTTGAATTTTTGTTTTTGAGTTTGAATTTTTCTTAGGTGTCCCATTATTATTTTGTATGATGGGTTGATTATATATAATAAAGTATTGAATTAAAGGTAATTTCAGAAATGCATTTGTTTGTATTGTGTCTCGCTCGGTTAGACGAACTTAAAGGCTATACTAGGAATCTATTGGTGCATACTGCACCCCAAATGTTGATCCTTCCCTATTAAAAAAATGACTTTGTTGCATTGATATGAAAAGTTGAATAAATTTCATTTTTATTTGCAACAATAAATTTGAAATTGCTTATAATTTTCTTTTAACTATGCGCAACAGTCATGACTCATACTTTTTTTATTAAGGCCTTTATAATAAACATTCATGTAATAACTTTTTATTTGATAAAAATTTCTGTTTTATGCAGGTTCCAATTCCATTTCTGATCATGTTAATTGCTCAATTTGCTACAATTGTAACTGACAGAGCTTTGTACTTGAGGAAATACATAGTGGGAAAGCTGATTTTCCAAATTATTACTGTTTTTGTTGTTCACATGTGGATGTTTTTTATTCTTCCCGCTATGACAGCAAGGTTTGTATAATGCTACTGTGAGTCCTAAGCTTTTTTAATCTCCTTGTTTTCCGGAACCTATTCAAAATAATTAAATTTAAAAATGGTCTTAATATGTTTTTAGTCAATGTGTGATGTTTTTAATTTGATGTTTGTTAGATTTCATTACAATGTTTTTGATATACTCATCAACGTGAAAAAAAAAAGCCACACTAAATGTGTTTTTTTATAAGATGTTGAATATTTAACTGCTAAAAATCACTATAAAAGCTAAATTTTTTAATACTAGAACATCTAGTTAGTTTTAATTTAGAATTGCCACATAAAAATATTTTTATTTTTCTAATTATAAAAGTCCTTAATGTACAACTTCAACAGTGTTTTTAACTTGGATTGTATTAATTTAAAGATGAATTCTTATTTTTAAACTTTGGTAGTCTTAAGCGTGTTAATTTTTATTAAAACATGTTTGTACAAGCCCTACCAAAGCTTCTTTTTTATGAATATATATGGGATTTTTAAACATTTTATTTCTATTTTTATTAGGGACTTTGTTTCTTCTAACAACTTGCCTCCAAAAATGTGGTATTTCATCAAGTGTGTGTACATGCTGCTCTCTGCACATCAAATTAGATCTGGGTATCCAACCCGCATTTTAGGCAACTTTTTCTGCAAGAAGTACAACTATGCCAACCTATTTCTGTTCAAAGGGTAGGTTCATAACTTTGAAATCAAACTTTTTTTTAAGTAAAAAACAGGAAAACTGGTACAATAGTTTTTTAGCATAACAATCTGTCTTAACATTTAAAACTATGTGCTTATTAACACATTCTAGTATATTCTGAGGGATTATTTGTGGAGTAGTTAATCTTATGTTTTGAACTTTTTGTATTTTACTGTATTTTTTTGTAACTTTCTTTGATGTATATTTATAAAATAATTGATGCCAGAAAAATAGAATATAGTTCGAATTAAAACTTTTATTATTTTTGTAAAATTTTAAGTAAAAATTACAGCAGCAAATTTCTGTTTACTGACATTCCAATTCATACTAAATGAAATAAAATTGATATTTTTATGCATACAAATAATTTATAAACTTTATTACTTGTTATTATTAAACTAATGCCCTGATTGTCAAATTAAATTGTTTCACATAATGTAAAGCATTCCTGGTCCTGAATTTCATTGGTGGCTTTGGTATTTGGTGGTTTGAAATGGTAAGGCCACTACATTGGTTTACCAATTGAAACCTTATTTTTATTCCTGTCAAACTTTTACCACACAAGATGTGAAAAATGCTCATTATTGCAAAGTTTCAAATACTTTTGATAATCATTTTCAATAATAAAGTATGTGTAATCAAAATTTACTTTTCAGTGCTACAAACTAAAACACATAAAATTGTGTCGTATTTAAACTAATTATCTGTATATTTTTTTTCCTTCCTAGGTACATGATCATTCCCTTTCTATATGAGCTTAGAAGCCTAATGGACTGGATCTGGACTGACACCAGCATGAACGTCAGCAACTGGCTCAAAATGGAAGACATTTACGCCAACGTCTTCATTTTGAAGTGCACGAGAAGAGCCGAAGCAGATTACCCCACCCCTAGAGGTGCAAAGAGAACTGCCCTGATCAAATATGGCGTTGGAGGATTCTTACTATTCTTTATAATCCTCATAATTTGGTTCCCATTGCTGTTGTTTGCGCTGGGAAATACTGTGGGACGTAGTAATCCTCCAACTAGTTGTACCATTGAGTTGGCCATTACAGGTAGGGGTTGTGACTATGTATCTTGATATCTATAAGCTAAATATGACATATTTACATTGTTTTGTGTTTTATTTCAGTTTTAATTTTCAATACATTGTTTATACAATTTCTAATTAATTAAATATTATTTAGTAATTAAAAATTATCCTTTAATAAAAGTTCTTTATTCTAAATATACAATTCGTAACAGTATTTTAATAATTCATATCTTTTTTTGTATTTTCTTTTGTCATGGTATTTTTGAATTAATAAAACTTCCTAAGGTTTATTGGTACAGACTTGGGTCTAATTTTATTTGTCTCAAAGAAGAATTTGATAATTATTAAGATGATAGCTATGAGCTTATTATTGTTTGACTTTAAATGAAATTTTTTTGATCTGAACAAATAAGTCAGCATATAGGATTATTTTCTGATTATTCTACTGAGATTAGTCGTATTATTAGTATATAAACTTCAATCAACGATTTTAACTGTAGTTTATTTGAATTATGTTTACATTTATCTACATTTCCCACCCTGATTACAGGCTATGAACCCATCTTCCGCACAACAGCCTTACGACACCAGATCCACCGCTTCAATGACAACCAATGGAAGCAGCTCGAGCGTGAAGTTACAAACCTAGGTGACCCTTCAACAGCAAGCTTCCTAACAGGCTACGACAAAGACAACACTGTCATTGTTGAACTGAGCAACAACAGCACTTCAGTGTGGGCCATCAGTCCCCCCAGCCAGAGCGCTCTAGTGCAAGAACTCAAGGGAAAGAACGAGCTCAAGATGATTCTTACTTGGTCATTCCTCAGGGAGAGCGATAGCCAAGAAACTGATCCAGAGGTTCGTGCTGAAAATGAGCTGGACTTGTCCGATCCGGTGTTAAGACAGAATTTGGCGGATGCTCTGAGTGTTAATACCGGGAACCAGTCAACGATAAAGGGTTCGTCCCCAGAGTCTGTGATGATAAAGAATATATTTCCTAATTATGTAAAGATTCCCAGTAAAGGAAGAGCAGCTGTTGTTAAACAATTCTATCCTGAAGGCTGTAAGTTATTCCTTTTTTCTTAGTTTATTTTAGCATTGTTATTATTAAGTCCTTATTTTAATGTTTCTTTTAATTAACTTGAAAATATAATGCATGCCAGACTACTTCTTTTGAGTATTTCGAGAGCATTATTACAAAAGCCGTACCAATTTTTTATTATCCCTAAAATTAATATTTTCTTAAATTTTATACTATTATTTAAATATTATCTGTTGTGTTGTTTCTTATCTCTGGATCCAAAAATCAAATCATGTAGTTTTTGTCTAGAAGAAGCTTGGATTTATCATGAAAAGGTTTCCCATGACATCCTAAGACATTCAAGAAGGCTTTCAAGCCTGTCACCTTTCTCACGGATTAGTGCAGACAGCAAATTTCTTTCTTGAATAGAGGCTGGGGAGCCCAGTCGGTAAAGCATTCGCCTCATATGCGAAAGGTCCCAGGTTTAGTTCCGGGCATTGCCAAAATAACTGCCATCCTATAAAGGGTTTGTGCAGCCAAAAGTTAATTATTTCCCTGTGTATAGGGAGACAAGTTAAGACTTGTTGCTGCGTACAATATTACTCTTGAAGGTAGTGTTGGGAGTCTATTCAGGTGTCAGCTAATCATTTGACTGTGGTTTTTAAATTATGGCACTTGTCACTGGTAGCAATCATGTAGCTTTACTGCGACTTTAATTCGACTTCACCCAACTCTTCTGACTTAAATTAACACAGCAAATTCCATTATTTTTTTTAAATGCAGTGAAAATATGGATTTCATTGCTCATTTATATTGAAAATTTATATCTGCTAACCTTGCTTATTTCTTACCCAAAACTTTCCTATCAAATGTAATAACACTGTTTATTATTTGATATCCAGCATCCAAAAACAGGGACTTCTTTGGTAAGGAGCCCTATAGGAGCCTCAATGTATCCATGTGGACAGGAGACATGCTGAATACATCTGATATTCCGAATTCCGCGGGCTCGCACTATGTGGAGTGGTGGGAAATACGCGATGATTGCTACCACGGGAAGCCTTACAAACTGGACGGGATCGATGATTGCAATTTCTTGAGGATGATTGCTTTTAGTGACAAGGCCTTCCCGACTGAGTTGTCGTACATTTCAGGATATGGGTTAGTTTATTTTTTAGAATTTGATTTTCTTATAAGTGGAAAGCTTAGTGGAAGAACGTGCTAAGTGACGAAAAGGTGAAATTGAGAAAATTGGCTTTAAAGTTTTTCTTTTGCACTTAGATACAACTTGCAAACCGTAAAACATTAACTAAACTTAAAATTTATGAAATCGAAGTCTATGAATAGTGCTTAAAGAAGTTAGTAATATGTTCATTGACTAAAAATCTCAATTTTTTAAAAAACTTAAAATGTAATATCACCTGGCTGTTTTTCTACTAAGCTCTTCAATCATTAGTTAATGTTTTTATGAGCTGAAATTAAAGCACTTAGTTATGAATTTTTATTGTCTGCACTTAATAGTATTTTACAGTGGTTTTTTTTTAAATAAGCATTTGAAACTTCGTGAAATTTTAATTTTGAAAGGAATTCGTAGTCAGAGATGCTTTACATCTAAAGAATAAATAACTCTTGTTTATACTTGATTACAAAAAAACTTTTGATTCAATTTTGGAATCATGAAAATACTACAGATGTTGAATTAATTACCAACTATTAAGTTTTTAAAAATATGTTTGAGTGTTTATTATACCAAATAATACCATGAAAAACTAAGCATAAAAAATCAAAACATTTACAACTTCAAATGAATTTTTAAATAAATCTTGAAAGCATATCATTGTTTTAACACTGTAACATCGTGTTCAACATAAAAGTTCATTGCTGTTAAAAGTTACATAGTTAAAGTTACTTTCTGGAAAATCTCGTGGTATCATACAGTGTTTTATCTAAAGAAAAAAATTAGAATCAGGTGTAATTTAAAAAAAAAAATATCTTAAAAGCATTTCCAGGTGAAAAGAGTATATTATGAATAAAAATGTGTAAATTAGAATTTTTTTAAACTTAAGGTTATTGTAAGAGAAACTGATGCACATGATATGGAAAAAGCCACGTCTAACAATTAGAGCAGTGGTTCCCAACCTTTTCTGGACCATCGCCCCTTTCGTTAAGTTGACTACCACATATCGCCCCCTTTTAATTTTTATGTTTTTCCAATTATAATTTGAGTTAAAATATAACTAATAAAGCAATTTTATCATTTTAAATAATATTAACTACCTTATATAAAAACAACCAAAGCAGCTTTATCCGGTCACTCTTAAATAAAATAGAAAAAATTAAATGTTTATTTTTAACAGAAGAACAAAGGTTAAATAATTAACTAAGATCTTTAAACTGGATTCTGCAAAATTTAAGAGAATTGACAATAAAAATTAAATAAAAAATTGAATGTTGAAAGCTTCTTATTATCTTAAGTTCATGTGCAAGTATTTGAGGCAAATGTCCAACTGATTTTTTTGTTTAGTAAGGAGCTGGATAATAACAGAACCAAATCTTTTTTCAACTAAATATGTTTACGGGTACGAGATGAGAAGTAGTTCGGTTTTTTACCACAGTTGTGGATAATTTTAAAATAAGTTTAACGCAGGCAAACTCATAACCTCTGCTTGAAAAGGATTTTCGCCTCACAGTCATATTTCTGATCTACTAACTCCGTCTGCAAAGAGTTATTAAGGTTATCCACAACCCACAGCTTCAAACGAGAATGGGTATCTACAATAGAATCAGGAATTTCTAACTTGGTTAAATCTTGTTAGCATGCCATTTTAACTTGTCAAGGTGATCTATAAAAATTAGAATGGTTTTATTGTACTACAGTACAGTGTATTATTTTAATTTCCCCCCTTTGAATACTCATCGCCCCCCTATCGCTCCCAAACTATTTATTGCCCCCTTGATAACACAAATCGCCCACCTGGGGGGCGATCGCCCCCAGGTTGGGAACCACTGAATTAGAGAGTTAAGCCTTTTTTTCCCTATACATTCAACTTGGCTACCAAAGTTTTAACTAACCATCCACATTTTGTTTGATTAATTCCTCTAAACCTAATTTAAAAAACCTCTTTTCAGCATTGTCGGCCTCTATACCACCTTCGTCCTTGTCGTCTCTCGACTTGTACGTGGCTTTGTAGCCGGAACCTCCTTCACAATCATGTTTGACGACATGCCATACGTCGACCGCGTCTTACAACTGTGTCTGGACATCTACCTTGTCCGAGAAAGTGGTGAATTCACGCTGGAAGAGGACCTTTTCGCCAAACTCATATTCCTTTACCGGTCACCGGAGATGCTGATAAAGTGGACGCGTCCGCCAGACCTGGAGGGGGAAGGGCCAGAACAGAGGAGGATACTGGACAGGTGAAGGTAAGGTTGGCAAAAATAGGGTAGACTAACCAGTGAATGAATGTTTAAGACGTCACGTTGGCCAGTGAATGAACACCAGGATATAATGACCAGGACAACCAATCATTGTGAGATAGCTTCCTACTACATGGGAGAAAGTCAGTGTAGCTAATCCATATAGTGGAATGATTTTGAATCCTTATTTTTTAATTATATTTACCAAATGTTCATTCACTGGGGCCTGTTCACTCACTGGTCAGTCTACCCTAATTAGTGTGTAATTAATGTGACCAGAAGTACTGCTTTTCTGTTTCAGTCCTTCAGTACAAAGGTAAGAAAAACGAGGAAAGTATAAACACAGAATTTTACATTTTTGCGATTACTCTATGCTAAAAATGTTAAAATGACCTTCAAATTATTAATGATCCTTTAATTTTATGTTTGATTATTAGGGACAAAGATAACTATGTGCAAGTTATTTGCATAAAAATAATTGGTCTGTGATTAATGTGATCAGGTGCCCCTTTTTTTGGCCGAAGACTCTCTTTGTGTCTTATTGTCCGGCAGACTGGATGTCCTACCAAAATGTTCTGCTTTTTTGTTTCAGTCCTTCAGTAAAAAGTTTCGAAAATTGGGGAAAATATAAATGAAATATAGATCTTTACATTTTTGTGATTATTCTTTGTTAAAACGTTACAATGACCTTTAAAAACTGAAGTTAGTTTTATGTTTGAAAAGGAGAAAAGTTCTATGTAAATTTATTTAATTCAGTGTACTTATACATTCATTTAATGTTTATTTATTTCCTAAAAAAGCATTAATATGGCTATTTTTTAATTTTTGATATTCATATGAACATGTTAAGGGAAAACAATTTCAAACAATTGTTCAAAAATTTAAATCTATATCTAGTAGGTCAGCTAGAATGCAAGCTTCAAAAATATTTTCCTCCCCTTCCCCACATGCGGTTTCCTTGGAAACGGCGGAAGCCTGTTTTTCCCCACCCTACATGAGGAAATACTGTCTTGATTGTAAACCTCAAGCATGCTAGGATTAGATAAGCAATGTTCCCCCTTTTCCTAGAAAACCCAGTGACGTGATGGGGGAAGAGAGTCTTTTCGAAGCTTGCATTCTGGCTAGAAATGGTATAAAAGAGATTTGTTTACTTGTTTCACAATTACAAACATTTCTATTTAAAAACAAAACTATCTACTTTATGAAATTAATATTTTAACAATTGAGCATGCTTTTTTTTTCAAAAGAAAAACTAATTAACTATAAACTAAACTTTTTTTTCTTCAAATTTAGCTGCAAGAAAAGGATTTGACCGCTGTATATTTAAAAGACTATGAAAATCTGTACAAAGCATCAGAGATGTCGTATGACAAGTATTCTTGAAGCTAGTCAAAGGGGAAAAAATCCTGTGATTGTATATATAATTAATGAGCAAAACATATTTTGTTTTTAATTTCACCCAAACAGCTTATTATTTGTTAAATTTTACCTTTTTAAAAACGTTAAGTTTCTTTATATTTAACACTCTTCATGTTCTAATATGTCAAGTCATTCTCACATAATTATGTACCATGTTTTATATTTTAGCTTGAAAATTTACGTATTATTTTTTAAAACTGGTTTAAATTACTAACTTATATAAAAAGTGTAGTTACTAAACTCGCATTCTCTAAAGTATGATTAAGGTATAGGGTCCTGTCATTGGCGTCTTCGAACAATTGAATTTTCCATTATCAAAAGCCACCTATAAACAGACCAAGCCCTGCACTCCGTGCCACCCTAACTTGGGTATAAACAGAGTAAAAAGGAAGGGGGAAAAGCATGGTTGGTCTGTTAGTTGGAAGCTCTTGTATGGTAATACTTACATACAAAAAGATCTGCATACAATTTAATCAAAGTGCACTTTTCATTTTGATAAAGTTACAAAATTTTCTGAAATAATATTCAAATGTGTTAGACCTTAAGCGAAATTGTTGTTTAAACATTTTTTTTTTTTTTTGGATGGATTCACAAATAATTTATGGAACTCTTTACATCTGCGGAGTGATCTTCTCCATAGCATATTTCTATGTACCCAACTTAGGTTGGCAAGGAGTGTATATCTCAGTCCTACTAAGGAGAATGTTTGTTTTGCTATTTTACCCTTCATATGTTGTTAAAATTCATCATTTTGTGGTTTAAAATTTCAACAATGCAAAGTTGTTCAAATCCATTTGCATTAACAAAATGTTCATTTTAGGTGAAGTCTATTATAACTGTATTTCTTATATACTTGGTATGTTTTTATTTATTAATGTACATGCATGTAATAATTGTAAATTTTTAAAAAGTTTTAAGAATTACAAACTTATTTTCATTTTTTTTAATGCATATTATATTTAGAAAGTTAACTACAACTAATAACAGTATTTTTGTTTTGAATTAACAGTTATGTAAATTATTTTTAGACTCTTAAATGTATAGACTTAATTTTCTTTTCATTCTTGATGTAATTAGCTGCTAAATTTAAATTGGTGCTTAATGTGTAAATAAAATACAACCATAAAAATATTTGCGTTCATGATTTTATGTGTTTTAAATTTAATAAAGCTTTGTAAAAATGTAAATTAGCATAAAATCAAAAGGGAATTTCTAGCAATATTTACATTTGCTGGCATACAAAGAGCTTTATTGCAAATTTTGAATTTCACTTACCATGCCATTAGTTGTTTTTTTTTAATATTTGGGGCAACACAAACTAAAAATTTGTAAATAATTTCTAAGAACTTCACTTTGTTGATATGAGTGCAATATGATTGATTTAAATGTTGTTTTAAACAACACTTCTGCATAAAATGCTGCATTATTATTATCCCTTAAGTTTGATAAATAAATTATAGATTTAAATTATTTTAATATATTTTATAGTTATAGCATAGGCAAGTTGGTGCTTATTTCATATAAATTGTAATTGTAAATAAATGCAGCTTAAATAATGTATTTTAACTATCATTATGCTGTTGTTATGGAATGTAAGCTAAGTTATTGTTTTGCTTCTGAGTTAAAAATAGAGTACAACTGTTAATTCAAATGTAAAATCGGTTGCTATAATAGTTTTATTGATATCATAGATAGGTTTGCATTTTGTAATTTTTTTACAATAATTTTTTTAATAAAGCTAGAATTTTGGGTATGTTTTCTAGTCTGTTTGTAGATTATTGTTGTCTTTTTTTTCAATCATTTAAGTTATTTTTAGTCGTTGGATTGAAATGTAACTAGTAGTATTATTTAAGGATTTGAATAGATGGACGATGTTTTAGATATTGTTTAAAATCCAATTTATGTTTAATGTTTCTATCAAAATTAATTTGGTGCTTGCTTCCATAAACATTTTTCTTTTAAAGTTAAATTAAAAAGAAGTTACAAAGAAAACACTTTCTGCTGCTTATATAACAGCAAAATATTTTGTATTAATATTTTATTTTTTTTAGGTTATTTAATTATTTACATGGGTTACACAATTTTTTAACACACCTTGCAATTTTTAAATATTTCACTCTAATCATATACTCTGGACAGCTGAAATCCAACAAGCCATAAGCATGATAGCCAACTTCGTGACAGGGACGAAATCCTTAAAGGACACAATCCCAGCAAGGACAAATCCTGACAGGTCGAGATCTCAACAAAACAATAAATTAATATAGTCTGGGGCTGCCACAACTTGACATCCCAAATATTTTGATTGCCCAAATATTTTGATTCAACTTTGAATTAATGTTTTAAGCTGAAGGAAAAATTGTTGCCAGCAAAAGGCGTTTAGCGAGAAGAGGAGATTTTCGGTATAGTTTGATTGTAAATAATGTATCACACTAGAACTACACATCAGTTATCGGCGATAGAGGATTGTTGTTATCGATATACCTTTCAATTGATAACCTGTTTCTAAACCTTAAAGAAATATGCGCACATAAAGCAATGAATCTCCAAAGATAATGAATAACTCTTGCCTAAAACCAAACCCTTCCTTATCTTTTTTCGAAGTGTGCTGTTCTACAATAAAAATATTGTGAATGTCAATTTGTGTTGCAGTCAGCAGAGCCGGATTTCTAAATAGGCTAAGTAGGCTGTAGCCTAGAACGGCAAATTTTTTGGGGCGGCAAATGTAACGATTAATTAAATCAGCATTCGGCATAAAAAATTATTATAAAGATGCTAATATTTTTAAGAAAGAAAGCAAATAATTTACATAAATGTGCAAATCGTAAACGATATATATAGTACTAATATTTAGTAAACATGGTAGCTGCGAGGGTAATTGCACTCTCTCTCCCTGATTTGGAAGTTGAAAGTCAAATATTAGAACAGTTTAAAAAAAATTCACCTATTATTTCGCTTTCGATTTAGACTAGAGTGTACATAGATGATTCTAATATGTAGAAAGAAAGAAAATTGTCAAGAAAACTATATCTGGTCTGGCGGCAAATCGATCGTAGCCTACAGGTGGCAAATCTTTAAATCCGGCCCTGGCAGTCAGACTATACCTTTGTGCTTAATCAAGGTCAATTTGAGTTCGTAAGTTTTTTACTCAACTTTAAGGCCAGAGAAGCTTTTCCTGATTTCACGTACTCCGACAACTGGCAGTATTTCCGTAGAAAAGTACCTATTCGCATGCGGCCGACTGTTATTTATACTGGTTTGGAACAGGTTTTCGTTCCTCTCTTTCGGAATAGTCAATAACCCAAATTGGATGAATAGTAAGACGCCACAGAGAACTTCTCTGTCTTTAATAGCTGAATCGGCCGTGCCCAGGATCGGGTACGAGCATTTCTAAAATAAGTAGAGACTTATAAACATTTTATGCGACCAAAAAGGCCGACTTGTTTAGTGGAGTTTAATACGTTCCAAAGGCAAAACTCTGCGTTCGATGTTGCCTCAAATTGCTCTGAATGCCTAATTTTGTCGTTCATAGTATTGCGTAGCTCTAGATTGACGTTAATTCAATCAAACCCAAACGAAAAGACTCATCTAAAGGTATTTGATAACAAAACTGAGACCCCATTAATCCACAAAGACATGTATGATGACTATATATAGTAAATGCCGTTCAATTATTCAAGTTATTTCTAACTCATCCATTACGATAATAGTTTTTTCTAATTCCATGTCATTACCTGACGACACATTCCATCTGCAGTAATAAATGAACCTAATTTTCTTGAATGGACTAAGCTATTTCCCTCAACGGTGCCATATTTACGGAACATTCCATAGTAATATTATCGGCTGTTGGCTTATATGGCAAATACACCTCACGCAATTCTATCATTATGACATTTTAACTAATCAGTCAGATCGAATCATGCCTTTGAAAATTGTTATTTATCTTTTCACTAAAAATATTAGATACCTGAAAACTTGATTCGAACAAATGGTGGCTCACAATGTCTCAGCAGCTATATCAAAGTTAGCGGGATCTTGTTACTTGAGAAGTCTTAACTGAGTTTTTCATGGATACTATCTTTATTGAGATATTATCTAAAAAAACGACGTTTTATTTACTTTAGAATTTATTTGCATAGGAATATAATAATTATCATCAAAAGTCCCAGAAATTCATTTGTTTTTGAACTGGACTGGAGTTAGAGCAAGATTTTCTTTTTAGTTTGATTACTAAATTCTAACAAGCAATAACTTAATAATAACTATTTTTGATTTATTAATAATGTGTGACAGATTGGCTGTAGCACCCAATCTTTAAGACACTTTAAGCTACAAATTTAAACTTTTAATTTTACTAAAAAGAGGCAATTTTAAGATTTCAAACATAATCAGGTACTTTTTTTTTCCAAAATAAAGACTAATTTCAGGCATGTCGCATTCGAAAATGCCCTGGAGTCCGATATTCTTGCTCTTAATTCCACTCTGCTGTGGTAAAGATGGCTTGTACAGGTTGATCGACCGCGACACCATGTGCGATGAGTTATCCGTGATGCAGAGATTGTCTGCCTACTCGCTGTCAACCTGTGCCACGGCTTGCAAGCTGAAGAAGTCATGCGGCATGTTCTCGTTGAAGCACGTGTTTGATAACTCCTCGCTCAGTCCTGACATCAAACCGGAGAAGAACGTGAAGTTGGAATGCGCGCTTTGCAAGACGTCTAACATGACGTCCGTCATTGAGAAGAAGGGATGGTCCATGTATATGGTAAATAGCGTCTTTTAAAGTTTGCATTTATCTTTTCTCAATATTTTTTAGTTAGTTTTAAAAGTAATTAAGTTAGTTTTCCAAAAATAATTAAGTTAGTTTTCCAAAAATAAATGAGTAAAATGGTTCAGAAATTGTGTTCAAATTTTAAAAAAAACCATTGTTTTTTTGCCAAATATAGTAGTAATGATACTAATTTAAACTTACGATGTATAGTCTTTGTAACGATGAAACTAAAAAAAAAAAGCGTCAAATGAAGCAACACCTCTCACTACCCCCACCAATAATGAGAACCGAGGCTCCTGAGTTACATTATCTTTATTTTTTTCCCAATCAATGTTAGCACGGCGTCTTGACTTACAGTAATGAATTATGTGTTTATGCCAAACTTAATGTGACGAAAAAGTCACAATTTGAATTATATTTGTTGCTTGAGGATGTATTTGTTATATGACAACTCTTTTGTATTACATACACTGTCACACATTCGAAATTTTCCAAAAATACCTTTTATTCAGTATATTCTAATATAATGTTGGAAGTTATATTTTTGAAGTTGTAAGTTGAAACATTAAAAAAATAAATATAATAAAATACAATCGTTAATGTGAAAAATTTCAACAAATCCGTTCTGCAAAAGTATGTAATGTACCCAAAGAATAAATATTTAATTGAAATAACCTAAAAAGAATAAACATTAAATTGAAACAATCTGAAAGGTTTAAACATTAAATTGTCGAAAAAAATTGTTAGGAATGTAAAAAAAAAGAGATTATGACAGGAATAATAAAAAGATTTTCTAACAGGTTTTTTTGGTACTGTGAAAGGCTTTTACTTTAGTACACCTATTGACGAATTCGGCGTCAAATGCCCTTTTTTAACACTTTCGCTGTAAGGCATCAAAAACTAAGGATTCGATAATGCTATTCCTAAGACATCTTACGCGGCAATACAAATTGACGCAGCGAAAGGTTAAAGGCAGGGTATAGTTTCTAGTACGTCCTAATGTTGGCCAACTACCAAATGCGATAAAGGAAGAGTCTATATTGCCATTTTTCTGTTATAGGCGTGTTGAGGCGTAAAATGCTTAAAGTTATAATATATGTATGAAATATTTTGAATAAAGAAATTGATGTTTTAGTATATGTGATGCATTTAAACTGCTTGCAGGACTGTCAGGGCCGTCTTAAACTGGGCTGGGGCCCCTGGGCACACACTAATTTGAGGCCCTTTTGGAAAGTAAAAAAAGTGAATTACAATAATTTTTTTTACTGAGTATGACCATTTCTTTTAGGTAATCAATTATTACCATTATGAAAAGCATTAATAAGATTAGAGCTTGCAGAAAATCTAGTTTCTGAAAGAGACTTCAGGACTCTATCTGCACCTAAATGCTCTGTCAAAACTTTCCATCGTTTTGTCGAAACTGAGAAAAAATTGTACAATTCAACCAAAAACAATGTTGACATTTATGTTGGTTCTTTTGTTTCGACAGTGCAGCTTGACTTTGGAATCGGAGTGATTGCGTGAGTGATCGCTAGATGGCTTACTTAGTAAATTAGGTAGGATGCGTTTGGAAATATTAATTAATTAATGAATAGGCGCAGTCATCGATATAATGGCGTAGTTTATGCCTTGTAAATACCTTCTGATAAGATTACAGATTTGTGAAAAAAGTGTAATGTGCCCGACAAATACGTTTTGAGAATAAATGTGCGAGAGAAATTGTCAGTCCTTCGGGGCCCCCCGGAGAATGGGGGCCCTGGGCACGGGCCCCGTGGGCCCTTATGGTAAAGACGGCATTGAGGACTGTACAAAACAAGTAGGTTTGTAACAGAATCTGTCACTCAGCAGCTTCCACACGAAATGTATGCTCAAAAGGAAAACAAATGTTAATTTGATAAAATTGCAATTTAATTCTAATAAAAATGGCTTCTTATGCTTTTTTTTTATAAGCATTATATTTCGCAGTTTTTTAAATAATTAAAGTACTTCGAATTCGATTTTTTTTTCTGAAATTTTCAATGTCTTCTAATTTCGGCGCGCTGAATTTATTGACGTTTCACACTTGCCTGCCTGTAGTTGTAGTTTGGGCCAAGAAAGTGGGTGACAGACAGAGACAGACGGACGGACTGAACGATTATAATACCTTACACTTTTTACGTTATAAACGTAGTGTGGAAGCTAAGAAGTAGGTACCTTCATTGTCATTAATGTTATGCGTTTACTTACAGAAATATCTGAAAGAGGCCAAGTTTCACATCCTGGATACTGACAACAAGCCTTCAGCTCCAGACGTGTCGCCTTTGGAGATTTGGAACATTGACTGCAACAGTCCAGAGATCACCACAAAAAGGAACGGAGCTATCATTGGAATATGGTGAGTATTTTTTTTTAAAAATTCTTCTTAGAAGCAGAGTGCTTAGATAGGTCTCTGATACGGAATAAAAAACGTTATACGTTATAAAAAAAGTTTTTGCAGTTGCTTTTTTTTAAATTTAAAACAATTAAAATTAGAAAGTTGGGTCTTGATATTCATGTGACTAACATCTACAACCATTGCCCCTAACTTAGCAATCTGGAATATGGTAATAGCAGGATTTGTCTCTCTATAAGCCCGCCTTAAGTGAACCGATAAAATGAGGGCCAAGCCAGTTTGGGAATTAAATGGTGGTGATTTCGCGTCATTTCGATCAACTGCCTAAAATATCTCCTGTAATTCACTGCATTGCCTCTCATTAAGCAGACTGAAATGGGCACAACAAGCTTTTGGTCCTCCATAAGCCGCGTCACTGAGTTATTTATTTTATTTCCAGGGATGATAAAGATGAGTTTAAAGATCTCGATAAAGTAAAGTGCTTCAACTGGGATGCTGCCGATCTTTTCAGTGATAAGCCGTCCAGACTGCTGTACATTTATCTGGAAGACTACCGACAGTGCCCCAAGGACTATGTGCTCACTGGTAACTGAAGGAATTCTGACATAACATAAGCATTACGAAGTTTAACCCTAGAAATAGAAACTTATTATTTTATTTTTAAACTACAAACCGGAGTAAATATTAACTCTGGAGTTTTTTGGTTGCGTTGGGTGCCTACTCGGGTGTCAGCTCGTCACTTGACTGTAGTTCTTAAATATGACGCCCGTCGCCAATAGCCCTCGTGTAGCTTCTAGTCGACGATAATTGAACCTAAACTAAACTGGATTTTTCGCTTGCAAAATCGTTCTAAAAGCAGCAATTTGACTCATTGATGCCTTTGAATAGGGTAACTTTGGCTCAAGCATAAAACCCTAATTGAAAAAGTTAAACACATTTTCAGTTTTTTTTTAATTCGATAGAATTAAAAAAATGAAATAAAAAAACAGGTAATGACATACTGACGATATTCGTTCGGCGAATTATCCGTTGAATTTAAATTAAATTTTTTAGTCATTTAAATCGCTGTTTCCACACAAACAAGAGCATGAGAAATTTCATTTATTTAGTTTACGTGAAATTCAATTTATTTTTTTTTGTCATAAATCAGTTGGGAATGACGTGTCCGAAGCCGCGTACGATGTCGCCCGTAAAAGATTCGTTTGATGCCTAATCATGTATAGGCGCTTCACTTGACTCAATACCGCCTAGATTAGAAGGCCGAAGAACTAAGCAACACAACGTCACACTAGTGGACCAATTTCGATTTGTTGACCAATAACGTCGTATCTTAAGATGACGTCGCATCTTGATTTACCTTATCTTAAAAACGTATTCAAATACAAGATCTAGTCACGAATGATCATTGGTCAAAACCACAGAATCGGCCACTAATTTGACGTCAAGCATTTAGTTCGCCGGCCTTCGAATCTAGGTGGTATTGCCTGACTGCGGCTCTAAATTATAACGCTCTTCGACACTAGCACTCGTGTAGCTCTAATGCGACATTCAACTCAAACCTTTCACGATGTTCTCCTTGCAGCCATCACGGCCAGCAACGCAGCCTTCCGCAACGTGGACAACGGCAAGTGCACCCCACTCGCTGAACCCTTCCACATCGACTACGAGCGATGCGTCACCGTCAACTCGGAGGGCAGGGACGGTGGGTCCGTGGACAAGTGGCGTCCGTGGAACGTCCAGTGTCCAACCACCGGACCACACGTGGCCGTTTCCCTGCTCAGGAGGATGAAGATACACACTGGGCTCAAGTGCTGTGTACTCAAGGGGATATCCATGGACTGAAGAATTTGTCAGGGACAAAAGTGTGATGTCGGTCATAGTTATTGTGTTTGATGCGTAATTAATAATGCCTGGGGATATTGTGAAAATAAAATTTAGATTACTTGTGATATATATGAAGAGTACAGGGGAAGAACCGCTTTATTTCGTAGAAGGCTCTCCTTAATAGCCTCTTTGGGGATGATGGCATGAAATCGCCTAAACTGGTGTAAAGAAACCGGTTACTCGCTTTCTTTTATCTTTCGCGGCAACCCTGATTCACGCCAGAGATCAGTGAATAAGAGTCATACTTGTGTACCGCGAATGAAGAACCGAAAGCAATACCGGTTTCCGGTCGCCAATGTCCGAAAAGCAGACACAATTACGGAAAGACTCTAAAGAAATCAAGCGGTTCTTCCCCTATACTCTTCATATCAAATACTTATCATGTAGAAATTCTGTTGGAAGATAGTATAGAATGATAAGTTTAGGAGACTGTCGAATGGGCATAACAGAATTAACTTATGTACGGGTAATATTTGGGTTTGATGTGTCCTTAATAGTGCCTGTGGATAGTGTAAAAATTAAAATTTAAATTGATTTTCAAATATATCAAATACATATTGTGTAGAAATTATAGTTGGAAGATAGTACAGAATGGATATTTAGTTCAGGAGACTGTCGAATGAATATAAAAGGATTAACATTTTTACGGGTCATACTTGTGTTTGATGAGTCCGAAATGATGCTTGTGGATATTGCAAAAATTAAAATTTAGATTGCTAGTAAAATATATTCAATACATATTGTGTAGAAATTATAGTTGGAAGATAGTACAGAATGATATTTAGTTCATGAGACTAAATGGATATAAAAGGATTAACATTTTTACATTAACATTTTCCGAAATGATGCTTGAGGATATTGTAAAAAATAAAAGCTAGATAGCTTGTTAAATATTTAAATTCATATTTTGTAGAAATTATATTTGAAAGAATATACAGAATGCTGTTAAGTTCAGGAGACTGTCCAATGGATATAAATGAAGTAACGACACTTCCTTCATATAAATTATGTGCTAACTTCTATATGAGGGGTATTAGGTTTAATATATGTTATTTGACAAGCTTCAGGTCTTTGTAAATACATTGCGTTTTAGGAAAACGTTTTGAATTTATAGATGAGATGAATTTGTATATTTATGTATCATCGAATTTTCTCAGTTGATGGCTTCGATGTTCTTATGAAATAATTGTCCAATTGTATAAGTTTAGTACATCAATAAAAATTATGTAGTTTAATTACCTTGAAGTACTCATTTTTTCTTTACTCATTAAATATTTATAAAATAGTTCGAAGAAATTATTTAAATAAATTTTTCTTAAAACCGTATTATATCAATAAAGTTTTACAAGTAAAACTTTAAAATAAAAAAAAAATCCTCACATCAATTGAAATGTGAAAATCTTTGCTACCGTCAAAAACAAATAAAAAAAAAACTGTTGAAAATGCGTGGGCCTGTTCTGTAATTACTTCATTATTGTCAAACTTAATTTTAATTAGTGTAACACAGCGACTAAAAAGTTCAAACCCGCAAGTATTATCACAGAACTTGTTTCTTAATTATGTATGACACTTCCTTGAGTCTTATTTCAATAAATATCCGGTCTTCTTCGCTGGCCCTTCTGCCAGATAATTTCTCTTCTTGCACAGATTTTACGCATAATAATGGGGGCTTTTCATTCAAATTGAGTTACTTAACACTTTTGACCTCACAGGCGCCAAGAAGTGGCATGGAATACTAAAAAGAGCGACTTATCTTCAGGAAATTAACGGGAGCTGGTGATATTCCTGATAAGGATCTTATGGTATATATTTACTCGGATTAGTGGTATTCTAAGTATCTTTCATTTTTAAATGCGTAAACAGCCATTAGTGAAATTTATGTTCGCATATCGCTAATCGAATTTCGAGAAATGCTACTTGCATACTATAATTGGCATGAGTTCCCATGTATTTTTCTCTTGTATTAGAGATTATTTAAGGATTTTTTATACTTATATACGCACTTCTTGTAAAAACTTTAATGCGGGAAACACTAATCGAATTTTGAGAATTGTAAAGAATACTTTCTTTTCAGTTTGCCTCTCATCAGAAGAGATTTTGCGTGTTTCAATGTTATCTAAATCTAAAATATTTGATGAAATTACTATTCAGATGAGAGATCTTGAGTTGGATAAGCAAGAAGAGATTTTAATTTCGTCTTTCCGATAATTGATGGGTGATTTTTTTTTTTTTTAAATTATCGAGTACAATTAAAAGTTTCAAGAATGTTTTATCTTGGGGCCTTCGACATTTATGATCCCCAAATCTTTATAATATCTCAAAAGCCTCTTGAATTAGATAAAGCACACACACGATGTAAAAATCTTAGTTTCAAACTAGGAATTAGAAAAACTTACAATGTAAATACCTCTTATACTTTCGAGATGAAATCATGCCATGACCTCACTATCTAAAGAGTGATGACATTAAAATAAGTGATTTTTTAATTAAATTTTTCAAAAGATTCATTTAGGCCTTGAAATTAGTTGTCATTATTTCCAAATTCTTAAAAAATGAAGATTTTCAAAATAATAAAAAATATTGCACTCACTCGGTTATTTTTACTTTTATCGACCCCAAACTTGAAATTTCTGAAAAAAGAGAGAGATAGAACCATTGACAAATAAGTCATAAAAAACTTGATTAAAAAATTTCCATTGAATAGATGAAAATTATTAATTCGTTAAAAAAATTGTGAAAACCTTTTTTGCACGTAGTTCGAAATATTTCTTTTCGTTATAAAAAATTTCGTCAACCAAATACTTATAAGCGTGTTTTGTTATAAATATTCCTGTTCATTTTTTCATAGTTTAGTGAAACGACTCTCAAAATTCCAAAAGAAATAAAACTAAGTAACGGTAATGTATTTCTTTAAAAAGTTGGTCGATTTGTATGCAATGCGCATCTAGTACAATATTAAGATATATTTTCGTAATTTAAAAACCAAATAGTGTCCTTCAAAAAATCTGGATAAAACTAGTTTAAAACAAATGCCGAAATTAACTAGATCTAGATGCAATTGACCTTTTTTTGTCTAAAGAAAAAAAGGAGAATTACTAAAAATTTCACCATGTGTTTTACTGATTCCTTATGTTATTATAAAATTAAGGTTTTATGTTGCGAATAAAAATAGATTTGAGTCAAAGATTTATAAAAAGAGCATTAATGTACAATTAAAAAATAAGGCAATTTGCTTCATATTTCTGTTATAACAAATAACTTTCTCCTCTTGAACTACAAAGTTTATGGAATGAAATTTAATTATGTTAAGTTATGATTGCAGGCCTTTTTTGCAGTCTGCATAAAAGAAAATGTTTAATAACTGTTAAAATAATAAGTATTTCGACATAATTAAGTTTAACTAAAAATTTAAGACTAATATTCAATTATTAGTTTTTTATTAACTAATTTTATCTTTGTTTTTATAAGTATCCTTGCAATAGATTTATGTTAATATTATGTAACATTTTTATTGTAATAACCATTGCCAACCATTGTAAAAAGGTTTGAGCCCATTGTAATAAATTTATTATCTATCTAAAAAAACTAATTTTATCCACTCAATTAAAACACTAATGAGGCAGTTTTTTTACTTTATGCAAAGAAAAAACTTAACGTTATGAAATGTAATTTGAAGGTAAGAGGGTTGGATTTTAATGAAGACAGAATGCAAACATAATTAGATGTGACTACAACTACACCCTTAAAAGTGTACCTCTTATCATGTATTTTATAATGCGGCACATAGACAAACTCCACCATATTGAAGAAAAATTTAGCGGTACAACAGAAATCAACGGTACCCGTGACATAGAGAATTTTTTTAAGAGCACAAAGTAACATTTGTGCCTCTGAAAAAGCAGAGGCACGGAGTGAAATAAACGTATGCGCATTTACCTTTTAAGGGACTAAAGAAATAATATTCAACATAATAACTAATGCTAATTATTATAATGCGAAATAAATCAATGAAAAATGAAATATATAGTTGGGATTCTTTCATAAAAGAAAATATATTTAGCATAAAATATAATGCTAATTGTTATCCTAATAAATAAATCTAGAACAATTAACAAATATATTCAGAATTGAAAGCAAATCAACATATTTTCCAATTTAAATCAAACGCTATAAAATAATTATGTTTAGAAAATGCATGATATGAACTACCTAAAGCTAAAATAAGAACATAAACACTTATAAGTTTTTAAATTCATAATAAACAAATTGGGTTTTGAAAGTTTATTAGGTATAAGCTCCGCTTCGATACGAGCAATCCTAGCTCATGTGTTTAATCCCCCTTTTATAAAAAAAAATGTTTTTCTTTCAAACCTAATCTTTTTGAAAATAGTAATGCAACTTTATATAGTCAGTCCTAATACGCTGCTAAAAACAATTAGGGGAGCACTTTGCTTACTTTTGCTTACCCGTCGAGTTCCAACTTCTTATTTTTTATTATAAAAATCTAAAATTTGTGAAATTGATTCCTTATGCATCCAGATTGAAATGGTAAAAAACAGGGAAATAAATCTTAATTTTTTAACTAATATTTAAGGGGCCAAAAATTGGAATAATAACTTTTAAGAAAATTATAACATTAATTTTTTCAAAATTTTAACCGTAAAAAAAATTAAAGTCTAATTTTAGACTTTTAAGAATGCAAACGTGAAGAATTTCAGGTCAATTTATTTCATAAAAGTTTTTGGGAGTGAATTTTATTTTACCATGTTTTTCATATTTTCATTCAATTAAAACAAACATTATTTAATTCTTCAAAAGACATGATTCTTCCATCTAACGGATAAATAAGTACGAGTGCAACTTAGTGAGAAAAAAAATCGGAAGCTGATGATACCAAATGGAATGCCGCCTCGGTGGCTGAATGGTTAGCGTACTAGCCTTTGGAGCTGCTGAGGTCGGGTTCGAATCCCGGTCAGGCATGGATATTTGTACTTGTCGATAAATGTTGTTATTTGTCTAATAGTACGAGAGCTAGCAACGTCGGAAAAACAAGCATTTCAGGTGGGCCAGTTTTAGGATATGCTATCTCTCTCACTCTCCCGGACATCATAAGGGCAATCTGGCTGGCGGTAGTGGTTGCGTTCCTCAGTGCGCATCCTACTAATACAAGTAAAAAATTGATTTTTAAAATCATTTTAGGACGTTTTATTTTTTTATTGTTATTTTTAGCGAACTTTTTGCAACATAAATCTATTATTGCCAGACATTTTTATTGTTGTTTAAGCTGTGCTAGACGCTAATTTTGATTTTAAAAGCTTAAGTGTTGCCCAAATTATCAGTTCATTACAAGTATTGCCACATGGTATTGCGCAATGAATGACGATGACGTAATTACAATGATCGGTGAATTCACACCTGAGCTGCTAATTTGGGCAACACTTGAGCTTTCAAAATCAAAATTAGCGTCTAGCACAGCTTAAACAACAATAAAAATGTCTGGCAATAATAGATTTATGTTGCAAAAAGTTCGCTAAAAATAAGAATAAAAAAATAAAACGTCCTAAAATGATTTGAAAAATCAATTTTTCACTTGTATTAGTAGGATGCGCACTGAGAAACGCAACCACTACCGCCAGCCAGATAGCCCGTATGATGTCCGGGAGAGTGAGAGAGATAGCATATCTTAAAACTGGCCCACCTGAAATTCTCTCTCAAAAACGTTGCTAGCTCTTAGACTATAAGTGTTTGTGTCGTCTCTTTCTTTGTGTGTCTCTTGTGACTGTATCATTTCTGGGGTTGAATACAATAGACCCAAGGTCGCAGTGTTCGGCTAACTTGCCCCCCACCAAAGAAGTCATAAGTCATACCAAATGGAATTATTAGGGGCGAAATGGTTTAAACCATGAATTCCCCTAATTGTTTTGAGCAGTGTAGGGTCAAGTGGGGTAAGTGTGATAGGGTTTCTGCATTTTTCATCAAGAAAATTCGTTCTCTGCTTCAAGTAAATTCCAAATCCTAAAATTGGTAGTGAATTATTATAAGAAACATACATATGTAGAAAAAAAATTATATGTTTGAATTCCAATTTTAAGTGTACAAAATTTGCATTTCAAAATCCATTGCTGTTTTATCACACTTACCCCACATAGGGGTAAGTGTGTAAAAAGAAGACAGTTGCACTTAAATTCAAAAGCTCAAAACTTTCTTTAAACAAAAGAATAAGGTCAATATTTCTTTTTAGTTTTATTATAAGTGGTCTAATGTTATATATTGCAAACTTTCAGATTTTTAGAATGATTTCCAAAGTTACAAGAGCTGTTTATCACACTTACCCCCAATCACACTTACCCCACTTGACCCTACATAAAAATTTCGCCTATCGACATGCTTTCGATTTTCCCTTTACTTTTTCATGAGATTATGCTATCTTGTCTCACCTTCAAAATCACAGATATACATATTATGATCCATCATGAATCCATGGGAATTTCACCAACTGTCCAGACAATCCCTTCTTATAAAAACTTTCAACATTACGATAAGATTTTTTTTTCTGCGCCTCTTCACATTGAAAAACTACATATTTTAATTTCCAAAATTAATAAAGATGTACAGTTTATTGGTCTTTCCTTTGTGTATTGGTCTCGTTTTGGGCCATGCCAGTCTCTACGAACCTCCTGGTAGGTCCTCCATGTGGAGGTTTGGGTTCAAGACTCCCAGGAACGATGATGATATGGAACTATTCTGCGGTGGAATAACGGTTAGTTCAAAAATACACTGTTAACAAATTTGGTGCAGATTGCACCGGAATCTTGGAACGCTGTATCTGCCACCACATTTTGAAGCGGAGATGCACCACTTTTTCGGTGCATCAAAGATAAGATTTTGCTACAATTTTGGTAAATTTACACTCCAAGTAGTGGTTGTAGCTGGAAAGTTCCAAGATTCCGGTACAATCTTGCGCCAAAATTTGTAACAGTTTATAATAGATTTTAATCTAGATATTAATGTAACGGCAGACTGTACTATTTTTTTAGTAGGTACTAAGAAATTCTCTTTATAATTTGAGGAGTTTTCACTAAACATCTATTATATAAAATTACCGAATTCGAATGAAAAAAAAAGATGCAATAGTTTTTGCATCTTTAATGTCTCTAAGAAAATCTAAAAGGATACCTTTTTAAAAAATTTGTACATATAAACAGCTTCTATTGATATAAAAAACACTAATTAAGGATAAAAGACTTCATTGCCGAATAAAGAGAGACTGGGGCAGATATTTGCAAGATCTGCAAATTTCGTGTTTGACCCTTGTAGTAAGTAATTTTTAATAAAAATAAACGACAGATAATTTGTGTTTCATAAACTGAAAAGGAATTTTAAAATCTTCTATCTAACCATTTCAGTGCCTAAAGTTTAAAACAAATTTTGTAGATATAGAAATTTAAAACAAAACAGGAGGTCTCAGGAATATTTATTATCAATGAGAGAGTATGCAAATATACCTAAAAAAATGTCGCCCAACAACATACCAGAGGCCCAGCAAGGTTGGTCCAAAATATATCTTATTCCCTGCCAGTTTCCAATAGTTATCGAGATTCTTCTTAACACTTTACCTACGGGCGTCGACTGACCCATAGACTAAGAATCTTCTAGACCAACAACTTAATCTAATACCTAGCTCTTCTAACGTGTCGAAAGGAATTAAAACACTATTAAAGATTGATTTGTTGATTGGCATAATTGTACTTTCCGATTGTAGGGTTACTGTTTCTTCGGAATGTACAGCTGTGGCAAAAAAAAGTTACCCACTAGTGATTATTTCAACCGTTAGTCATCTTTTTACATCGGACCTTTTTGACAATGTGAACAAATAACATTCTGAGTTAATTGCATGATACATAATTTGCATAAGGGGCCGTCTTAATATTAAAAATGTTACGAACTTTAAAATTTTCAATAGCAACACCCAATTTTAATTACTTAGAAATGTGAAAAATCCTCGAAAACCCCTAAATCTAAGTTTTTGTTACATTTGGATGAATATTTGACGAGTTATTCAATCGAATCACTTGTGGAACTTTGGGGGACCATGTCTAAAATGACAAGCGTAGTCAGTCTGTAGGTTTATTAATGGAGGAAAAAGAAGCACAAGGTCAAATATCTTGAGGATGGGCCTAAGAGGAATATAAAAGTCAATGAGTAGCTGCACATATTCAAAAATAAGTTGTCGTCAAAAATAGATCCCTATCGTCACTTGATAAGGGTTCTAAATTACGAGGCGTAATTATCTCTGCTAAAGCTCCTAAAGGTGGCTGCAAATAGGCAACTAGAAACCATTACATTAGTTCCCTTATACACAACGGGAACGCTAGTTTCTAAGTCAATTTCAATGTAGAAATTCTCCAATGAGAGTTTCAAACTTAGAGTGGCTTTAGTCTATGGGTCAGTCGACGCCCGTCTTTAAAGTGTTAAAATCTTCCACTCTCTTCGAATACACAACATATTCTGGTAAAGCATTCCACTCATTGACGACTCTATTGTTAAACTAATAATAATAAAATAAGGATGATATATTATGATGGATTATGCAAAATCAATAAATACGTATTTGAAATAGAAATGCAATAGGAATGATTGTGTTTATAAATCAATAAATACATACATAAAACATAAATACTATATATGTGAGATTGTATGTAAATCGATAAATATATTTTTGAAACAGAAACTGTGGCAGATCAACCAGGGCAAGTGCGGCATCTGCGGAGACGCTTGGGATCTTCCGGAGCCAAGACCTAACGAAGATGGCGGCAAATTTGGCAAAGGAATAGTCGTGAGGACATACAAATCCGGCCAGGAAATTAAAGTCACTCTCAATATGGTGGCCAACCACGAAGGTTGGTTCGAGTTCAAGGTAAGTTTTCAAATTAAATTTTTAAAATGACGTTTTATTTGTAATGAAATAGATTAAAAGTTCAGAGGAAAACAATTTATAAAATTGTGAGCTTAATTTTAGAACTTGTGATAAGTCCAATGATCTGTATCAACAATAAGGACGAAAATTCTTATAACTTTTTGAAGTACGATTTTTTACATAAAAAATAAGTCAGACCTTAAAATAGTTAATACATAAAACTTTTTCCTGTCTTTTACGAAGGGCCCAGTAGCTAATGACAATAGCCTCTAGTTGATGGTCATTTATGATGGGGCATCCAGTTTTTGGATAAAATTTTCACTCTATATGAACACAGCCTCTAAATTTTGAGCCGCAGCAAGTGACGAAGTTGATACTGAGCTGACACCCAACTCAAACTTCAAGCCACATCGTATGAACTCTAAACCCTAGACAAGCTTTAGCCATTAGACTACTATGTCCTAAGTTAGAATATAAACTATAACTTGAATACAGTTTATAGTAGCTAAAATCTCGTTTAATACATTTCGTAAGCAGTTTTAAATTAAATGACCTTTTTAGCTCTGCCCTGTCGAAAAAGGTGTGGTGCCCGACCAAGCCTGTCTGGACAAGCATCCTGTCCCGCTGGCCGATGGCTCCGGCACCCGGTACACCTTAAAGCTGGACAAGAAAGGGCTGATGGACTTGAAGTTGAGGCTTCCGGAAGGTTTGAAGTGTGAGAGGTGTGTGCTGCAGTGGCACTGGAAATGTGGTGAGTGTGAATTACTTTAGTTCCTTAAATCGGATGTGTCTTCACTTGGCGTCATTTGGAGACTTGCGGAGAAAGTGTGATAAATATTTTTTTCAGGATCCTATTAACCACATTTTTTGAAAGAATTGCACACAGTTTGGCTGTTCCGCTCGTCCATTGTGCATAAAAATTGAAACAGAATGGAAGAACAGAACGGCCACACCTAAGGTGTGGCCGTTCTGTTCTTCCATTCTGTTCTTCCAACTTATACCTATAAAAACTTACAGCTATAAGTCATAAGCTGTCATATAATCCACAAACAAACCGCCTGCTAGCCAATTCGTTCTAACTCCAGTTGCCACGCCTATGTTAATGTCTTAGCAACGTCAAACAATGTCTTCTTCCCCACAAACGAACCATGATTCGGTGTATTTCGTCAGTTTACATTTTCAATTTAAAAACCACGAAAAGTTGCCAATTAGGACGGCAGTGTGAAAGATTGTATTGTAACTTGCAACCCAGGTCTTCCAGAATTGTTAAAACTAAGAGTCGTCTCAACAAACTCGCAAAACAATTGAATGAACATTCTCTATTTTAATAACTAATATTGCTGCTATAAACATCTCAATATTTTTATTCAATGTGATTTGTATAATTTAATTATTGGCACAAATAAATAAGTTTTTGCAGCATATTTTAATTTGTCATATTATTTTTTTACTTAATAGTTGACTGACTTTTATATGATGTGCCATTTCTTATTTTAGTTAATATTTGTATAGAATTTTTTTTAAAACCTACTACTTTTAAATTTAATTAAAGATTTAAACTACTTTTATGTCTTCATTTCAATCATGTAGCTAACAACTGGGGCATTTGCGACGACGGAAGAGGCAGAATGGGATGCGGCCCTCAAGAGTACTTCAGAGGATGCGCAGATATCAAGATCGAATAAGGCAAAGCTGAAGCAAAAATGCCACAACAATCGCACAACAGAAGTTTCTTTTTATGGCATTGCTATATTTCTGATTTAAATTTTTAGATATTTTTTTAAAAACAAAAATCATAATTATGTTCATTAAATTCTATATCTTTATAGTAAAAGTTACTGATATCCGATGTTGTAACATGGCAGACTACTTTTTTTTGTTGAAAAATGCATTCATTGAGCAGAAACATTACTTATCAAAATGAAAAAAAAATGTAAATTAAGATTTATTTAAATTACTTGTGTTCAACTCTATTGAAAATGTCATTTATACTACTCTTTTTAGTAAATTTTTGGTAGTAGAGGTAGTAAAATTTTAGATTTTCATTTATGTTATAAATGCAATAAACAGACAATAGTTGAAGTAAATTTCTTGTCTCCATTTATACCAAATATTGCTTGCAAAACATATGTTTGAAATCAATATTTACTCAAATACACTATAAAATGAACATAACTTTATCAATATTTTTTAAAAAAAAACTATCTGCATTTACGAAGCACTGAATTTTAATTTCAATTATTAATAGTATGAACACTGCCTTGGTTTAAATTGTTCGCTAAAACTTCATGTGGAATATATGGAATACGGTAGGATAGCACCGAAATTATATACCAAAAATTGAAGCTTAATTTCTTCTATGGTAGGATAATGTACAAAAAAAATTATAAAAAAGTTTTTCAATTAAAAAATACTTAAAAAATAAAGAAATAGGATTCAGGTCACAGAAAGCAATCTTTTCATTATTCAGGTTTTACCAGAAGTAAAATTCTGGGTAATAGTTGCGGTTAAGTTTAATTTAGTTCCTATGGTAACTTTTCTTTAGAATAGTGACCTCAGCTTCTAAAATTAAGAGTGCTATGATGCATTTCCGCGTGAACAGTTAATACATGTAATTGGTTAGTTCGATGGATGAAGTAATTTTTAATAATTACAATGAAAGATTGCAAATATTTAAAATTGCCATTTACTGCATTACCTATAATTTACTAATGTATGACTCATTCTTATACAATCGAAAAGGAAGGCTAAATATTGAATGTACACAATTCACAAGTTTTAATTTTTTACCGACACTAATTCGTAATGTTTACTTCACTTTATGGTTAAATAGAATTTTTAATAATTCTCAAAATAATGTATGCTATTACCAATTCGAATTGCCAATACAAATTTAATAATTGTCTTTTACTGAATATTTTTGAAAAGAATTAAAATTTGACAATGCTTACATGGATATGGCAAAGTCATAGACAATTATACGAATAAACCAGTTTGAAGTGCAAAAATATTTTTCAAGCTCAAAACATTGTTGTTCCACAAATAAAACAAACATAAAATTTCCGATCCTCTGTGATACGGTAGGTTTTTTTTAAGATTTTAAGAAATAATTTCACGGCTTTCTTGAAACTTTTTTACGTAACAGCCATACGTAATATTTATTTAATTATACCTAAGTAATAAAAAAAATCCAATGCTATAATTGTTGCATTATTTAAGTAAGTAAATAAATAACATTTAATAAAATGGAAATCATTCGTTCGTTTCTTCAATCGTTTTTTTTTCTAATATTAAAATAATCTGGAAATCTAAAGTAAGATTTAATCGTGAGATAAATTTGACGTTCTGTTTTGATATGGTTCGAAACCGATTATATATTATTCAACAAGCCAATTACTCTTTGTATTTTTAACTGGTGGAATTTTATGGTTTTTTCCTACTTCACTTATAAGATAAGTTGAAAGTTTAAAAGTTTAAAAATAGATATTTATGCAACTAGTGCGAAAAGTAATGCTTTTTAAAACAAGTGGATTTTATTTCACGAGCGAGGTACGAGCGAGTGAAATAAAATCACGTGTTTTAAAAAGTTTACTTTTCGCACGTGTTTCATACACTATTTTTTATAATTGCGTGAAAAAAATCAAATCTCATTGGTTCAAAAATCATTCACGTGCTAATTAGACCAAAATAGACTAAGAGATGTCAAGGAAAACAACCAATGATCTCGCAGTTCGGAGCGCGTGACGCTATAAAAAACCAATAAGCGTGTTTCAACATTTTGTCAAAGAAAGCAACCAATGAACTCGCAGTTCGAAGGGCGTGACTTAAGAAATATTCCCATCGCGAGAAAAAAAATTCATTGATTCAAAAATAATTCACGCGCATAATATTTTTAAATACAGCAGATCGATAAATCTTTGGATTTTATGAGTATTATCAAATCGAAATTTTACTTGAAATGTTGGCATCTTATAAAAAGAGTGCGACAAAGTCTTTTTTTCACTGTTTTTGGGTGAAAAAAAGTACTTTTTTTCACTGTTTCAAAAAGTCCAGCTTTGTGCACGCGTCTGATATTGAAATTATAATGTAAAAGTCGGCTTTTTTTCACGCAATTATAAAAAAATATTTGACAAAGCTTCAACTGATAGATTTGTCAAAAAGTAGTAATATTTAATAAACACGAGGGGCAAGAGACGATTTTTATTGTCTTCTGCAAAAAATATAGCACAACTTTATATCTTTAACCTTATCTATTAAGATATGAAAAATGCATTTATATATCTATATGATCATAAATATCATTAGGTGTTATAAAAATGAATAAATTTGCAACTAAAGGATAGGACCATAAAGTTTCTATTTGGCCCTTCTTTTGAAAACGCATTGGTTTCACTTAAAAATGAAGAAGTTATGTCATATTGAAAAAAAAAAATCTACGTGTTAAATGATTAGAAAATATTTGTAACGTAATTAATAAAATATTTGAAATTGTAATTTGTAATCTATGGCAAAAATACGCTGACGGAACTGTCTAATTACGAAGCAAACCAGAAAATGCGTGTATTGCTGGGAAGGGTACTTTAGAATTTAAAAAATATTAATCTACCCGACAGACATACGACCCCTGGTCTAGGGCGTCTAGAAACAATTTTTAAACGAAAAAAACACAATTGTTTCTTCATATCATATATTTTACACTGTGAAAAGGACACACACTTTGAGTTGCCCATTTATAGCATCTCAATAACGAGTTTAAAGCAGCTAATATATGCCTTAAAAATTATAATTCACAGTTGAGAATTACTCCTAATAGTTTAAGTGTGACCCTACTAAATTAATCATCAGCAGAAATAGTTCGTTGTTAGCTACAACTTCGTCAAATTTACGCAGTTTTATGTGAATTAAGTGTGGCAGACTTGGTTGAGACGATGTTTCATCATATAATTGCATTTTGATGATAGAGGAAAATATTGTGTACTTTCGTTCGATGAATAATATTGAGTTTAAGATAGAATCAAATGATTGAAGCACATTAAAAAAAGCTAAATTATAAACAAGTTATACAAAGAACAATTTTTCTAGGCATTTCATAGAAATTACTCGGACATTCTATGTTAATTACTCATTAACTGCAGAAAATATGGAAATTTTTAAATAATTTTTTTTAAAACGAACTTAAGAACTATATGAAATTGTATGAATTATACAGTTTTAAGTATTGAATGCTTTTGCTGACATCAAAATCAATCTTTATCCATTATTTTTATTAAAATTATATGTTATTTTTAAAACTTAAATCAAAATATTATTCATCGCAATTGTAGTTGACTTCCTCCAACCGTTCTAAGTTTAAAAGGGCCTGGTGCGATCTCCAAAAATTAATTTTTTTAATAATCTCCAAAAATTAAATGAAATAATAAATGTTCACAAAATGTTGCATCATATATTCAAAAAACAGGAATAGACTATAATTGTTTAAGGATCATTTTAATATATAGCCAAAAAGCTTTGTGTTTTGGATTTTTAAAGTGTAAAAAAATCTTGAATTTTAAAAATGGTAATACAAACATATTGTTATTGCAAAAGCATACATAAGCTACGGAATAATATTCTAAATAAAATAAGTGAAAATGTATTTTTTTAAAGTATCTCTTACATCATGAACCATAGTTGCAATTTTGAAGCAGTATAATATTTTGCAATTTTTCTTTGTATCACCCAAAATACATTTACATAGACAGAATTTCAATTAGCTACAAGAAAACGTCTTACTTTATGTATACAAAAAACACACTATTTTTAACTATATATCATATATATCTGTAAAACTATCTCTGGTTGTAATTTTTTGACGATAGTTTTGGCTATTTAATTAAAGTGTCAGAAGGCAAATAATCGCTTTTCTAGAATTAAATATGACAAAATACAACCGCTATGTTATTTAACAAATCGGTTTTTTTCTGTTCATAAGTAAAACAAAGACTGGATTGAAATATGACTTATGCAATTGCTTTTCCTACTGTTTAATGTATGATAATTTTATAATTGTGCACCGTTTGGTTTGAGAGAGAAGAGAGAAGAAGAGAGAAGGAGAGAGAGAGAGAAAGAGAGAGAGAGAGAGAGAAAGAGAGAGAGAGACCTTATGCTATCAATTATATAATTATCTAGCATTAGACTTTCGTTTTTACATCTGCAGCCTCTTATCAGAAATTTTACATGAACCACAACATTCATCATCTTCAGATCAAGTGACTGAAACGAATTCATCTTCCTTGGATACAGACTTATACATTGTTCTTTTTAGGGAGTATTTAATGCATTTTGATGTTAGGTTATCTTTTAAAAATTGTTTTCAGTTCTTTTTTTTATTGAAATTTGTTGATTTCAAAATTGTTAGGTTTCACTTTTGAAGGCAATTTGCAGGAGTCAAAATGACATGATTATTGGTTTAAGTATGTATCTTTTACAAGAACAATATTAGTTTTATTTTATTAAGTGCTGGATCAAGTGTAGTAAGTGTAGTAAATATCACAAATACATCTAAATCACAACCAACGCCCCCCCCCCCCCCCCCAAGAAAAAAAAAAACAACAACATCGAAATATAACTTTAAAAAATATATACTGATGTCGGAGGAACCGGTTACTGAAAAATAAAGTGACTTTCGGACGATGGCGCCAAATGATTTATTTGGTTCAACTTTTTTTTATTTTTCAAATTAGGTCGATAATAGTTTTTATGTTTATAAAATTCTAATTCAAGCCTGGATCGGGCTCTGCATACCATCTTAAAATATAAGTAGCAGAAATTAAACGAGTTTTTTTCAACCAAAAAACAGTGGTCACCCAGTAATAAGAAAAATGAAGTGTCTCTCCAAGCAACCACTATCACCGGTAGATTAAAAAGAGACGTCTTTTGAACCATGGCTACAGATATCTTTAATAGTTTGATATTTAGCCAATTCAAATTCAAGTGTGGATCGGGCACAGTATCTCAACCTAAGAAACAAGTAAATAAACTCTTACTATTATTTCTTCTACGGGACCTAAAACAAAAATATGTGGTCAGCTGTAATGAGGATGAGAATGTCGTCCTTCTTCATCTAACCGACCAAAAAAAATATCAAGAAATAATTAAAAAAATATAAAAATATATGCCGATATCAGAACTGGTTGACGAAAAAGAGACGACTTTCAGATGATGGCACCAGATGTTATATTTGGTTTCAATTTATTTATAATTTTTAATGGGTCTACAATTTGTTATTTAGCAAATAATAATTCAAGTTTGGATCAGAATAATAATCCAAATAATAACCAAGTCTGGAATAAGTAACCAAACCCAAACGGTTAATTTTTTTTCAACACAACCTGAACCAAACAAAATAAAATCTGTGGTCACCCGGTGTAAAAAGAAATAGAAAATTTACTGGGTCTGCAATTTGTTGCTTAGCAAATACTAACTAAAGTCTGCATCGAACCCGACATTAGCAACATGAGGAGCAATCGAACAAAACCAAACGTTTACTTCAATTTGACAGAACCAAAACGAAACGAAACCATACTGTGGGCAAATTTGTATGTAATGAGAAAGAGAAAATGTCGCCTCCCTTCATCTAATCCATAAAAAAATATCAAAAAATAATTAAAAAATTATATACTGATGTCAGAAATGGTTGATGAATAAAAGACGACTCTCAGATGATGGCACCAGGAGATATATTTGGTTTCAATTTATTTTAATTTTTAAGGATTTAGCAAATAATAATTCAAGTCTGGATCCTGTGTATCCTGAACATCCTATAGAACAAACAACCAAAGCCAAACAGCTACTCCATTTTCAAAATAAACTCAAACAAACAAAACAAAATATGTATTGTCACTTGTTATTAAGTGTTGGGCTGATTTCATAGCCAACATATTTATCTGCAATGGCCGAGCCCACATTCCTGGATCCTTTAATTGGGTCTCGATTCCAGGTGTGTTGAAGGGCCGAACTTCATTGTTGCGGATTTTCCCCAGCCGCATGGATTCCTGCCTGGCGCCGCCAGTTGTTGGGCCGGTAAAAATAATGCTTTAGTCAGGGGGTTTTAATGTACAATGGTATTAAACTGGTACACAGATAATTGCTATATGTTAATTAATACATTGATGTTATGGCCAATCGTATTAGTGTTAAAGTACATTGCGTTATTTACATTGCATTCAAGAGCTTATAATATTAAGTCTTCCGTGAATAGATAAGAACACTATCATAAATATTAAGAAGTATATTAATTACTTATCTAAACCGCAATATCCCTGGACAGCAAATGAGAAGACAATAGGTTAACTAATTAAGCATTTATTGACATACACAAATAGTAGTACATATTTACCGCGCGGCATCATACTAGACAAATATAATAATATATCATAAAAACAGTATGCATTATAAGGCCCTAACCACTGAACTGAACTGAAACTCTGGAAGGAGTATAGAAACACTCGTCAAACGGGTCGGTGAAGCCCGGCAACCCTGTAAGAGTAACCCAACTTTTGCCGCCAATCCTATACTTTACCTGTTAAAATAGACATTTTGAACCAACTTTTTCAAGAATTTTTTAAGCAGAAAATTGATAGGTTATTGCTTTAGGAGGTTTTTTACATAATGAAGTTTCGGAAACATGTACTTTTAAAAAAATAGAATTGCGGCAACAATCTTTAAAACTTAAATTCTTTGGAGTACTATTCTTGGCGAGCGATTGGCGACATCCAATGTAAACTGCAAGTCAAGTGTCCATTTTGATCGGCGAGATTATGCCAAATATGGCACATATTCTCCCTAAAGCTGTCGCCAAGTGACCCAAAAAAAAGCTTCACCAGCTTATCATGGGATGATTGTTCCAGAGTTTCAGTTCAGTTCAGTGGCCCTAACCTAATCGTCAAATACAATTAATCCTGGAGAGAAATAAATCTATCAACTCACCCCTTTACAGGAACATGACGTGGAATATAAGGACCACAAGTACCAGAACTTCCTCCATAACACTTTTATCAACACCTAGATTGAACAGTTGAGGTACGGTAATTGGGATAACAACTAGGGGCTCAAGCGGGCACCCAACTCATTGGAAGATACTTAGAAGAAGGACACTGTTGGTGTCGGATACCAACCATCCACAATTCCAATTACTAACACATTTCACAACTCTTCCTCAAGAAGCACACAGGGTAATTAGTTGATTGGAGTCCACCAACAATACGGATCAATACAGCTTTAATTATAGTGAGCAAGTTGAGAATACGCTTAGTCACACGGCGTCTCTGGCAAGAGGGACCCAATGGCACCCATGTCACTTTACGTAGGGTCGGGCCGAGGGCCCAACGGGCACCCAGCCCTCTGTTGAATCTTAGGTTTCTTTTTGGACTCTCTCGTAACTGACTTCAGATCTCGCGGTACACGCCGACGAAATCTCTAAACTCCACCCATGTAAAATGTTGCCCAATTACATAATTTCGGACATCCCCCCAGCACAAACTCCCACCTTCGATTTTAAATTGAGCTTAGGCAGTGGTCAGGATAGTAACAATTACTGGAACCCCATAGGATGTGAAAATCCTCTGAAGTTTACCGAAGGTTCACCCGAAGACATAACTCCAGGTTCCCCCTGTAATAAAACTTCCTGACACTGCCTTTGTGGTATAACGTCATGTCCAACAAAACTCTTTTATGCTGGACACGGCCACAGCGGCGCCAGACAGGAATTCATGCGGCTGGGGAAAGTCCGCAACAATGAAGTTCGGCCCTTCAACACACCTGGAATCGAGACCCAATTAAAGGATCCAGGAATGTGGGCTCGGCCATTGCAGATAAATATGTTGGCTATGAAATCAGCCCAACATTAAGAATAGAAAGTGTCGCCTCTCTTCATCTAAAACACCCAAAATCCCCAAGAAATAATTTTAAAAAAATCTAATGCCGGAACCGCTTGAGGAAAAAGGGACGATATATTTGGTTTCAATTTATTTATAATTTTTAAGGGGTCTGTATATGTTGTTATGCAAATAAAAATTCAAGTCTGTATCCTGAGTATCCTGAAGAACAAGTAATCAAAGTCAAACTGTTTCTTCAATTAACACTGTTTCTAACTGTTTCTTCAAAATAACCTCAAACTAACAGAGCAAAATCTGTGGTCACTTGTAATGAGAAATAGAAAGTGTCGCCTCTAACCAACCGAAAAAATTTAAAAAGAAATAAACTGATGTCGGAACCAGTTGATGAAAAGGGGAAAACTTTCAAATGATGGCACCATATAAAATATTTAGTTTTAATTTGTTTATAATTTTAAATGGTCTATAATTTGTTGTTCAGCAAATATTAAATCAAGTCTGAATTGGACCCAGCATTAGCATCCGGAGGAAGGAGTAACCGAAGAAGCCAAATGGTTCTTCGTTCAAAAGAAGCCAAAATTCTTTAAACCTGAACAAAATATGTGGTCACCCGTAATGAGAAAGAGAAAGTGTCGCCTCTTTACATCAAACAAACCAAAAAAAAAAAAAAAAAAAAAAAAATACGAAAGAAATAATTAAAGAAATAAACTGATGTCGGAACCGGTTGATGAAAAGGGGAAAACTTTCAGATGATGGCACCATATGAAATATTTTGCTTTAATTTGTTTATAATTTCAATAGGTTGATAATTTGTTGTTCAGCAAACACTAATTCAAGTATGAATCAGACCCAGCATTAGCATCCAGAGAAAGGAGTAACCGAAGAAGCCAAATGGTGACCTCTTACCTGAAATAATCAAAACAAAATCTGTGGTCACCCGTAATGAGAAAGAGAAAGTGTCTCCTCTTTACAACAAACAAACCAAAAAAAAAAATACAAATAAAAAATTAAAAAAATAAACTGATGTCGGAACCGGTTGATGAAAAATTGACGACTTTCTGACCATGGCGCCAGAGTGGAGGAAGACTCCTCTCAAGACACCTTTTCTTGAGGAAAGAAAAAGGGGAACACAGTAGAATATCGCGAGTTGCATCATTTGGGAAGATACTTCGGAACTTCTCGGAGGCCTGTTCTTGTTTGTTGATTAGTTTCTTCATTTTCCTCCTTGTGAGCCTCCGAAAGAGAAAGGTAAGATTTTGGCACTGCCTGTTAGTTGATTTGTTAACATATGGAAATGTGCAGGCTTGTTTTTGCGTCAGGGGATGGTCAGTTTTACTCTAACGTTAAATATAATTAGATACTTTGCGTGAATTTCATAATGTCTTTACATTTTAAAAGATTAAAAGGTATTGAAAATATTTCAAAACAATTTTCTACAAAAACGTAACTTTAAACAGTAATGCTTTGAAATTAAAAATTTAGGATTTCTTTAGATTAAAATGAAAATTTTATTTAAAATAACAATTTCTTAATTTTTTCTTCATGTGCATATCCTTCAGAAAAATACTATCAGAGAGTATAGTCAAATCTGAGGTAGTATCAAGCTTCAACTCTACATAATTAAAATAGTGCCCTGAACTACTGAACATATCAATTTAAATGTAACGAAAATATGATTTACGGATTAATCATCAGATAATGATACCCAATCCCTGAAGCACAATGCTCATTTGAATTTGAATTCAAATTATTCGTGAGATGTTTTTCTTTTAATTTGATTATACATTCAAAATATTAACACGAAGAAAAAAACAAGGAAAATGATTTCCCGATGCGTCGAAATTTAAAAATTGCTAAAATTTTATTGATTACCTCGATTAGCAAAATAAAAACTAATGTAAAAAGGTAGTACAATTTCCAAATTAAGCACTTGAATATTCATATATACTTATATCCCTATAAAGTATTAAACCTAGTTTCTCTGTAAAACAATTGTAGATATAGTTTATAGATGACAATTGATGAAATGAACATCCGATATGCTTTTGTTTGGTTAATGGTTGTTGAGGTTGAGGTAATGTGTAATGTTTCTTTTGTGTGAATATACTTAATTTGAGAGAAAAGACTTTCTTAGAATTATTAATTCAATGTTAAACTTCTCTAAAAATTAGATTTTTTAATACCATTCTTAGATTAGATATATTTTTAACAGATATTCTAATTCCTTTCGAGAATTTTCGCTTATAACGAAAAAGTTGAATTACAACTCAATATAATAATCAATATGAATATTGTGCCGATCGAACTTTTTTAATAGTTGAAATTCAGTTTACCCTATTTTACTTCTGATGTAATAACTTTCTAACAAATTTGATATTAAAAAAATGTAGAAAAAACCCAAAGAAAAAACACAAAGGAAAATCTTTATTGTCAGAAAATGAAAGTTTTTAAGACTATATTTAAAAAAAAAAAGATTTTTTTTTAATTTCACGAATTTTTTTTGAATATTTAGGTGGGGAAATAACAAATATTATATTTTCTAAATACTTTTTAATAATTTGCATATTTCTTTTTAAAGTTTTTATCCAAATTTGTGTATTTTCTATAAGTTCTGTAAGTTTTTATTCCAAAAGTTAAAAATATTTTATGAATAAAACTTCCACTTGAAACTATTACTTATTAATACAGCTAACAAATATTATTTTAAAATTTCTCTATATTTTTAGGTAAAAATAAAACAATAATCAAAATCTTTTAAATTAATAAACGACTATTTTTAATGTGAAAATAGTTTTGCAAATGTTTTTTGCAGATGCAAAATTTTGCAAGTTTCATTGACAAATAGTTTGTGACCTATTAAATGTCTTGTCATTTATCAATAACCTGTACCCATTTTTAAGCCTTTGAAAAAGTGTTACTGAAACTCATGACTGCTAATCTCAGTAGAAAATGGCTCACTGTTTCATGTTATAACATTGTAAATCGGCCCTTTTTTACTCAGGTAAAAATGTGTACTGTTTACACTAATTTTTTTCGATACTGTAACAGAACTTCCTGTCACTTCCTCACAGATAAAGGCTTAACTTCCGTCCGAAATTGGATAAATTACATAAAAACATATCAAAATCCTTTTCGTAATCCTTTTAATTGGAAGGAAACTCATTGATGATAAGATGTAATAAATACATAAATTAAAATTAATTTTTTTATAAATGCTTTCGCTACCGGAATCATTTGAAATGAAAGATAGTTCTTGTGATTTTCTGGACATTAGATAGAAAGGGGTATGTCAAATTTCTGTATTAATTTGTATTAAAATCAAATAACTTACGCTTTATTATGGATTATGTTAAAAATGTAAAGCTATCAGACATAAAGCTAATTTTATTCATTTTGCAGTTATATTTTTCCGTTTTTCACACTTTCATTTTCCCGTTGATTATATAATAAATTATGATTTGCTGTTTTAAATAATTAATTAAAAATATTTTCTTTTTAAATATATTCCGGAGATGTTACAAACGATTAATTAAAAAAAAACGTCAAATGAAGCATTGCGATAAAAAGTTCGTTTATATTTATGCAAAAAATGGAAAATTTGAATAACTAACGATATTAAATTTAATTAAAAGAACTGGAATTGTTTATACATTACAATATAGGTTTTCTAAAATTTGTTTAATTTTTCTTGCATACACTTATGCATATTTATTATTTATATATTATTTTAATTAATGTATATGCGGTGGTTTATTGATTGCAAAATCGAATTTAACGATTTGCTTGCAACCGTGAGTTCTTTTAATTAGTTTTAATATCTTTTAAGTTATTATATTCAGACATTATTTTACGAATGACCATAAAAACATTTAATGATTTGATATGCTTTTTTTATATCTGGGAAGACTAATTGTTTTTTTGTTCTAAAATATTAGTACATTTAAATAAAATGTAAGTGTTCTTTCACTTTTTTTATAAATGCTCAAAATACACGTATAGTTAATTATTCATACTTTAGGTAATCCGTTAGTCATACTTTAGTTAGTACGCTATCCTTAATTAATTAGTCGTTAACTTTTCGCATTTTATGGAATTTAAATAAATATTCAAGTTGGAATTTGGAATTACGAAAAAAAAAATTACATTAAAGTACATTTTATGCAATTTAACATAATAAATGACTATTTAAACTGGAGTGTATACTTTGAAGAACGTATTTATTTTTGAATTATTATTAATAAAAATATTATCAATTTTATACACTTTGATAAGCAAGAATATACAAACATTACACTATTACACTTGGTAGCTAATTATTTGAGCTTTAACATTGAAACGAGGATTTTATGGTATAATTTTAAAACCTTATAGTACTTAAAAAACTGCTTAAGAAAATCATATACTTTATTTATCAAATTACATTAAATTTTTTCGGCTTTCAACCTTACATGTTGGGATATTGTTGTTGTAAAAAAATCCTGATGTATTATTTGATTCAGATTAGCAATAATTAACAATGATTGAAATAACTATAAGTTAATTAATTATTAAAAGAACTTATTCTTTTAAATTACCAACTTTTCCTTTAATATTAGTTTTAATATCAAAGAAAACCGTTCATTTTAATATGGATCACATCACGATATTTTGAAGGAAACCAAATGGTCAAATATTATCTAAAACTAACAATAATATTCCAAACTTAAAGATAATTATATTTGATTTGCAATATTTAAAGATAATTATATTTAATATGCAATATTTAAGGAATTGTGTTGCTGAAAAAATAAAACCCTAGTTAACGTTTTCCGTGTTATTGCGGAATTTTAATATATCTCGCTGATTTTTATATATCTTATACTATAATACGAGGAATTGGACCCAAATCGAAAATCGCCCCAGAATTAATAAACTCCGGTAAACTTAGGGGTCTGGGGTTTTTGGCCACGACGAATCGATTGGCACAGGTTTTGAAGCGCTACGGCCAAGCAGTTCGGAGTTACAGATAGGATATTTTCAAACTTCATTAGTTCGCCATAATGGCTACTTTCGTTATGCCATCTGCTAAAGCTATAAGCCTCTGCTTAAGCTTTAAATGTTTAGTTAAGATTTTAATTTTTCAAATTTAAATAAATTCAACCTTGCTTTAAACTTTATTGAGTTTTACAGAAATGGTAACATGAATATTTTTTTAGTTCCAATCAGCAGACGATTTTAGTTCTATTCTGTTCATTGGCGATTTTTGGCGATCTTGAAAATTTAACATATGGTTGCTATACCTATCGAGTTGAATGAAGTATGAAATGGAATGTTTACCACATTTCGACATTTTCGTTGCTGTTCAGCGAAACGCCAATTATCAATTACATTTCATGATTTCATTTCCTATGACTTTTAAAACTTTACCTTTGTATAGAATAGTTCCCTTTCCAAACTCTAACTATACTATAATACGAGGAATTGGTGCCAAGTCGAAAATCGCCCCAGAATTAATAAACTCCGGTAAACTTAGGGGTCTGGGGGTTTTGGCCACGACGAATCGATTGGCACAGGTTTTGAAGCGCTACGGTCAAGCAGTTCGGAGTTACAGATAGGATGTTTTCAAACTTAGTTCGCCATAATGGCTACATTCCTGATGCCATCTGCTACAGCTATAAGCCTCTGCTTAAGCTACAAATGTTTAGTTAAGATTTTAATTTTTCAAATTTAAATAAATTCAACCTTGCTTTAAACTTTATTGAGTTTTACAGAAATGGTAACATGAATATTTTTTTAGTTCCAATCAGCAGACGATTTCAGTTCTATTCTGTTCATTGGCGATTTTTGGCGATCTTGAAAATTTAATGTATGGTTGCTATACCTATCGAGTTGAATGAAGTATGAAATTGAATGTTTACCACATTTCGACATTTTTGTTGCTTTTCAACGAAACACCAATTATCAATTACATTTCATTTCCTATGACTTTTAAAACTTTACCTTTGTATAGAATAGTTCCCTTTCCAAACTCTAACTTTGTTTACAATGGTGCACTTTAACTAATGTGACCAGACGCCCCGCTTTTGGCTGGACAGTCCCGCTTTTTTGTAAAAGTCCCGCAAAGTCCCGAAAAACGAGGAAATTGTAAATAAAATAGACTTTTTTTAATGAATAATCGTTGTAAAACGCTATGACGTCTTTAGAAATTGTTAAATGAAGCTAAAGTCATCAACAAATTGGTGGAGTATGGTTTCTGTTTGCCTGGAGCCGGGGGGGGGGGGGGGGGGATGGAGTGTCCCACTTTTTGATTTTGAAAATCTGGTCACATTAACTTTAACCGGTTATCTTTTCACCAATGGTTTCACAAATTTTCTTATGGTATGATTGTTTTGATAAATCACAATTGAAAATTTAAATCTTCGAGTTAGCTTCGATACCTATTTTCTCCGAGCAGAGCTCGGTCACCCGCTGGTAATCTATAAAAGTCATTATCCGAACTGCGATTGCTTTTCTGCATTGTAAATTTTTTTTGAATAAAGATGACGACAATGTATATGTGGATTCGAAAGAACGTTAAAGAGGATTTTATATTGATTCAAAATATCAATTCGTCAAAAATAATTAGATTTTTACATGTTCTTTTAAACTAATAAGCCCATACTATTTCAGAATTTATCAAAATTTATACATAAAACATAAATATATAACCATTACATAAAATTTGTTTACTTGATTTTACATTTTATAAACTATTAATTTTGCTCATAAATAGGCCAGTTTTCTTGTTTTAAAATATATTTAATTGTAAATTCCAATAATTTTCTGATAATTTTTAAATTGATTGATTTTCGGGACTTACTTTGAGCCAGTATGGAAATTATATTTTTATCTATTAATCTTTTATGGACATGTAGAAGGCTGAAATTGGGCTTTGGAGGTAGTATATATTTTAAAATTGCTGTATACACTCTTTGCCAAACTAATTTGGGTGAATAGAAATATGCAATGGAGAATATCCTTACGCGGATGTAAAGGGTTCCATAAATTATTTGTGAATCCATCCAGAAAACATGTTTAAGACATAAATTTTATTTAAGGTCTAACAGATTTGAATATTATTTGAGAAAATTTCGCAATTTTATCAGAATAAAAAGTGTATTTTAATTGAATTGAATTAAGATCATTTTGTATGTAAATATTACCTTACATGAGTTTCCAACTAACGGGCCAATCGCGCTTTTCCCCCTGCCTTTTTACAATTTGTTTCACCAAAGTTAGGTAGGCATGGAGTTTAGTTATTTATCTGAAACATTCAGCAGCAGATGCTGAACTACATTGTGAAAGAATACAAGTGTGCTGCGCCTTCAACACAGTTTTTGTACTAAAAATACATCATTATTTGGTAGCAACATAATCTTTGTGCTGTTTCAACCATAGAGATAGAAAAACCATGCGCTATCGCCCACTATCTTGAGGGGAAACGGTCTTGAGGGTCAAAATCTGTTTCCTTTGAACACCTCAACATGGCGGCCAGTTGCGTAGAAAATGACAGTACTAAAATTGCGATTTTTTTAGAAGCTGTTTATCTTGAAGCTGTTGGCTCTTTGAATTTTTTTGTAGACGTGGATTGTACTTTTATGATTTATGAATCCAGGATCACTTTTTGGGTAGCTCTATTTCTATATTCAGTGAAATAATTTTAATGTCAGACTCAATTTTTAATGACATTTTATGATTTGTTAGGCTATAAAATCAATAATTCAAAATTAACAAATTAATTAACTACAGAAATTTTCGTTTACTTAATAATATTATTTTTGACACTTACAAAAGGAAATTCGAAAAATTTGCAGTTATCAACTAGAATCAAGCGCAATTTTAGTACTGATTTTTTCTACGCCAATTGCAGCCATGTTGAGGTGGTGCTTCTCCTCTAGATAGTGTGTGACAGCGCACGGTTTTCCTATCTCTATGGTTTCAACATAACTAGTAATAACTGGGGAAACACAATCTTTTCGAACAAAGTTTTTCGGAAGGTACACTACATCGTTCTTGGATTTAAAAAAATTAATTGTAGATTAGAACCCTCAACACGACGAAAAGTCACTCAGAATCGGTAAGAGGTCACTTAATCTAACCAATCAACTTAACATGACTATCTCAGCGTTCAAACTATTTTACATAAAAAAACGTCATGAAACAATCATTTCAAAAACCAGTTAAACAGTTACAGACAGAGCTCATAAAGGATTTTTACATCTTAACGTGTCGTCATTGCATAAATATTTACCAAGTCTGGCAGCCTTGACCCTTACGGGTTCCAAGATGATGGCAAGGTCGTGTTGTGATGCGGAAATACACAAGGAAGACACTGATTGTCCCCATGATTGACATTAAGATCACGACAAGAGGTACCTTTTAGATTCTAAGCATGTTTGGCTGAATAATGATGTTGATTTTTGGAAGTTTGTTAAGATTTGCCAGAAACTGGAAAGGGTTGTGTGTTGTTTAATTAATTCGTAGATGCTGCTGTGATGTAACTTGGCGTTGTTTACTGCATCAAACATTTACACTCTTAAAACAAAAGAGTGAAATCCACTCCTGTTGGAGAGGTGCATTTTCGACACTGGGAAAGAGTAAATATTAACTCAAACTGAGTTAAAATCACTCGTTTGGAGTGATCCTGTCTCAGGTTTAACACACAAAGGATCCACTCCTGTAGGGGAAGTGTATTTTCGACACTGGAGAAGTGAAAATTAACTCAGACTGAGTTAAAATCGCTCGTTTGTTTTAAGAGTGTAGCAGCATAATTTATTGTTTTTCTAACAAGCATTGACTGTTTGCATGTTTCCATGTTCAGATGCTTTTTTACTATCTTTCTGTTAATTAAGGCGAAATGTAGGTATGGTGTATCGTGGTGTTTTGAAACTCATTATCATATTTTAATATTCTATGCACTTTCTCCGGATCCTTTACCTAATTATATGCCTCTAAGAACACATGTTTTTCGCGGTTATTTAATTTATAATTTATTTAATTTTGTGTTACATTTCTGCGCACATGCAAATGTGTTATGATTCTTTAGGACTTCGCTACAACCCGCAACTGTACTAAAAATGTAACGAAATTGTTGAAACACAAAATAGCACACAACTTTTAATTACAATTTCCCGACTTCCAAACTCTGTAATTTTACAAATACGGACAAGAGGTATCATATCAGGCAGCCAGTACGGTATGTCACTAATTCTGATTGATGAAAAACACTTTTGTATGTTTGATCATTACTCGGTGAGAATTTTAAATTAAATTTTGGGTAATGTTCTTAGGTACAAAAGCTACCTCTCTTAGATACAATGTCTCATACTTGCTCGTATTTATTATTTTAAGTACATAAAATAGTTCCGATAGAAAGTGATTGGATATTACAAACTTAGAATTAGCTCAGTTGTATTTTTAACAATAAACCGAACTAAAGCATACCCATCTCTCCTCTATGATATATAGATAAAAATGTTAGATAGAAATAATGTAAAAGAAACTTTAAAATGTATTTCAGATAATTATATGTCTTAGAAAATTAACATTCAACAAATACATGCTTCTATTTATTCAGAATTTATAATTTTACTACATAATTAAAAGTGCATTTTCGACACTGGAGAAGTGAAAATTAACTCAGACTGAGTTAAAATCGCTCGTTTGTTTTAAGAGTGTAGCAGCATAATTTATTGTTTTTCTAACAAGCATCGACTGTTAGCATGTTTCAATGTTCAGATGCTTTTTTACTATCTTTCTGTTAATTAAGGCGAAATGCAGGTATGGTGTATTGTGGTGTTAAGAAACTCATTAAATTTTTTTTAATATTCTACACACTTTCTCTAGATTCTTTACCTAATTATATACTTACTAGCTGTGATACCCGACGTTGCTCGAGTAGAGGTAAAAAACACATTTAATAGTTAATTTAACTATTTTTTTCTTTCATTTGAGTTACATAAGATATGAAGATTATAAAGTAATTTTCCATTTAATTACCCATCTTGGACATAGTAATGATTAAATTAATGACTGCAAAAATGCAAATGTGTTATGAACCTTTAGGACTTCGTTACAACCAGCAACTGTGCTAAAAATGTAACGAAATTGTCGAAACACAAAATTACACACAACGTTTAATTACAACTTCCCGACTTCCAAACTCTGTAATTTTACAAATACAGACAAGAAGTATATGCGGCAGCCAGTACGGTAGGTCACTAATTCTGATTGATGAAAACCACTTTTGTATGTTTGATCTTTACTCGGTGATGATTTTAAATTAAATTTTGGGTAATGTTCTTAGGTACAAAAGCTACCTACCTTAGGCACAATGTCTTATACTTGCTCGTATTTATTATTTTAAGTACATAAAATAGTTCCGATAGAAAGTTATTGGATATTACAAACTTTGAATGAGCTCAGTTGTATCTTTAAAAATAATCCGAGCTTAAGCATACTCATCTCTCCTCTGTGATATATAGATAAAAATGTTAAATAGAAATAATATAAAAGAAACTTTAAAATGCTTTTAAGATAATTATATGTCTTAGAAAATTAACATTCAACAAATACATGCTTCAATTTATTCAGAATTTATAATTTTACTACATAAATAATTGTTTTGGTTATAAATTACTATTATTAAGTTATGTATTTTCATAACTTTATAACAATAACTTACAACCCAGATCACTTATTAATGTAGTTGCTATTAAGTTAGGTTTAAATTATCCATTCCTCGCACTAGAGCTACACGAAGGCTATTGGCGATGGACGACGTTGTAATTTAGAACCGCAATAATAAAGTAAGGGATAAATTCTTTTTTAAAAACTCAGCGTGCAGGACATACAACTAATTTGAAATATTGCAAAAGTTTTTTTTATTGTTTCGGGCAGAAAAAAATCATATTTATAGCTTTTTTAAAAGGCAAATTGAGTGTTAAAATGCCAAAGCTTTTGTTAAGTGTGTCTGCGTGATAAGCGTGGCTCTTAAGTAATGTTATTTTTCGAAGGTCAAAATTCAAATTATAGAGGATCAGATTTTTACTTTATACAAAGTGGTGATGATTTCAGTGGCGTTTTTAAATGTTTATTATGAATTATGTGAAACTTTATCCGTCTACTCGTAGTGTACTAAAATATTGTTTGATAAAAATAATATGGCAATGGACTAATGGAATGACGACGATGCAGAAATAAAACGTAAAATCCACTGATACAGTGGTGGAAATTGATTTATGAACTGGCAGTTTTTTAACAGCATTTCTTTATTAAATGCGTTTTTATCGATTTAAATTTCATACACTATACAGGCTTTGTATTATAAATTATATCCGTAAATAAAATTGTATATAATTTCGCAAAAAATTTATTTTGTTGATATTTTAGTTTTAGCATAGGGAAATTGATTTATGAACTTTTACATTCAATCTCAATGAAAAATTACTAAAACTATTTTTTTTCGTTATTGCTTTCTTGATTTGTATTTTCATAGACAACACGAAACTCTGGGTCAAGCAATTGCCAGTTTTTAATGATTAAGTCCTTCTATTCCATAACTGATACACACTTCATTGACACCATACTCTATTTGAGTAAATTATTCATACCAATTGATATCAGACATTATTCTTTGGGTTTAAGTCATGGCTATTGGCAGTATGATCTAAATGAACAACATTTTGTACGTTAAAATAGTCTACCATTTCGTTTGAAATGTGGATACTTGCATTATCATGCATAAAAATATAATCAAAAGTATACTTTTGCCACGCAAAAAGGAATATAAGAATTTTTTTAGAACTAATCTGCAATAAAGTGATGTTTGTCAGCCCTTTAGAAACAAAACCTTGTTTCTTCAATCATAAGATATCGTTGCCCAAACCATCAAACTTCCACCACTAACATTTCCGCCGAAGACAGATCTTGACTATCTTCGAAGATCCTTTCATTAACAGTTTAAACCATCACATCCATCCAAATTGAATTTTTTTTCATCAGCAAATTTCTCTTTTTTCCCATTTCTCTCAATACACCCCCACCCAATCCATTTTCACGTAGTTATGACCATATTTTAATAGCCTGTTTTATGGTGAAGAGGCAGCTTTGGGCCAGAATTCATTTTGGAACATTTCAAGTTCGACGACGATATCAATATTTGTCCTACTCTTCTGGGAGTTACAGGAAGTGATAGTTTGTAACAAATTCGTCCTGTAATGCACAAATGCAGGCACAAATGGTAGCTTTTTGGGATGCAAGTCCAATAATCGTGCTTTTGTGCCTCGTCCCACGAGGGTTACACCTTTTTTATTGATGGTTTTTGCCCCAGTCAGAATGATTATTCAAATATTTATGAGTTATATTTATTGATCGTATAATTAATAAGCTGATTTCTCTTATAGATTTGTTACAATATTATATAAGGGTCATTTTTTTACCTTTTCGGCTTCAGGCAGTCCCGCAAGCTTTCCTATTTAGTAAAATGGAAATAAACAGATAAATTTCAACAAATTTGGCCTTAATCTTATTTATAAGCAATGATAGTAAGCTCCTGTAAAGTTCAAATTAAGAACTAGTTAAAATATTTGGTACCTGGGTTCAAAATAAATTTGAGTTCATAAATCAATTTCCACCATTTGACATGCTTAAAAACTAAAAATAGATATATTTTTATTTAATATCATTTTTTGAAAAAAATTATGTGTGAAAATCCTTTATTATACTCTGAATATACAACACACAAAGTTCGAACTGTGAGCACTTAATACAAAGCGATATCTGGTGAAAAGAATGTTAGTTCATAAATCAATTTCCACCACTGTAGAGTGCTTAATGGTAATATGAGAGGGAAAATTGTTGTGAGTTGATAAGCTTATACTCTCATAGTAATTCAAACGAACAATCTTATTCGCGGTTTTAGCAGTCCAGTTGGATTGTGTTCATGGCCCTCACTTGTCAAATCAAAAGCAAGTATTTCAAAAATTTCCTTGCATTATATGCACTAAAAACATTTTTAAATACATTAACGCTGCACAAAGTTTTGAAAACTGAATAATTATAAACCCTGTATTTCATAAAATAGCAAAATAATTTACAATCATGTTAAAAATTGCACTTTTTTTAATAAGTAGTCCCGTGCATAACAGGAGAATGCACTTTTTCATTAACTAATTCCCATTAATGTTTGTAAAAAGTATCACAGCTCTACGATGACTCTGGTGCAAGTTTAAGTGATTTATGTGCAATTAAATTTGTATTCTCAATTTGCAATTTTGTATAAAAATAGGTTTTTACATTTCAATTTCCATTCTTTGACAAATTAAAACGAAAGCTTTAAATTTTAAGGAAATTTGCGAAAGGGAATCTATTATCAATAACGAATTCAGTGTACGTAAAAGTCATGGTTAGAATCAAATTGTCTCTTTTGACAAGATTATTTTAAAGCTGTTTAAATAACAGAAAAATATGGGGAGTTATTACCAAACTTTTTTTCTGTATTTTGACGTTTTGCCGAAAGAACCACATACTTACCATGTTCGCTCAATAATTCTTGGATGAGAGTAACTCTAACCGACCTGGTCATTGACATCGCGTTGAAAGTGACAACATGTCTACCACTCTTCTGCAAACCTCATCAGCTGGAGATGAGTTTTATTATTGTTTCTGGAGGGCATGGTGGCAGATACATAAAAAAAGTGGTCCACTTCGGTAGCTTGGACACGTTTTCGGGATGACCTGAGGGTGACCTTGGTTTTGGGTGGTGTTGCATGTGAAGTCCTTCTGCAGAAGAGTTTCTTAGTGTTTTTGTCCTTTTTCTCTCTCTATTATTTTGGTTTTGAAACAAAATATACACTTTGGAATATTTAAGAAGATAAAATGTGTTTGGTTCTTATTACACAGAAGACTTTTTTAATGTGAAGTTCTACAGTTTCGGTTATCACCTTTACAGTCCGGTTTTAATCACCTTTAAGTGACAAAGAAACAGCATAATTAAATTAAATGTAATTTAGTAATTAAATTAATGTGCTGTAATTAGAATTTTGATCCAATGACTGTGAGGTTCGAGAGGCATCAACATAAAGGTATTGCATAATGCATAGCAGCTTGTGGAGCAGTTGGATTTTGTTCTCAAAAGGTTGATGAAACATTGAGCATGGAACAATTTAGTAATGGAGTGGTAAAGTAATTAATAAGACTAAAAATATACAAATACATTGTATCCCTGACCTAACCGTGACAGTGCTATATAACACATAGCGTAAACTACGGTAGAGATATTTATCCCTCACCTCACCACAAATTAGTATAGCAATAGCTTTGGCTGTTTTTTTAACCTTATTCCACAATGCCATTATTTTACCTCTCATTAGTTAACTAAACCCACATCATGACAAAATTTAATTTGCATTCACTGTGTTATCGTTAAAGTGTTGCCATCAGCCAATGCTGGGAATGTACATGTAATGTAAAATTTTTTGAGTGGTACCTTCGAAAAAGTTTGCTTTACTAGCACACTGATCGAATGCACTAATCTTCCGCACTTAAACGCTATGAAATAAGTTGCTTATGTGACACTTAACGCCGTGTAAAAATCCATTTGCTGTAAAGCAAACATTACAGCATTATGGCAATAAAATTAACCACAAAATGTGTTGTAATTTTGCAGTGTAATTCCTCGATGTTTTATCGTATCATATTTCATATAATCACTAAACAATTATATTAATTTTACAGCAATGAAAATTTTAATTATCACTCCGTTTTTGAAAACGGCAAATAAATTAAACGCATGTTGAACATGCCTAAGGGTCCAAATGATGAAAAAGATTGTAACCGCAAAACTAACCACAAAAGGTGCCGTTTTAAAAAAATTTCTTTACGGTGCAATTACTCGATACTCGACGTTATATCAAATCCTTACACTCTTAAAACAAAAGAGTGAAATTCACTCCAGTTGGAGAAGTGCATTTTCGACACTGGAAAGGAATGAATATTAACTCAGACTGAGTTAAAATCACTCGTTTGGAGTGATCCTGTCGGAGGTTTAACACATAAAGGATCCACTCCAAAAGGAGAAGTGCATTTTCCAGACTGTAGGAGTGAAAATTAATCAGACTGAGTTAAAATCGCTCGTTCGTTTTAAGAGTGTATATCGACGTTATATCACATTTCCATATCCTTCAACAGCTATAATACTTTCACAGCCATTTCAAATCTTTAATTCTAACACCTTTTAATGAAAACGGAAAAAAATAAGACGCATGTGTTGAACTTTCGCAAGGGTCCCAATGCTTAACCATTTCAGTCCCAGTGATGCCATTTGGCATCATCACTTTCAATATTTTTTTTATAAATGGTTATGCACCGTTATGACATGCAAACACACATCATTCGATTCTTCACACTCTGTTCTATTAGACAATATTTTACATTAATCTCAATAGAAGTCAGAACTACTATTTTTCGCATTCAGAAAATAGCTAACAAGCGTTTCACCTGATTTTTGAAAAGTTCACTTCAGTTCCTCATATTTAAAACACAATTTAAACTATTTCGGTTAAAATAATTATTAATTTTTTTTTTAATAATATGGTCAGATACCTTAAAACATATAACTCGAAGGGTTTTTAGGTAATATATATATATTTTTATTTTGTTGTTTTCCACAGTTAAAAAATTTCGGCATTATTTCAAAAACCATATAAAAATCAAAATGAATTTTTTTTCTTGTGGAAATCTTATATTTGACATAAAATAAGCTTGTTTTGTGAATGTCAGATGTTTCTGTAGTGTAGTCAATTTTTGGGACTGAAAGGGTTAAGAAGCTTGTGAAAAATAACATTTTGTCACTTGTTGTACATCCCAAGATTGTTGCCCTCCATGTCTGGAATAACCCACATGAAGCCTCAGGATGAGTGAGAGTGATTGAAGAAAATGACTGGTTTGGGAAGACTTTTATTTGATTCAAGTCAGGAAATGAAAAAAAGATTTAGGCGGCATAATAGATTCCTTGATTTGACTCGGTATAATAAATTTTTGTAAACAAGAAAGATTTGTTCTGTAGTTGAATTCGATGTTTTTTTTAATGTGTGTGGTCCAGAAAGACTTGCATTGAATTAACAGTCCCAGTGATGCCATTTGGCATTATCATGTTTCTGATCATTATTTAAAAAAAAAAAATACGGATGGCATCTATTGGGATGAATATAAAATATTTTCCAAAGGAAAAAAGTTTGAAGAATCGAATAATGTGCTTTTTGATATCATAAATGGTTAGAGTCGGTCAGAAATTTCGAAAATGATGATGCCTTATCGTCATTGGGACTGAAAGGGTTAATAAACCACCAATGAACAAGTTTCTCACTTATGAGTACGAAATAGAATATATATTAATTAAAATCATCATATAAGTAATCAAATACTTATGCAATTGTGGGGCTGGGGAGCTTAGTTGGTAGGGCCCTTGCTTTACGAGAGAAAGGTCCTAGGTTCATATCCAAATAACAGCCGACCTATTAAAGGTTTTTGAAGCCGAAAAACTATAAGTCCGACGAGTAACAGCCTGTGTAGAGGGAGTGCACTCTAAGTGTGTACCTTTCAGAAGCTGCGCAAGATGTCGCTCCTAAAAGTTGCGTTAGATGCCTAATCAGGTGTCAGCTCCTCGTGTGGCTCTTGCGTCACGGTGATTCAACGCAACCTAATAGTTACTTAATATTTATAGATATCCAATTGGGAAAATTGATAATTATTCATAGACGATTAATTAATGAAAATTAAAATCACAATGAATATTTATAACCAATAAAATAGGCATCAAATAGTTATTTAACGTTCAATGTTTGGACAGTATCGGCACTATTATAGATTTTATTTGTAAATGTTAAAGGTTCTTTATTTGATGCCCAGTGGCTTAGTGGTAGTGCTTCGCATTGCCACGCCACATGTCCGGGAATCGAATCCCGGATTGTGCGAGGTTGACCCATCCTTTCATCCCTTTAGAGGGTCAATAAAGCGGATACAAAGCATGCTTGGGAGCTAAGCACTGAGCGTGAGGCTAACCACCTTACCGGGACATATGCCTAGCTGCCCAGAGCCCTAGGTCACGAAAGCTAAAATGGGCACGGCAGGCCTTGGTCCAGTAATGGGCTGTTGCGCCGAGGAGTTTAGAGTTTAAAGATTCTTTATAATCTATGAAATAATTATTTAAATATCAATGTTTGGACAGTAGACAATGTTTAGGTATTATTTGTAAGTAAAAAAAGTATGATATTGTGTTTCTTTTTAAGTAAACGTTCTGTTGTTGCCCACCAGTTGTCCTTGCAATCTGAATGAAATACCTAACCTGACGCATCATATTAAGTGAAAATTTGTTTTAAAAGGATTGTCTTACATCATAAAATGCTTTGGGTCGGTGTATTTTTGTTTGTTCCTTTATAATATAAATTTTCTCTCTAAACTAACGAAAGATTCATACGAAATTGTTAAAATTGTGAAATCTCAAAATAATAGTGTTGTAGTGGTTTGATCAAGGATAAATGTTTACATGACCAGCAAATTGTGGGACATATATAGCCATTTTGGTCGGGAAAAATAAGAAAACCCTTCGATGATATTTATCGCATCACGCATTTCTCCATTGCTAAACGAAATATCCATGTTTCAAAAGTAATCTTGGGAAATTCCCAGGAAATCTGACAAGTTGTTCTCATTTTACGCCCAAAATTGTAACTTACACTAACTAATTATATTTAAACTGTACTAGAGATTAAAATAAGACCAAAAGTTTTTTTTTAAGTGTTGACGTGTTTTGTGAAACCTAAATAGTTAAATTCAAAGATCTAGATGCAAATCTCACTCTTTGAATCAAGGATTATAATCATTTTTCAGCTAATTAACATATTTTTGTGCTGCTTTTGGCAATTGAGTTATGGAACATTTTTGCCGAAGCGTGAAAGAAAACAAGTGTCATATATTTGCTGTTTTTATTTATATATTTTTTATTTCCTTTGTTAAATTATTTTTAGTTATTTTCTGACATTATATATCACACCATGTGGGGAAAGAGGAAGTATCGCAGAAATCTGATTTAAGAGCCATAATATAAAAAATTTAATTCTAGCTCTTAAAAAAATCTTATATCTCTTGGTAGAATAGTTACGGTTCAGTTGGTAATATAATTTTATTTTTATATTAGAATGTAATGGGAAAAATAAACTTCAGCCTATTTTCATAAAAAAAAACCTAACTTTTTGAATATAAATCATTTTTCTGCGCACGGTGAGATACATTCTGAAACATACACCGATCTTAACTACAAAAAAACCCTACAAAAACCCGAATCGTTTCATTAGTGTCAGAAGTACTTCTAAAGTTACGACGACCGTAATTAAAAGTCACTACACTTTACAAAGTTCAGATTATTAAGTGCGTAGTTGTAAATGATAGTAAGCAACTGTCAGTCTTACTCAGATCTTATTCAATACATGTGACGCGAACAACATTATACACTATACATAAATTTTTTTATACTTTATATGTATTGGTGCATGGTATTTGCATTATGCCCATTTGCTTATGCCGATTTATTTATACCCTAGAAATACATAGCCTAATTATACGATATGTTAGAAAATAATGTTTGTTTAACTATTTCTTTGAATTTAAATCTCCAATAGGACAAGATTATTTACAAAAAAGCAATGAAAATTTTGATATATAACATTATATAAATGAGCTTCTAAATAATTTTATTTGGTTGATTTAATAGTACTACGTATACGCTGAGTAAAATTTAAAAAAAAAATTCTAATATAACATTTTTATTGATATTCTAAAATTTAGTGAGAAAGCTATGGAACACAAATCATTATCGATGCATATTTTATACATAAGAGTCAGTGGAACTCATGCATTTTAACTCATGCCACTTCACTTCTTTATTAATCGAAACTAAATTTTAACTGACAGTATAACAACAAACTTTATTTTAAAAAAAGATGTATTTATAACTCATCATTATTATTATTAACTCTTTATAAGGAAACAGTTTCAAAACAAAAAAGATCCCTGAACATTCTCTCTCTGAAGGTTAAAGATGCCCGATTACCTTTCACACTAATTTCCATTTTATGAATTGCAATAAATAATGCTCAGGTGTCGACCTCTTCATTTGGGCAGGTTGCTAAATAAATACGCTTAATTAAGAACGTTTAAGTTCTTCTTGGCTTCTAGAAATAGACAGCCGGAAAACGTAAACCCATAACCAACAAAATAACGCTTGATAAATGGAGGGATCAGAATACAAGGGAACCAAGTACACTTTATGTCATTTTCGAGTCAGTAGCCCAATCGCATGAACTAAACGACCCGGCTGCACACCTGTTAGGGAGCTAGCCTTTGGAGCTTCTGGGTTCGGGTTCGAATGGATGGTAAGGCATGTATGTTTGTGTTTGTCCCGAGTATATGCGGAGAACATGCTCGTTAAATCTGTTGGGTCCGAAAGTCCTGTACGGCGGTCATTGCGCAGTTTCCCACGGGTACAGGTCCCAGGAGACTATTTCCCTCCCCTTCAGGGACATATCCAAATTGTGGAGGTAGTGCGCGACAGATGGCAGCATCTGTCACGTATGTGTGTGTGTTGTGTCGAAGGTTCATAAACGGGTCTCTGACTAAGCACACAAGCCTGAAAATATAATGTCTACCAACCAATTGCATGAACTAAATGGAATTTCAGTGCAATAATAAAAAAAAAGTCATAGTTCATCTAACACACGCTAAGCAGCAACAAGTTCTGGTTTGGTATGGTATGCACATATATATTCCAGCTTGTGTGCTTGTTCAGAGAACCGCTTATAAGCTTTTGTCAAGTGGGACAGACACAGAAAGAGTTTTTGCTAGCACAAGAGACACACACAAAGAAAGGACAACACAAACACATCGACAAATAACAAGAGTTATTGACGGTCACAAACATCCATGCCGGACCGGGATTCTAACCCAACCCCAGCAGCTCCAAAGGCTAGCATCCTAACGATTGCGCCCATCGGGGCGGCTCAAGTTCTGATGTTAATAGGTACTAATTTTGTATGAAGATTTATCTTTAAACCTCTATAGAACAAAGAAACTTTTTATGGACTTGGATCACTTGTATTATGACATTCTGAATCTATCGTAACCTCTACAAATCATAATAATAATTCGAGGCGATTTCCCAACAGCCTTAAGTAAAGTCCGGATATCGTAAGTGCTCCCACCTCCTACTTAACCTTAAGGCCCTGAACCTTTTACTGGGAGCGCCCTAAGGGACAACCCTTGATCGTGCAAGGTCAACCACACACATTTCTTATGGAAAATTATTACATAATGACGCCAACTGACGAAGAAATAGAACCTGCGATGAAAATTAATATTCATCCTATGTATTTTTAGAAGGCAGGCTTTGTACTGTGTGGGAAGGTGTCTAGCAGGCACTGTACATTCTTCTACATTCAGCATTTCGAGTCCTTTAAGTAAATGGTTAGAGCCTATTTTATTGCATGTGAGGCCCTGTTTTAACTTTAATGCAGACCTTTTAACTTAGAAAAACTAATTTTTCAACTAACCAATAAGGTTAAAATGAAAGGGTATTTTTTTTTTAAAGTATAAACTCAATACAAATTGAAATACAAAAATTTACGAGCAACAAAAGGCCAAAGGCCGAGAAGAGTTGGTCCAAAGCTTACTAACTTTTTTATAAGCCCAATACCTTTCAATATTCTTGTTGAAATCTTTTACTCTCTTTGAATGTACAATATAATCTAGCAAAATATTCCACTCATAGATAACTTATTAATGTAAAAATAATGATTTCTTTCCTTCTTTATGAAGTAGGCCTTTTTTTTTTTTTAATTCTGACCAGGTCTCCCGGGTTGACTATTTAAGTTCTAACTTCAGAAATCCATCCTATTTGAATAATTTGCATAACTGAATTATATCTTCTCACTCTTGTCTTTCTTTTTTACCCCAGGGAATGCATGTTTAAAGATCTTATTCTGCTATTATAACCAAATACCAAATAAGCTCTTATAGTCAATAACCAAATGAGCCCCATTAATACCAAATAAGAACTTGACCATTATTGAAGCATTATTCTGAACTATGTTAACGATCCAGCATTATATGCCTATCATTCTTCTTTTTCTTTCAACTTTACCCAGGTTAATCGTTATTTTGAAACACACGTTCTTAATGAAACAAAAATTATAACAAGGTGGGATGCTCCTTAAATTTGTCTTATAATGTCTGCATTAAAACTTTTGATACATCCCAAGTAAAAGGTCAATGTTCAAGAATCAAGTACATTCACTCAAAGCCCTCATTAATACATTTTCACTTAAGTTTTAAGAATGTGTCAGAAACAAATATTAATGTCCTTTCAACTCTTTAGGATATTTTTAGAAGCAAGACCCAAGTTTTTAGGAAGAGACAGCAATCTTTCTTGAAATCTCTATTTTTACTGATTAGATTTCGATAAGATAATTTATTTTTTGTTAAGTTTTTAATTGCAACTGTCAAGTATTAATTGCGTCTGGTATTCAATGCTGTTTTTGTGAAACTTTAATTTTCCAAGTTATCATAAGAAATATTCTACTATTGTATTCGCTAGGGAAAAGTTAACTTAATGTCGAATAAATAGGTAAATTTACTGTTTTTATTTTTTAAGTCCCACTATGTCTCTCTAAAAGTTGTATAACTAGATCCACTTATTATGTTAATTCCATTCCATTTTTATAACCGTAAAAACCTTTCTTACCTAAAAATCGTAGTGTTTGATGTCTGGCACGTAAAAAAATCTAATGGTAAATGCAGTACAAGAACCAATTCGTAACCCATAACAACATGCTATTCTTTATTTTAAAGTACCATTAACGTATTTCTGTTCATATTTATAATGCCTAAACAAAACATCACTAGACTGAAGGAAAATTATTATATTTATATTTACCATTGTTTCGAGTGAACATCTCCTTACATTAAAATTAAATATGATATTATTAGAATTGAAAGATCACATCTAAATTTTTTTACTACATTATTTTGTTTTAGGTTCCAACTAATGTTTGATACCATAACAAAAGTTATTTTTCAAAGTGAATTGCGAAACTAAAGTATAGAATTATTTTGATTCATGATCTACAAGTTCTAGTTTTGTAGGATATTGCTCACAAGAATAATATATTGCTCGTAGAACTATAATTTGTAATTGTGCATTAAATATTAGTTTAATATGATAAAACCAATGCGTAGAAAATTAATGTAATTTACATGCATACTTTTACGGCTGTCTTGAACATTCAAAAAAAAAAAAATGGTTACAATTGTAATACATATATAATATGTCATTTATACTTGACCTGTTATTGCAATTTTAAGCATACCAGCAAATTAAATTCTAAACATATTTAAAGATTCCTTTATTTTGACTTTACCTATTTTAGAACCATACTTCGATTTTTCACAATTTAATTACCTTAAAACTTTTTTTACAGAAATAATTAAAAAAAAAACATGATTTTCTGAGCCACTTTTCTCGGATGTATTGAATATTTTCACAAACGATTTGCTAAACTTATTATATGTAGCTGACTTGAAGGAATCTTAATTTTAAGTTTTGACATTGGTTCAAATATTTTTTAAATATTCAATGAATAATTTTTTACAATAAAATATTCGAACTTATATCAAAAAGTTGGATGATAGAGACTTGTAAGTCAGTCATATTTATCAAAAAAAAAAAAAAAAAAAACGAAAGTAAAAGTATTCAAAACATCTGGAGAAATGTGGTCTAAATTGAAATTACATTTAAATTCCAATGTAGTTAAATTTTTTTTCAGTATTTTTCCCTTAATGTATGAGTATTAAAGATACAAATATATTTTTTCGGGATGAAAAAAAATCATGCATTAGAGGGTAACGTAAGAACGGCAAACATTACCGAGACCTTTGCGTGTGAAACTTGCCTAATATACCTTGATAGATGAATAATGAAACGCGGTTTACCCTTGTGGCGGATTACAACGAAAAATGACATAAGGGATCATTATTCTTGTTTTCCACTTTCCGTTCTGAGTTCGTTTATTATTGACCTAGATACGGCTATTGTGGTTAAGACGCTCATGTTTTATATATTCGTAGTGAACAACCACATTCGTGTTGCAACTCTTATGCCAGTTTCACAAGAAACGGTTCCGGAATTGTTCGCCGTACCTAATACGGTGACAGGGTGATAGCAGTGGCAATGTTAAGTCAATTACAAATTTCACGATCGACGGAAATGATAACCGTAGTTACAGGGACTGTGGGGGGCCCAGTGGTTTAGGTCTCGGTCTCGAGATCGGAAGGTCCCACGAACGAGTCTCGGTACCACTGAAGACCCATCGAGTGCGGAGTACGTGCTCGTTAAATCTGTTGGGTCCGATCGAAAGCCCTGTGGGTGGTCCTTGCGCAGTTTCCCAAGGGTACAGATCCCTGGAGACTATTTCCCTCCCCTTCAGGGACATGTCTAAATTGCGGAGGTGGCGATAGATGGCGGTATCTGCCTCGTATGTGTGTGTGTGTGTGTTATGTCTGTCTTACTAAGGTTTATAAGCGGGTCTCTGACCAAGCACACAAGCCTGAAAATATATGTCTACCAACCGTAGTTACAGTTCTCATTAGTGATAGTGTTTCCCCTTTATCTACAGACGGCAATTATAAATACGACATATTAGGCCGCTGTTTAACTCATCGTTTAATTTGGAGATGATTGGGGAAGGTGAAACGTTTGGATTGACTTTTTCGGTTTTAACACATTTATATGCCTACAAAGTGAGAGTAAATTGTTCAGAAAACTTTTAGCTCAATTTTCCTGCACCAATTCGTTATGTCCTGACGGTGCAAAGTAACATTTAAAGGACCGCTGTATTACTTTTCATTGTTCGTTTGAGGGGAAATATATGGTAGTGGGGCTTTTATTAATGTAGTATTCTCTTTCAAAACGTAAAAGACTAAATTGGTAAATTATATACTCTCGATGAACTTTCAACGTTTGTCAGGATAATCAAGAAATTATAAGTAGATGGGAAAAAAAGTAAAAAAAATAATCATATTATGCACTTGTAATACTTAAGTGCATTTTCTATTCAAACTATTTTTTACTGTAAGACATTAGTATTAATATCACATCTAACTTTAAAATAGGCAAAGGCAAATAATTAAAATTAATCTTAATTCAGAGCATTAAGGGTTAAACGCTGCTACTGATAATGCAAGGCATCACATATTTAATGTAAGTGTTTCACCCGCTCAAAAAAAAAAAAAAAATGCTGTGGAGTACAACATTATATATAACTGTATAAATAAAATTGTACTGTATGTATTTTAAATTGTAGGTTATCTTTTAACTCTAATATCTTTATAAATAAATAATCCGAACACGGTGGATAAAATGAAAATAAAATTAATTTTGTAGTAATACTTTGTTTTAGCATTATTAATGAGGTTATTGTTATAAATGAGGTCATTAATAACTAAATGATATTTAAGGATGATAGATAAGGAGTAGTAGTTTTTTTATGCAATGTATAAATAATAACTATGCATTATGTGATTCATTAAATAAGTTCTCATGATATGTTACGATATTCATTTGTTTTAATTCTGAAAGATTTATTTTAATTTCTTATGCCAGACTATTGTAGCGAAGAAAATGCAAAACAAAAATATTTTTATTAAATTAATGCAAGGCATAAATTTTACGGGTGGTAAATGATTTGATCTTACCTACACAAATTGTGTTAATAATGAATAGTAGTGTAAAAATGATACACATAATCTTTGAAAATAAAAGATTTTCCCACGTAATATGATCTTTTATATCGATTTTTTCATTTTTTTTTCAAATGTTTGTTTTGCATTGTGTATGTCTAATTGTGCTTGATGGGTTGATTTCGTAGTCCCAAACATTAAATTTAAATAGCAGTTTGCATTTATATAAAAATTTTCTAAATATGGAAAACAAAATTTTGTTTTCATTAAATTTATGATCTGAACACAAATCATAGAATTTCAGTATCTTTTCATAGAAATGGTATAATAAATGAAAATATTTTTAATTTAAATTATCACTTTGGAAGAACGTTTGTGCGCTTACGTATTAAGTTTAAGAACAAAAATTTCACTTAGTTGTCATGAGAACCAATCAGATTTATACACATATATTCTTCACATGAACACATTTTCCAAATACATATATAATTCGAAAAAGTATGTGTTGATATTGATTTAGAAAAAAGTAATCTTTAATATTTACCGCGGACATTTTATTTTCATGTTCAAGTTTGAGGTATTTAAGCTCCAACAATGAACATTTCTTTGTGCATGAATGCAAAAAAAAGTTGTATCAGTCTTTCTGTAATTAATAATTCAATCTAACATTGTTTTTGAGGCAAAATGGCTTTAAAATTTACTACTGGAAATATTTTGGTAAGAACTTCAAATTTTTGCTTGATCCATGGTGATACGTTTTTTTAATACGTTTAATTTCTGAAGTCCCACAAAAGGATTATTACTTTTTTTTTATGAATTATGCAGAAACAGAAACGTATAATAAAACGTCCATTTGAGATTTGAAAGAATGGTCTTCAGGATGCATGGTCATATCATACATTTTGTAGTTTCAGTACCAAGTTCATTTCAAGTTTTTGGGCAAGAGATATTTCCTAGGAGAAACTTTCTATCTCATAACAGATTTTTTTTCAGTACAATGAGTCAAACCTTTCTCCTTAAGATACTTTTTAAATTTACCTATTTTTCCTGCCGGTCCGCCGGTGGTTAGTGGCCAGTGGTTAGTGTTCTAGCCTTTGGAGCTGCTGGGCACGAGTTCTAATCCCGGTAAAGGCATGGATGTTTGATGTTTGTGTTTGTCAATAAACGTTGTTATTTGTCCATGTGTTTGTGTCGTCCTTCTTTGTGTGTCTCCTGTGACTGTCTCTTCTGGCGAGCTGGGTAATGGGCTATAAAGCCTACACTCTCCCTTCTAGAGAGCGCAATCACTGTCATTTGTCATACCTATTTTTCCTTTACAGGTCCACTGGTGAAATTCCGAACTTCATCCAGACTCAATCCAGGGCACTGTAAGCGATGTCGCGGCCTAACAACATGATGGGCCGGTACACCGGCAACACCAACATGAACGGGAGTGACAACTACAGCAGAGCCGAGTACGCGAAACTGCGCGAGGACATCGAGAGGACGAGGCGGCAGTCCGGACACCAACCTAACCCGAGACGTAAGAGCATGCCGCATCTTAAAGTACACTCATAAAACGAACGAGCGATTTTAACTCAGTCTGATTGATTTTCACTTCTCCAGTCTTGAAAATGCACTTCTCCGAAAGGAGTGGATTCTTTGTGTGTTAAACCTCCGACAGGATCACTCCAAAAGAGTGATTTTAACTCAGTCTGAGTTAATATTCACTCCTTTCTAGTGTCGAAAATGCACCTCTATAACTGGAGTGGATTTCACTCTTTTGATGTGTAATCGTTTCCGGCTGCCTATTTCTAGCCTCCATTAGGAGCTTTAACACAGCCAATAAACGCCTCGCAATTAAGAGCCCTGGTCAAGTGACGAGGTCGACACCTGAGCGAGAACCTAACGGAACTTCGAGCGACATTGTACGCTGAAGCCGTTGGGACTTCGGACTCCACAGATTTAACGAGCACGTCTGTCCCAGTGTACTCGGGCCCATCCGTCACGAGTTGGATTTTCTACTCTTTCCCAGTACAGATATCCGATTTATAGGATGGCTGGCAGTAGGTGGGATTCGAACCCCCGCACTCTTGAGAAGGCTGAATCCTGAGGCAGATGCCTTTAACCACTCGGCCACGGACGGGCCCGCATCCTATATGAAGGGAACCATTTAAATGAGAAAATCTGCATTTGAAAATACTTTACGGTTGACTGAGAAGTACGCCGCTTTTAATTTAAAATAACTTTTGAAAAAGCAGTTTCCCCTTTCATATTTGAGATTGAAAAGGATAAAAAAAAAATTGTAAACTTTACTGAACGACAGTGGACTTAAGAAATACCTTAAGATTCATCTTTCGTAAGAAAAATAGAAGAGTATTATACAATTTTAATGAGTTTGTGGCCTTTAATTCTGTTTCTGGCGCAAATGTTCGTAATTGTGAATCTTCTTGTGAATCTAATGAATCTTGTACGTGAATCTTCTCCAAACCCTTAGCCAGGATTTAATTAGCCAATTTTTATTGAATAAACATAACACATTTTGATTTTTAATTGGATTTCCATAACATGCTATTATTTTTTAAATTATAAATTAAATTCATTTTTTGTGAAAACTATTAATAATAATTTTTAATTTTATTATAGTGGGTCCTCCGCCAATATCGGTTGCAGGAGTAGAGCTCTATGCACGAGAGAATGCCAAACTTCACAACACCCACCAGTACGAGCTTCTCAATACTAAAGATTCCCCACCACTCATCATACGGAGGGGGCAAACATTTTACATGGCGATTCGCTTCAAGAAAACGTTCAATCCTGCTGTTGACACAGTAAGACTGCATTTTGAGTTTGGTAAGTGTGTTAAAGTTAAATATTTGTTCCTCCTGAACATTCTACTTTTCCCGTGTTTGTAGAGGTTTAAAAAAATTGGGTGGTTTAAGACGCCCCTTGTTTCAATACAGTGCAATGCTGGCTTTTGAATTGAGAAGCTGTTCAGAGTCATCACATAGCTCCCTATAGAGAAAAAAGCCATTTGGCTGTACAGTTAGATTAAATTAAAGTGTCGTAAAATTTACATTCACCAAAGTATAACTAAGTTATAGGGACTGGTCTTTTCATAACAGATTTTTGTCGATTATAAATTAAATTAAATTAATCTCCAATGTCCTCCGAACCGGACACCTCGGTTATACTTCAACTAATGTCACTTGTGCAACTAGACCTTTTAATTGTGTTACGGTCTGCCTTTTTCAATTTAGGTAAACCAGACAGAGATCAGTTATGAAACTGAAATTAAGTAAAATAAAAAATAAAATGCCATTAAATTAATATTTTAGTCGGAGACATTGTGAGGAATGCTAAGAATATATACGGTCTCCCTTCATGCTAAAATCAAAATTGGAACTAAGCCTGACTTTAATCCAACTAAGAACCTTGTTATCCACTAGGTCCCCCGCCGTACTTGATGCAAAAAGGAAACCTCATCAGCCTGCCTCTCACTAACGCGTCTTTGTTCACCCGGGAGAAATCCATGTGGGATGTCCGCACTCACCAGCACCAAAACCAAGTCGTCACCATCGATGTCCAAGTGGCAGGGGGCGCACCTGTAGGGGTCTGGAAGATGAAGGTCCTGTCTTATGTCACGGGAAACCTCAGCGCCCCGCCAGAGGTCTATGAGATACCACAGAACGTGTATATACTGTTTAATCCCTGGAGTAAAGGTGAGGTTATATCTGCCTTAGCAGATAGTAATAATTTAATTTAGTTCACCTAATAATGACAATTGAAGAGTACACGGGAAGAACCGATTGATTTATTAGGCGGACGCCCGCAATTGTCTGCTTGGCGAACATTGGCGGCAGAAAACTGGTTTCTCTCTTTCTTCTTCGCTGGTCCAAGCGTCGGGATTGTCAATTGCCTGAATCTTGGTAGCTAGGAACCACAGAGATAGTAGTAAAAGTATTAGAGTGGAAGATAACGTGACCTATAACACTGGCTTCATTGGGGTTCTTCTGGGAGCTCCTTGTGCGTCTCGTCGTTAGCATTGGAGGTCACGTGATCTGCCACTCTATTACTTTAACTATGATCTCTGTGGTAGGAACTGGTTTCCTAACACAAGTTTAGGCGATTATTCGCTATCATCGCCAAAGTGGCCTGCTAAGGAAACTTCTCTACAAAATCAATCGGTTTTTTTCCCCTGTACTCTTCATATGTCTTACCAGATGGTAATAATTTAATTTAGTTAACCTAATAATGAAAATTGTAAAGAAAATTTGAACTTTCTGCTTAAGTTAATCATAAAAACAAAATTTAATTCTTAAATGTACGCGTTGATGGTATATCCAAAGTCTTTGTTGATGGATTAAGTGCAAATATATTACGGTATTCAATTTTCATTTATATCAAACAAAGTGCTAATATAGTTCTATACGTTTTCTAGTAATTCTTATCAAAATTGGAATTTTGTAGTTGTTTTTTGCCGTACGGCAAAAATTTTAAAAATTGAAATTATTCAAATTCCAATGCAGTTATTTTTTTTTCAGAATTTTTGCCATAATGTATGAGTATTAAAGAAACAAAAACATATTTTTTCGGGACTAAAAATAATGCTGCATTAGTGGGTTAAAATTATATATTATGACATTGTTGGGTGACATTAAATTTTAAGGAGCCTTATACTAATTGACTACAGAAAGATATAAAGATGCGTTTACTATAATTATTCTGGTCAGACTCAGGGTAGCTCTATTCAGCCTGTAGAGATATAAAGTTAGTTTTAAAATAAGAAAAAAAAGTTCAATTCTTGCATTGTTGTCAATATAATATTTGTAAACTGTTGTATAACCATATTCTAAAAATAAAAATTATTTTAGAATTGTTAGGTTGTTTTGATAACATTCATAATATACATTCACAGAAGATTCAGTGTACTTGGACAAAGAACCCGCTCGTAAAGAATACGTCCTCAATGACGTTGGTAAAATCTTTGTTGGAACTCAGAAAGAACCCAGAGGTCGCCGGTGGATCTATGGACAGGTAAGATTGATACATATCAAGCTCTCAGCACATATTTAGTGGACACATAGTTGCATAAAATACGGTTTTAAACTAGTAACTTTTCTAGAATAAAACCGTAAAATTTTTTGTATAAAATGCGGGTAATTCTATACCTTCTGAGCGGCCTGGAATTGGGTAAATTGTATGGTTGTTTTCTCTGCATACATTCTGAATTTAACTTTTTAACAAAAAAAAACATTATTTTAAAAATTAAAAAATGTGTTTATTTTTTAAGAGAGGATCTTAAAATCTTTTGCAGCTGAAAAAAATAAAAAATCAATAAAATATTTGTTATTTATTTGAAATTTTTTCTTGTTATTGCTAGAAAAAACTGTTGCATAATTTGCGGTAAAAGCCTGATCTAACGCTTATAATGTGGTTTTGTCTTGTAAAAGTTTAAGCTAGCACATATCATATCAAGCTCTACAAAACAGGCTTTAGATCAGGCTTTAGGACGTTAGATCAGGCTTTTACTTGCGGTAAAAACCTGATCTAACGCTTATAATGTGGTTTTGTCTTGTAAAAGTTTAAGCTAGCACATATCAAGCTCTCAGTATATATTTAGTGGATACATAGTTACATAAAATACCATTATAAAAAACTCGATCTTCGAACACATCCTGGAGAATTATCTTATTTTAAAGTGTAGCAAGATTGGGTACCAAATATCTTGTTCGAGTTATTATTTTTTGGTCACGTAAAATGATCTGGTGGCAATATTTGGTCCACCATTTTTCCAAGACTCAAATCTTTAATTATACTAATACCTGATTAATATTTTAGTGAATACAATGATTTTCCATTTTTTACGATTTATCCTACTGATTAATGAACAATTGGGTGTATTTCAAAATAAAAATTTGTTTTTATAATCAGAAGAGCGTCTTATTCTACAAGAATTTGTCTTTGTACTTTTCGAAATATTAATTGCACCTTTTGATTGTAATTTGTAATTTCTACAAAATGTTGATTTATTGATGGATAGTTCGCAGATTCCGTATTACCTGGAGCCATGCTGATGTTGAATCATTCGAAATTGGACTACACGGGAAGAGCGAGTCCTATTCTAGTGTCAAGAGCAATATCCAAACTGGTAAGCAAACAAAAGATACAAAAAATTCTTTAGTTTTTCATTTTCCAAGAAAACATTGAAAATATGAAAGAAATCGCAGTTATGAATGAAATAAAATTTTTTATTGCAACGAAGTTTTAAGAAACTTCGTATTTTGACAAAAAAAAAGTCTGTATTCCAAAATTGTTCAAATGAACTATTTTTTACTGTAGGAAAGGGATTACAAATGAAATTCTTATAATTCATCTGAATTGCGTTTCAATTTGCACGTGAGCCCATAGCCCCAGCCTCGGCGACCCATTGTCCACCAAAAGGATCCACAAGGTAGAGATTACTGAAATCGAAAAATAACCGACAAGCGTCGCGTCGTCGGTGCAAAGCGCCCTTACTCCTTCATCGAAAGCTTCTCTGGAAGGGGTCATAACTCTGACTGGGAATAATGCTGGACAAAATCCTAGCTATAAGAAGCTCAAGGTGGAGATGAGTAACTTCGGCTTTTATACTACAATTACTATTATTATCTAAATGACTGGTGGTAAAGTAGTTGTAATTCAGCGCCATCTAGCGTGGATACTTCATGTACTGCATCATACTATTTCATCTTTTAACATTTCAGGTGAACAGCGAGAATGACGATAAGGGCATCGTGGTGGGCAACTGGTCGGGGATGTACGACGACGGGATGGCGCCGTGGATGTGGACGGGCAGCGCGGCCATCATGGACGAGTACTTCAAGAACGGGGGCGAGCAGTCCGTCAAGTACGGCCAGTGCTGGGTGTTCGCGGGAGTCGCCACAACAGGTAATTGCTACCTCTCAAATGCGGATGTAGGTTTAGTGAAATATATACAGAAGTAAAGTTTGGGGCAGGACTGCACCGGACTCTTCTAACTTTGTAGCCTTCCACCACTATTTGGAGCATGAATTTACCAAGTTTATGGTAAAGTAATATCTTTGGTACACCGGTAAAAGTGGAAAATCAACGCTACAAATAGTGGTGACAGGTAAAAAGTTCCAGGCTACCGGCCTTACCTTGTACCAAATTTTTTTACTGTGTACCACAAGTTGGGGACACGATGCAAGCGTTTACTAACATCCAGTTCAGAAAAGGATTATTGCTCTTAATTGCTGTTAAATATTGAAAGGGGGATCAAATGGAGCACATAAGTCTCTAACTTTCATTTTTGACTCTATTGCTTATTTAGGTTTTTATGAACCTTATAATATCGTTTTTTTTAAAAATAATTTTCAATCAGCAGCAATTCAAAATATTGACAAGTTGACCAACAAGAGATTTAAGTTGAATCTGTAAAATAGTTACAAGACAGATTTACATCTGTAAGATAGTTACAACACAATTTGGCGCTTTGTTTCTTAAAAAAATTAGTTCCTTGTAGCTGTCACGACTTTGTGGGTAAATGTTTCACTATATTTTCGTTATCAGGTTGAACCATTTCTCAGGTTTCCGCTAAGCGCCAAATTTTAAACAGTGAAATGCAGTACCCACCCCTCAGAACATCATCCACAACTAAGCAGTCCACAAAATTGAATGAACCAAATTTCTGAAGAGAATATTGAAACTTATGCGGTACTGAATAGTGTTTAAAATAAAGCTCTTTCTGCATAACATCTATTTTTAATTTAATGATTAGCTTAACACATAATTTGTATCTATATGGTCACCAGGTTGTATTCTCTAACTAATTTATATTAAACACATTTTTTTGGTCGTATTTTGTAAAGAATTGAAATGATTTTTTTTATTTCACATTCATTACACAGAACAATATGAATTTGATTAATGGTTGTATGATTCTTGCTTTCAGTGTGTCGGACGCTAGGTTTGCCGTGTCGAACTGTGACGAATTTCGTGTCAGCCCACGACACAGATCGAAGTCTAACAGTGGACAAATATTTCGATGAGAAAGGGGAGAAGATAGAAGGCGTTAGCAATGACTCGATATGGTATGGCTCCGAACACTTAAATGTATTTTTGTAAGAGTAGTTTTTTAAGCTTTATGGATAAGTAACAAAATAGTATTTTTTCTAAAGACTAACTAGGGTAGACTAACCAGTGAATGAACGCTTAAGCACAATTAGTTTTAAGAAAATTCATACATTTTAAGAAAATATAGATTGAAGGTTTATGACAATGTGAACACATCTGCCATTATATATAAATTCTACAAAAAAAGGTGGCTTTATATTGCATTTCTTTGGGGGTCCAAATAAAAAGTGGTACAAAAGGCAAGTGAATGAACAGTACTTTTACCAGTGAATGAACACAAAAATATCCAGTCAATAAACGTGTTGGATTTCAATTAATGACCAGGACAACCAATCAGAAGTCAGATAGCTTCCTACTAGATGAGAGGAAGTCAGTGTTGCCCATTCATCCAGTGGATTGATTTTTGAACCTTACTTTTCAAATGTATTTACCAACTGTTCATTCACTGGGGCCTGTTCATTCACTGGGGCCTGTTCATTCACTGGTCAGTCTACCCTATCGTTTAGGAATTTTTTAAAAATAAACTAGGTTCGTGCTATCAGGTTATTAGAATAAGATTTTAAGAAAAGTTAATTTAATTAGAAAGTAGATAAGCACGTTTGATTAATTATTATCAAAACAACAAAACTGCATTTGTTTAACAATAAAAAACAAGGATGTACTGTATAATTTAATGCATTTAATTTAAACAAAATTATTCTATTCACATAAAAGTGCTTAATTTGTAAATATTTCTAATTGCTGCAATTTATCTTTGCTGGAAAAAAAACCCTAAGGCATTTAGCCTTGAGTTAAATATTTGAAAGCTTCATTATATTTTAAAAATAAATTTTGACTTCAATAATTTAATTAATTTGTTAGATAATTACCTTTGATTGCTGTGTTATTCAAATTGAAATTGCAATTTACCTGTCACGTTAGGAACTTCCATGTTTGGAATGATGTATGGATGACACGACCGGATTTACCACCCGGCTACGGAGGATGGCAATCCATTGATTCTACTCCCCAAGAAACGAGTGCGAGTGAGTCTGGCGATTTATTTAATTGATTTATTTTATTATTGGTGATTTTGTTTTAGTCTAATTCTTTGAAGCGAACATATGCGTGGAAAAGTGTGCATTACAAAAAAAGTAATATGCCTTCAAAAATGTACGCTTTTTAAAAATTCAAAAATAAATTTATTTTTGAAGAGAGGATCTTCGATCTTTTTGCAGCTGAAAAAAATTAAAAATGTCATTAAAATATTTGTCATTTTTTTACAATTTTCTTGGTATTGCTAGAAAAAAATGGTGCATAAATTGCTGCAAAAGCCGGGTCTTACGCTTATAATGTGAAGTTGTTTTGTAAAAGTTTACGCTAGCAGTCTGCGAGCTGTAACTTGTGCGGGCTCTATTACCGCTTTCGCCCTGGGAGTACTTCTTTCTCTTTCACAGTAAAAATTCATTCTGTGTCTGTCTTACTTGATGAAGGCTTATAAAAGTGGATATGTGATCAAGCACACAAGCTGTAATTTAATAGTAACTACCCCTTGTGAAAGTACTTGTTAGTATCTGCCGAGGGCGCCGGCCCGCCGGTGCAGTGGTTAGTGTTCTAGCCTCTGGAACTGCTGGGCTCGAATCCCGGTAAAGGCATGGATGTTTGTGCTTGTCAATGCATGTTGTTAGTTGTCTATGTGTTTGTGTCGTCCTTCTTTGTGTGTCTCCTCTGGCGAGCTGGGTAATGGGCTATAAAGCCTACACTCTCCCTTCGGCGCAATCACTGTCATTGTCATCTGCTGAGGGCCACATAAATTGTAATGGATGATTTTTTACATTCTTCTAAACAAACACCAACAACGTCTCAAAATAGTAATTACTTTTTGAAAGAAGGTATCTATTAAAAGAAGGTAATGTTGGGGTGAGAGGATAAAAATAAGCAAATTCTGCAAATTTTTGTTGCTGTTCTAGAAGTAGAGTTTAAAAAAAAATAATCGAAAAACCAAAAGAAACGTGCGAGAAATTGAAATATATGACAGCTGGAGTTATATATATATAAGGATGATGTTCTGAACGACATTGACAGTGTGAAGATCCGTAACTGGAAAACAAAGACCACACATAGAGCTGCCTGGAATATAATTGTGCAACAAGCCAAGGCCCACACAGGGCTGTAGAGCTAAAAGAAGAAGAAGGAGTTTGATATATATGTTCACATTTTCAATTCAAATGAATTTTAAAATGCAAAGAATGGTTTTACTAACTTAATAAGTTTTTGTAAAAAATGATCGAAATTCGAATCTTTGAAAATTGAAAATCGTTTGAAGTTAATCTTTTCAAAAACCATTAGCAAATAGCGTCGATTCCTCCATTATCGAATAAAAACTGTAAACTATTTATTTAAAGTTCTTTTTCGCGGGTCTTAATTTGCCCTACATAAATTGTAATGACATGGTCTAAATTGTCTTATATTTTGTTTATTTAGTTTAACTTAAGCAGAAAACTTATTTTCGCATGATACATTTCCTTGCCAATCATCATAAATTAGTTAATCCAACTTGTGATTTTTAACTTCTTTTCTACTTCTCGATGATGTGTTAAAATACACCAAAAATGACCGTAAACACTCCAAAACCCTTCAGTCCTCAATATTTCGTAAGTATCTCCGATCTTCTCTGACACCTTTTCCTTCGCAGACGTGTTCCAGATGGGCCCCTCTTCCGTGGAGGCTGTCCGTCGCGGGCAAGTCGGGTTCGACTTCGACTGCCCCTTCGTGTTCGCCGAGGTCAACGCCGACATCATCAAGTGGACGAGGGACGAGAACGTCGAGGGAGGGTGGAGGAAGGCTGCCAGTGATAAGTACAAGTGAGTGTGTAAAATTTCACAAAAATGTGAGGTATTTTGTGATTGTGGAATTCCTGAAAAAAAAATAAGGCTTTCTTGCGATTGAATTTTCGAAGAGTATTGACATTTTCAAAACAGTAATTTTTTTATAACTTTTTTTAGAACTTTCTAAAAAGTGTTAAATTTCAGATAAGTTTTATATTATTCAAAATGTAGAACCTTTTTAAAAGTTCAGAATTTTCGCCGAGCAGAATTTTCAATTTTTTTAAAAAAAATTTAAAACAGATGATTCTGTAAAATGTGCAAAATTTCTAAAACAATTTGGAACAATAATTTTCTACAGAGTTTAAAATTGTATATCATTGTATCAAATCTTATAAATGTATTAACATAGCTTCACTTCTTTTAAAAATGTTGGTTAAAATTTAAAGTTAGAATGAAAAATATTTGAATTTAAGTTGAAATTCATTTTTTAACCATGAGTATTTTTGCGATCTATTGCTGCAGATGAAAGCATGAAACTTTCCAATCACTTTTTAACTTCATATGCCATTTATGAATTTCGACTTTTTTTTTGACGTTTCATCCCTTTTTTTAAATAAAAGTGAGTTTCACATATTTATTGGAAAAAGAGGCTAATTATAGGCTATTTTTGGATTTCGATAAAAAAAAGTGACAGTTAAAACTCGTTTAATTTACTTTAGATGATCCTTATTTAAAAAAAAAAAACACAAATCCTTAAAATAAGGTTGTACTTTACCAGGGTTTTAGTAGTCTATCATTTAGAATACAATGAAAAAGATATATAAATATTCATTGGACAATAGAAAATTATTTATTTAGTTGCAATAAGAATAATTATTTGTGAAATATGAATTATAAATGCAATTTTAATAGATATATCGTTAAACCGTTAACTTTTTCCATATTGTAGAATTGGCCAGTTCATGTTGACAAAGAAAATCGGCGTTGATGATGATGTAGGAGACACCGACGCAGAAAACATCGTCGCTGAATACAAAGATCAAGAAGGTAATTAGTTCCTTTCAAAAGAAATTTGTTTTAAAATGGAAGTAAGAAGGTATTAATTTTACAATAGAGTTATCAATAAATGGTATGCTTCACCAGATTATGATGTATTATAGAAGGGAATTGAAGTTTTCAAAAAGATAATTTTTGTATTTGTATTGTTAAATATTGACCAAATTGTTTTGCGTATAAGTTATGAATTTTCGCAGAAAAATATAAGTATTGCACTTCCTGAAAATCAAAAGTGGAAATCCTACATAAAAAAGACAAGGAACTGTTTCTTTAGAAATTATATCAAATAACGTATATTGTATCTTATAATAATAAAATCGTAAATTACGACGGTGCTGTGTAATGGAATATTTCACCATGGGTTTGGTTTTTGATAGTATCAATTTTCATATCACGGTTACACTCTTCGAGCATTTGCTTCGAGCAGCCATTTCAGCGAGGCCTTGATTTTCTCAAGGTAACAATTTAACAAGCAGATATTCTAGCTTCTGCTGACGCCGACACCAAACCAAATGAGATGGGTTCGTGACCTCGAGAGACAGTTTCAGCGAAAGCTAGGCTATCTCCTTGATAAATCGTTACCATGATAAAATCAAGTTAGCGCTGAAATGGCTGCTCGAAGAGTGTAACCGCGATATCAGGCTTTGGAAATCCACATCTTAAAAATGGTTCAAACGGATCCCTAATATATAATCTTATTTTTAAAAGTTTAACATAACCTGAAAAATTTACAGCATCAATTTCATTTCTAGGCACCGTCGAGGAGAGAATGGCGGTACTAAATGCGGCCAGGTACGGCGTTGCCCCCAGCATCCGATACGCCGTATACGACATGCCCACGCCAGAAGCCGAGGACGTCTCTTTCGATCTGATGGAGATCGACCAGATCATGATCGGACAACCCTTCTCCGTCACGGTCAGGGTGAAGAACAAGAACAAGACGGACACACGGACGGTCGGGGCTGTGCTGTCGGCCAGTACTGTGTACTACACGGGTGTGCTGGCCAGGAAAGTGACCAGGCAGAGGGGGAACTTTACTCTGAAGCCCAACCAGTGTAAGTGCGCTCATTTGTAACTGCGGGTTAGGGTGACCAGGAATACTGCATTTCGCAGTACAGTTTTGTTTGTTTTTTAACTGTATCTAGTTTAAAAAATTAACAAAATAGTATTGGTGTCATTTGGTTCAACTTTGTTATTAAAATATGTCATTAAAAGCACTTGAAAGAGGAAAATACAGCAAACTAGTTGTGGTTAAGGGATTGGAAGATTGAAATAATTTGTTATTAGAATTTCGGAAATTATAGCCTGTAGTACCAGTTCCTGCTTTCTACCTATGACCAGTAGCTGTGATTTTATTTTCTAATATTCCTTCAACTAGATTTAACCCTCTGCTTACATTTTACAAATTTGTCCCACACTTAAAATTTTGGCGCAAGATTGCACCGTAATCCTAGAGCTTTTTAGCTGCCACTATTTTGAGAGTTTATTCACCATTGTTGCGGTGTATCAAGGCTATGATTTCACCACAAAATTTGTGCATTCACGTTTTAAACAGAGGTGGCAGCTAAAAAGTTCCGGGATTCCGGTGCAACCTTGCGCCAAACATTTAACAGTGTAAGATTACTCGAGAATATACCTTGCTGTACACTGTACAGTGTACATTTAAAATTTGGATTGCTAATGGTTATGGACAACATTATCTTAGCGCACTTCAGACCAATGATTACCGAATGTGGAGATGGGCACCGCCTTTTCGGCTAGTAGGGTAGGGCAATTTTTTAATAACTAAGTTAAGGTTTATTTTGTTTTCTTTTACTTCTTTAGCCGAGGTGCTGTCCATCAAAGTCACTCCTGATGATTACCTTGACAAACTAGTGGACTACGCCATGATGAAGATCTACGCCATCGCCACGGTAGAGGAAACAAAGCAGACGTGGGCGGAGGAGGATGACTTCACCGTGCAGAAACCCAAGATACGCTTAGAGGTACTGTTTGACACTCACCTACGTTTTTATGTGACGAGCGTCGACGCGAAGCGTCCTTGCTCTTTCATCAAAACGTCCCGAAAAGCGATAGTGTATACGGACATTGCTTTTAGGTGCAAATTTTATTCAAGCTAAACTTTTGAGCTATAAGCGAATGCGTAAAAGTGTAAACTTGATTTTCTCGCTTTAAACCGTTAAACTGTTAATTGTTTAAAAAAATGTTTTTTTAACTTTAATATTCTAATATTTTATGTAAATTAATACAAAACCGGCGACTAACAACGGCAGCAGGGCCCCTCAAGATTGTTAGTATTAATACGTAGCACATTACTTTTCAAAAACAAATACAATATTACCACGATCCTAAATATGTGTTAAAACGTATGTTAGGATGATACATAATGTCACACATTGATAAGGATATAACCTATCAAACATTGTTAAACACCATTTCAATAACGCCTAATCATGGTACGAAACAAAACTTATCAAGTTTTAAAGCATACATTCTGCTGCTAAACTAGTGGAAAATATCGCAAACCTCTTTAAATTAGAATTGAAATTAGCAAGGATAGTTTACTGGTTTCGTATGGATAATTTAAAATATGAGTAAAAGTATCTTTCTAGGAGCGGAATCAATATTTTTTTTCACAAAAAATATAGTGTGGTTTTTAAACGGTTATCTTAAAAAAGAAAATATTCGTACTGCTATTTTGGAAATGACACTTTTCCCTTAACAAAATCATTGCCTAGATTCTGATTACTCTTCTTCTTTTCCTTTATATAAGTGAATTAAGAATTTCCGTATTTACAAGTAAAAGTGTGTCACTCGTGATGGGGAACTACTCTGCGCGATAGTTGTAACAAGGGATTTGCATTAGGAATATGGGTCAGTGTTATTTTATATGTAGGAAGTTGAATATTTTGTACATCTGTGAAACCACAGAAAAGTAGTTACCCAGATAACCCTGTAGATGTTATTTCCGTTTCGACAATTATTTTTAATGGGAATAAAAAAAAACAATAATTGGAGGCTTTAATTAAAAATATAATTGCAATTATAGTATCTATGATTTCAATTTTAAGTTTTAATAAATAAGAGCTTAATATTTGTTTCTAATGCGATTTTTAAGCGAAAATACACATTTAGATCATTATAAAATATAGGGTGTCCGTAAGAGAATTTCCCAGTTTTAATGGTATATTTAATATAAAATGTTTTAATGGTATATTTAGTAAAAAATAAATTGTAATTATGGTATCTATGACTTCAATTTTAAGTTTTAATAAATAAGAGCCTAATATTTGTTTCCAATGCGAATTTTTGCAAAAATACACACTTAGATCACAAATAGGGTAAGAGAATTTCCGAGTTTTAATTGTATATTTAGTATAAAATAAACTCTTGTAATATAACAAACATACATGAAATTGAAGTAAAAACTAACCTAGTTTTTCCTATAAATGCTCAATGTGTGCACCTTTAGTGATACGGCGCACATCCAAACGTCTGCAGCAAGCCGGGGTAATGGAGGCAAGTAATAAATAGATAACATTACAACTGTGAAAACGATGTAGCGGTACCAGCGCATGCGCTTATCTGAAACTGTTGGAGTTACACTTTATTCGTCACCTTCAACCACACTAGTCGGATACTATTACAATTTAAAACTCTGACATTCTTTTACGGACACCTTGTATATTTTAATTCTTTGAAAAAAAGTGTATTTTTTATGGGTGGGTTAAAAAAAATTATTAATGGCAATTCGCACAACTGAATAAAAGTTTGGAAACGTCTGATTTATCAAAGTAATAAATATCTACATTAATATTGAATCATAATTCTGTGATGATAAACTTCGAATTTTATGTTTACAAGACGCTTACTAGTACTTATTTCTGTATCTATCTTTGAACAGAGTCCGGACAACTTGCGAGTGGGCAAGGAATTCCAGTTGGTCATCCGACTGACCAATCCCTTGAACCGTCACTTGACCGACTGCCTCTTCACCATTGAAGGACCCGGACTCAGTGGACCTTACAGAGTCAAATTCAGGTAAGACCTTCCGATGAAATGTTCTTATTTCTTGTTTTTCTTTCTACACTCAGAAAAACTTGCGTGGAATTGCATTTTTTTTAATCTTCTTTCATGTTTAAATTCCAACTGTTAAAATAATTATTTTTAATAATTTTAGAATTTGTATTTTATTTTTGACAATATCGGAAAACTGGTTTCGCTGTTATATAATTACCGGTTTGTTCATTGGCTACTTTTTTGGTTTTTGAAAATGTGACGTAAAACTTCTATACCTATCGAGTTAAATATGAAGGGGAATGTTAACCACATTTGTGCATTTTCGTTGCTTAGCAACGCCACTCAAATTTCTAAATCGAGACAGGCCTTTAAATCATAGCTTTTAACTTATTTGTTATTTCGGCGATCTTCCTTACACACTATTTAAACAATTTCTAGGCGCGTTTACATGAGCCATCGAATCCCTGGATTGAAGAGCAAACTCAGCAATTTTTCCTGTTTGGGGATTTTCTCCCACAGAGCCAGAATTGCAGGGTTCATTGAGGGTTTTGGAAAACCCTCCAATTAAAGAAGATTTGATGTTTCATACCATGGATTCGACCATAGACTATAATTTGGGTTAGATATCCTGCTCGACCTTTTTTTTCCCCTAATGGGGATTTTGGCATTCCATGGATTCGATGGTTCTTGTAAACGCGCCTTCTGCACTCTAAAAAATGAATGCTCAAAAACGACGAAATTTTCCTTAATTTTGACGTTTCCGTTACTGGTAAATGCTCCGAGTTTTCGTTTCCTCAAAGTGAGGAAATTTGAATCGTCATTTTATGAGGATTTGAATGTCGTCTAATCTAAAGAAATATTTCGTCATTTTTGAGCACGTGAGTGCAACAATGAGTTTCAGTTTCCTCAAAATCAGGATACAGAATCGCCAAATCACGATCGTAAAAGTGAGGATTCGCGTTTACTCAAAAGTCACGTGATAGTTTGACGAAACAATCCTCAAAATTAACGAAATGAGGCTTGAGGATTCGTGAATCGTCAAAAATGAAAGTGTTATTTCTGAGAGTGTGTGTATTTTGAGTACTTTTGTTCTTTGTTTTCTGTTTTTCATATTTAACTTTTGCTTATAAAATCCAATATAATGCTCATTTAGGGACATAGCCCCACTGGAAAGCGTCGTCCATTACGAGCGCCTTGTGCCCCAGCGTTCCGGTAACCGAATCATCTTGGTGAACTTCAGCTCCAGGCAGCTCATCGAAGTCCTCGGATCGAAGCACGTCAACGTGGTGTGATGGGGACACACATACTCAAACATTCGGAAATTAGAGAAATTATAATACAGGGTGTCCGTAAGAGAATGTCCCAGTTTTAATGGTATATTACAGGAATTATTTTATACTAAATATAACAAATCATACATGAAATTGAAGGAAAACTAACCTAGTGCTCAATGTGTGCGACTTCAGTGATACGGCACACATCCAAACGAAAATGCAATACTTCCCATACTGACTGCAGCAAGTCCGGAGTAATGGAAGCAACAGCCTGTGCAATTCTACCTTTAAAGGATAGTAAAACGTGGGGTAGAGGCGGGACTCTGTTGGTGTAATTCTTTATTCGTCGCCTTCAACCACAACTGTTGAATGATTACAGCTGGTACTATTACAATTTGAAACTCTGATTTCTTTTACGGACACCCTGTAAAACAACTATGTATCAATCTATCTGTACGCGGGGGAAAATTGACTTTGAGGGGAATAAAATTTATTGTGTATTCAAAATTTGGACACTAATATGTTAGTCTATTTTACTTTGAAATGTTCTCTAGGTATAACTGCATAAAAAAATAATTTGTAGCAGGGGCTAGCATGAACTCTTACCCCTCCCTTACACAATCCCAAATTTTATCCCAAAAGCCCTACTTTTTAAAAATATATTGTTTTAAAAATGATAAAGCTTTAAATTAAAAGTTTAAAGGACCCAGTCTCCTCCGCTAAAAGAATGCGACTACGCCTCTCCACTGCTGCCCTTTACTACAGTTCATAGGACGTTTTTCTTGAATCTTTGTTTTCCGTAAGCAATTTTTGAGAATAAAATTTTTGTTAAAGTTCATGTGCTATTAGTAAATATGTGACTAGTTCTTTAGTTGTTCCGAATTTATTCTATGTTTGTATGAAGTTACAGAGACGGTGATGTGCCATAATGCATTTAAAAAATTTAATTTACAATTGATCGATTTATACACAATTGAACATGATAAAACTGTTTGAAATAATTTTAGTTTAGATTTAGGAATTTTACTATTTTTTTCAAAGTGCTAATTTTGTAGATTGCATGCTTATTGTAGATCACAAAATACTAGTGATAAGTTATATTTAATATGTCTTTACTTTTATGTGCCACACTGTACTTCAGCGGTTTATTTTTAGAATTAATGGAAATTATATTTTGATGTGGAACTTTTTGTGTAAATGTATTTTTAAAAAATGTAATAGTTCATATGGTTTCTTCTACTTAATTTAGTTATATTGCGATGCATTGTATTATAAGCTTGACAAATTTTAAGAAATATTTAATCTCACTTAATTTTATTAGATATTTAGTTTAGATCATATTGAAATGAACTAGTGCTACTGTTAAATATGAATAAAAAAAGTTTTGTGTGTTTTAAAATTGGTCTGATTAATTTACTATAAGATAGATTTAAGTAAATCTACATCATTACTTATTATAAATATGCACATTTTTATAGTATTAGTAAAAATGTATTTAACTTATGAATAATATTTTTATGTAAAAACGTTTAAAACAGCTACATTTTTCATATGAAAAATCGTTAGTAAAATAGTCAATACAGCTGGCGTAATTATGCCTAAAAAGGTTCTGTATCTCTTAGACACACCGAGAAGATTTCGACCTGGTAACTCGACTTCACAGTAACCACTCGTAATATCGCTCCTCGTTACATCACGCATTCGGATGTATTGCGCCTTGTAATCATGCCTTCCAATTTTCCCAACTTTTTTTTTCAATATGTACTTTCCTTAAAATCGACTTGAGATACAGGGTCAATGTTTTAAATACGATAAAAATTTCAAAGGAAAACAGGTTAAACTGAACAATCGAAGCAGCTACTTTAGATGGATTTTTTTAAGCTAGCAAATGGATGAAATATGTATATTTTGTATTACCTGTACAATAATGTGAAACGTGTTTAGAAATTCATAATAATAAGTTCTTTCTAAATTTTTGTTTCTTTTTTTTAAAGGGTAGTTAGATTTTTTAATATGATTTAGTTTTATCTTTCGAATACAGACTGTGCTTTAATTAAAAAAAAATTGAGAGTTTAAATACATCAAAAGTATAATATTTATCAAGCCGCTCGTTACATCGCCCATTCGGTTATATCGCGTTTTTTTGCTTGTCTCCCGGGAAGCACTGTATAACTAGGTGTTGCTATATCACATACCCCTGTACCTAGTAAAACAAATATAATTTAATTTTTAAAAAAATCCTGACAGTTATCATGAAATTCGGTTCACACAGAACGTTTCGGTGCTCCCTTAGAGTCCGCGTTAACGGTAACGGGTTTCGACTGTATTATTATAAAAAGTTATTAAAGTGAAGTTGCGAAAAGAATTCTACAAAGGTCCATGAATGTTTGGCTCGATGGCGAACAGGTTAACTTAAGTTTTCCTAGTTGCATCTAGTCAAAAATAATTGATGAATTCAGGATTCGATTCTTGGGCAGATTTTACGTTTTCCAATTTCTAATAAACGCTGTATTGATCATGTTATTCAATTTACTTTCTGCTTTAAATACAAAGATAATCTGCTTGGTTTTAAGATTTTTTCTTTACGAGGTAGCTCTTGTTCCAACTGATATAGTTTCGAAAATAAATAATTTCGCAAGTTTTATTTGTTTTGAAACAATAAATCTTCCTCGTCTGTAAGGTTAAAAAACGCACAAATATTTTGTACGCAAGAATATTTTGTAGGGTTAGGTATTAGTTAGGCATTTATAGTATAGATGGCAGCACCACAATACTCAGTAACCAACCTCGTTGTAACCAACATTAAAATCTAAGTTCGCCTTATAGACCATTCAACCACTCATTGCTAACGATTTAATTAAGGTACATTTTAACGAATCTTGTTTGTAATTTTATTTTTTCATCAAGTTTTTCAATTACTTAATATTTCAGTGTGTCGTGACGTTTTTTTGAAGTTTTTTTTTTGTGTTTTGTATATTTTATTTAAACAGAAATTTAGAAACTGCATGAAGGGAATAATAAGCTAAATAAAGTTTAAATATTTGAATAAATTCCATAGTAACAAGGAACTTTTCGAGAAAAAAAAAGAGTTTAAAGAACTTAAACGTCGTAACTATTTTTTTTTGTAACAATTAACCGCAAACCATTGTTTAGCTGTCATATTTCTAACCGATACACAGTCTTTAACTATCACTTAATACTAGTGAAACTAGTACTGTAGCTGAAACCAGAACTAAACTAAAATCTTATTAAACTAGCACTCTCCTACAACCTTTAAAACAATATTTAACAAAATTATAGTTGCAGCAACAAAGACATTATTTCCTTTTGACGCCATATCTCCTAATTTCATTTAGCCTAATTTGTGAAGAGGCGCCATTGTCCTTATTAAATAAGCTTTCTCTAATTAATACTCAGAAAAGCGGAGTTAAAATCTGCACACTAATAAACGAATTAACCCATTTTACCCGAGACCAGCACTAATGGTCATACTTCCAACACTCGCCGTTGCCATCTGTCACGAAGTAACTCACTCAAGAAATCGTTTGAGCGTGACTCACTTTATTCCATAAAGTGGGATGCCCTTTCGGTTCATCGGGGTCATGATGATTATTAGAAATATAGAACGATGATTATCGTTGAATTGAGTCCTTATTATTCAAATTTCTTTTGCAGGAAGTTACATTCATGTTGATTTTAAGAAGTGATTTTTTAAAAGATTGATATTAATCGTAGAGTAAAGTGAGTTGTAGTTTGGAATGGAATGAATTTCTTTATGAAAATTCATAAGCATAGTCATACTTGACTGTGAGAGATTGAATACGTGAGAGTTGTATAATATTAATCTCATATTTAAGTCTACCCTTTGCTTTGCAACCCTTTTTGCTATCAGAATTTTTCAAATTTCCATCGAAATTCTTGGGAGACGCATTCCATTCTATAAGTAATTCGCACTCTATTCTTCATAAATTTCGTTTTAGTAGAATAGTTTAGTTTGCAATTATCTGAATAACTTTATATTTATATTTGATTTTCGTTCTACATTTGAAAATGTGAAAACCCTAGAATTTTTCAAGAGAGTAAAAAAAAACTTAACATAACTCTGAGCTTGACTAAAAAGTACCATGTTTGTTTGTGAAAGAAACATTTTATAAGCTCAACTTCAACCGCAAGACTTTAAAATTTTATTTTAACCCTTTCAGTCCCAGTTATGCCATTTGGCATCTTCATGTTTCTGTTCATAATTATAAAAATAACATAGCTTACATTTATTGGGATTAATTAAAAAACATTGTTAATAGAAAAAGTTTGAAGAATCTAATGTTGTGCTTTTTGATATCATAAATGGCTTTAGAGAAGATCATTTTTTTTTTCTAAAATGATGATGCCAAATCGCAATTGGGACTGAAAGGGCAAACCCAAAGTCAACACAATATTTGTTCAAAGAAGAAAACACCAAATACAAAAATAAAATCTCAAGCATAAAAACAAAATATTTCATAAGACATTAAGCCCCCTAAACTCTTTTAACCTTCCTTGAATCAAATCATCTTCTATACACATTCCATCATTCGCCCAACACGTAAACCACAAGCCCTACATCGTAACACATAGGGGCTCTATGTTCCTCCCCGTTATCTCACCAATCAAAAGCGCACAAAGCTCCCATTCACTTTTCTATGGCTCATTCCTTCCCTCTTAGCCCCATTCCCGAATTTCTCATCAGCAGCAATTCCGACGAACAATGCACAAATCGTCGGAAACGTTTGAAAGAAGAGTGAAAATCTTTGTGTAAGTGTCGCGGTTGAAAGTTTTTTTTAAGATGGGATGGAAAGGAAAGTAACGAATCGCTCTTTTTTTTAACCAATTGTTTTTGTAAGGTAAACTAACAATTGATCTAATAAAACTAACGTTTAACTAGGTGTGATAAATAACTAAATTTGTAACTATACGAACTGTCCTGACTGATTAGTAGGATTTGTTAAGATATTCGATATCGTATTCGTTTGTCTTGTTTGTGTTCAGACGTGTTCTAATATCTATGGTTTTTATTTAATTTTTTGCTATTGAGTATTTTGTACAGAACTATTGATTTTAGTAATTATTTTAGATTTTTGATTATCAAAATCATGATTTTTTTAAAAAAGGAAAAGGTATATCTTATTACATGAGACAGATGTAGAATTGCGTTTTCTTAAATTTTTAAAAAAGCAACAAATATAAAAATTCAATAATGTATAACTCGAAAAAAAAAACATGATTGAAAAGTCGTTTATTTAAAAAGCAGGAAATCTTTAGACATTCATTGACAATTGTTTTTACTGACATTTAAAAATAATTTATCCTTCCCCATTCATATAATCATATGCTCCATTATCATTCATTTCTTTTCATGTATCTATATTTCTAATATGTAATTTTTTACACGTTATTATTAGATTTACCTCTGTATGTCAAAGATGACATACTATTAAAACACTTACTATTAAAATTTAAGTCATCCAACCTATACGCTAGTTTCGTTCCTCGCTTATCATGCGAGTGGGCCCGAGTTCGAATCCCGGATAAGAAAACTATATTTGTGTCGTCCTGAGTAGGGTCAAGTGGGGTAAGTGTGATAGGGTTTCTGCATTTTTCATTAAGAAAATTCGTTCTCTGCTTCAAGTAAATTCCAAATCCCAAAATTGGTAGTGAACTATTATAAGAAACATACATATGTAGAAAAAAATTATATGTTTGAATTCCAATTTTAAGTGTACAAATTTTGCATTTCAAAATCCATTGCTGTTTTATCACACTTACCCCACATAGGAAAACCCACATAAAAAGAAGACAGTTGCACTTAAATTCAAAAGCTCAAAACTTTCTTTAAACAGACAATAAGGTCAATATTTCTTTTTAGTTTAAATATAAGTGGTCTAATGCTATGTATTGCAAACTTTCAGATTTTTAGAATGATTTCCAAAGTTACAAGAGCTGTTTATCACACTTACCCCACTTGACCCTACATGCAGAAAACGTGCTCGTTAAATCTGTTGGTCCGAAAGTCCCGTAGGAGGTTATAGCTCAGTACCGTAGGTGCAGGCTGTATAAAGAAAATGCCCCTCCCCTCCAGCGAGGTTCTTAAATTGAGGAGATAGCAGAAGTCAGACTTCCAACCCTCATGAGTACTCAAAGCCTTGTGACAATGGAATGGTATGAAAAAAAAATCATGCATCACAGCTTTAAAGTATGAAAACACAGAAGCAACGACCAACTTCTTTTCAGAAATCCCCCCACACCCGACTTTTATTGCTAGATTGTGTCAAGGTCGCATGAATTTGGAGACACACTGCAGATGTTGATTTTAAGCGAAGATTTCTCTCTAAGAGGCACCCAAATTTTCGCCCACGCAAGCGTAGACCGACAGTGGTTGTGGGTTGAGGGACCGTGACATCGATGCTAAAGGTTTGTGGTGTATGCTGATGACATGAAGAGAGTTCTTGAAATGGGTCGGAGAGCAATAAGAGAGAGGTTTCATTGGGAATGGGGAGATAGGGGTTTTAGATTGTGTCAGCTTGTTTTTAATAAATATAAAGTAATTTAACATTTCTCTCATAGCAGAGCATACTACTTTGATCAAAAAGTTCCTGGAATAACCACCGTGAAGTGCTCCTATCGTTTCGATTTGAGTTTTGATTTTTTTTATAAGTTAATACATCTGTTGTTGATATTCCTTCCAAATCTTAGCGTCATAGCTTGACATTTGCAAAAGTTACGTAGTCAAGAGTGCATCTATCTCTGTGTTTGTTCTCGATTGTTTAGAAATGGATTTAAATTTGCAACAACGAACTTGTATCAATTTTGCAGACTGATCCATGGGCTATTTGTGTAGTTAATTCTAAAAAGGATATAGATAGGACGTCCAGTTCTTTATTAATTCATATTAAATTTCAAATTAGTCAAACGTAAGCCATTAAGGCTGTTAAAGAGGGCGAAGAAAGGCCGCCAAAGCAACTAGAACCTCACATCTCGAGGTCTTATTAGAAAGCGACTCGATTTTTAATGGTTATGCGAAGAGTGGATCAGAAGTCAAAACTAAGTCTACAATTTCTCTGGGAAAGAATGTATAGACGCCTATTAAAAGGTGGGAATTGTTTTAAGGATCCGCAAGACATTATAACTAAGGTTATTAAGACATAACTGTTATTTGTGTGGTTAATTTTATAACTTTATAGAGATTTGTACGATATAATACAAATATATGAAGTAAATTAACATCTACTTCACAGGAAAGCATACTTATTATTTAATTCATCTAGAAATAAAGGACTGTTGAACGTCTAAAAATGTTCTATTGTAAAGATTTCAGTTAAGAGTCCGGAGCCGTATCTCTGCCCGCCAAAGAGCACACAACCTGACATCTTGAAGTCTAATTAAAAAGTGACTATTTTTAATGGTTTGTGAGAAGAGTTGATCAGAAACAAATTCTGCTGTGTCTGCAATTTCACTGGGAAAGAATGTATTGACGCCTATTAAAACGCGGAAATGTTCGATGGATCGGCAAGACATTAATTGAGAGTTACTAAGGAAGAAGTGAATATTAGAATATTGTAGAAATTTGTGTGGTACAAATGTGAAGATGGTGTTTTACATTTCACTTTTTATAAAATTACCTTTGTTTATTATTTATTCTTAAGAATAAAATCAATAAATTTAATCTTTTTGTTTTGATGTATTTTAACTCATTACTGGCTATTGGGGTAGCAAGAAAATTTGCCATGCGAAAATAAGATTTAAGTAAACAAAATATCAAATTAATGAAGACCGGGCTCCTGAAAATTTTATGTAGTAAAAGTTAAGTTACAAGAAAAATAACTGTGATAAAATTAAAGTTTTTTTTAAATTAAAGTTGTTTTAGTATATTCAAAATACGATGACAAAATTCCCCAGTAATCAACAAGTGTAGTTTTTATTGATTAGCGAATTGAATTTTAAAATGCAATTCACTTCATAAAATGCACACGTGTTTCTTACTGAGGAAATTTGTCTTCATTTTTAATGTCAATTTTCAGTCAAAAGTAAAGCAAAAAAAAAAAACACATGCTCATATCATGAATTAAGTGATAGATATGAAAAATATCTATGCTTGATGATTGATCAAAAAGCCTAAAAATATCTCTATCATAAATCGCCTCTGTACAGCCCCGACGAAACCTAGATAAAGATGATAAAGATATCAGTCAGTCATCTTCTAATGAGACAAACTTAAACTTGACTTATAAGAGACGCCAACAGATAGATAAGAACCATAAGTCCATGCTTGAATTTTTAAACTGTTGAAATGCGCGCGTCTATCCGAAAATTACTCATAGTACATGCTTCCAAAGTTTTGATATGACCGCCTGTCTTGAAAAGTTTGATAGATGAAATTCGCAGTTTCTGTGTTTATTATCCTACTTTATTTAAAAAATCTCCTCGGATTATAAAAAATCGGATTCTCCTAGCTGTTTATTATTTAATTTCTTTAGATTTTTAAAATTATATTTCTGCGGTAGATGTCATAAATAACTCCTGAATACATTTCATTAAAATATTTAGTGATATTAGGAATGTAATACATTTTTTTAAAAAAAAATACACGTGATACTGGAAAATTCGACGGTTGGGTGACGGGTTTACACGTATGTGTCCCTTAGGTTCAAAGCAAGATGGAAAACATACAGTTCAAATATTATTGATCATTGATCCAATTAAAAAAATATAGTTAAATATAGCTTTTATTCAATTGTAAATAGTACAGGACTAATATTTACAATTGAATAAAAAACTATATTTATTTGGGTTTCTCTCTTCTTTTTTTTTTCACTTTGTAATAGAAGCGCAATCCACGAATTGATTTGCATACAATTTCCCTTTAGCATTGAAAGGGTCAACCTAGCCTCCAACATCTCGTAACTTCTACGAAATGCTGCAACACCTTCGTGTATTGTTTGCAGTAACAGACGTCCCAATGATATGACCGCACAAGTTTGTCCGGTCGCTTATTGAACTTGAAAAGTTTATGGTTAAGAAATGATGAATTAAAGTAAATTGTGGGCGTATGGATTCTAGCGGTGGCATGCCGGGTAGGAAATGCTGTTGACAAAATATATCTTAATTGAATATAAATTAATTAAATGGATAACATGTAAAATTATTTTAATAGGTGTCACCTTTGATTCCTTTTTTAGGAAGTTTATGGTTAAGTTTGGTTTGAATTATCGTCGCACTAGAGCTACACGGGGGCTATTGGCGACGGGCGTCGTATTTTAGAACCACAGTCAGGTGACGAGCCAACACGTGAATAGGCACCCAACGCAACCGTTAAGGGCGACATCGTACGCAGCGTTAGGACTTTGAAGGATATTTAACGTGCACTCCCTTGCACGGGGTATTATTCGTCGGACATTTTTGGCTGCACGGGCCGTTTTATGGTTAAGAATTGATGACTTAAAGTAAATTGTGGGCGTATGGCTTCTAGCTGTGGCAAGCCAGATAATCGGACAATATAAGAAAATAAATGCCGTTGACAAAATATATCTTTATTAAATGGATAAAATGTAAAATTATTTCAATAGTTGTCATCTTTCATTCCTTTTTTGGGATAGTATAAACATATCACTATCACTTTTTTGTGTGTTCTTGAACAGACTATATTATTTGAGACTATATTAAACGAGAATTATGTCTTTTAAATAAGCATTTTATAGTTGTTTGTTAATATTAGTTATATATTGTTTATTACTTTTCGTATATCGTTACTATTAAATTATATCTAATATTTTCCTGAACGAAACTTTCACTTGCACTACCATTCGCGTCGAAACTTTGTCTTCAAGATATATTATTATTAAATAACTTTTAAACTTAAAAGGAGTTCCTTGGTATAGGTTTATTACTACGATTAATTTAATTTAATCACCCGATGTGCATAAAGTTACAATACATCAAAATACTTTAAATTAGTAATCGTATTTATTATATGACTACTTCATTTTTGAAACTAAATAGGAAGAAATGTAGTGTTAGTTTTATTAGTTCAAAGTTATTGATAATCTTATCAAATTTTGACCAACAGGGACTGCATTGTTCATTGTATACAGCGTTTCCGAAAATGCAAGAGATAGTGATCAGTTAAACAGAGAGATGATGACTTATGACTTCTGTGGTGGGGGGCAAGTTCGCCGAACACTGCGACCTTAGGTCTATTGTATTCAACCCCAAGAAATGATACAGTCACAAGAGACACACAAAGAAAGAGACGACACAAACACATAGACAAATAACAACATTTATTGACGGTCACAAACATCCATGCCTGACCGGGATTCGAACCCGACCTCAGCAGCTCCAAAGGCTAGAATCCTAACGAGTGTGCCACCGAGGCGGCAAACAGAGAGATTATACAATGGCAAGACTTTCCACTGAAAACTTGTCAGTGACAAATTCTCAAAACTATTAAATTGTATTTCGATACAAAATGTTGTTTATGTTTGCTTATAGTTATTATTTATCTTACCTCTCTAAAATAGTGAGAAAAAAAAACCTAATTCGTAGAGTTATTTTTCTCTAAAAAAATCTAAAATTAAAATTGTTTTCGAAGTATATGGTGGGAGTTGCCGACCCGGGGGCGCAATGGTTAGGGTGCTAGCCTTAGGAGCTGTTGGGTTCGGGCTCGAGTCCCGGTAAGACATGGATATTTGCGTTTGTCAATAAATGTAGTTATTTGAGGGCGCACTCACTGTCATTTGTCATATGGTAGGAGTTACCTAACAACAAAAAATATCTTATTCAAAAGATAAAGCTTTGATGCATAAAAAATTATATTATAATAATACCAATTTTGTGACATAGTAAAATTAAAAAGACTTATATAAGAGAAGATAATGAAAAGAATACAATTACTTTTCATTAACGCATTTAATGTTTAACGTCTAATAAGTAATTTAGATATCACATTAAGTTTTAAGGTTCAGTAGTTAAAGATTTCCCGAACTCAATTTTTTTCTTGTAAAATCCCGAACGTACAAAATACACATTAAAAGAAAAACACTAATTTTGGGATGATTACCTCTGAATATGAATGACACAACATAGTATAATTTATTTTCAAACTTTATATGGAGCGCACATTAGCAATTGAAGGGTGCACGAAAACAAAATCCTGCTTTTGACGCATTTTAGTTAAAAAGAAACACTGTTTTCCACAGGAAGTTTTTCGACAAATCTGATGCTTTTGCCCGCAAAAGAAAATTCCTTCTTAACACGATTACGTCAATTTTTGGTTTCCGGAGCGTAAGCGTTAAAGTAGAGATATTGAAAACAGTTTCTTGTTTTTGTTTTTTTTAAATATTGTCCTTAATTGGAAATTATGTGTTTAATGAATTAAGGTAGGCGAATACCCAAAATTTCTCAAAATTCTAAAATTTTTACTATTACTTTAATCTTTTCCAAATTTGGCATAGTGATTTCAAATATAATGAATAATACTATTTCGGCTTTTGTTTTTATTTCAATATAATTTATTTATTTTAAAAGGTGTTTTTCTACTAAAAAAAGAGGTTTACGCCAGCAAGTCTACCACATTGAATTTTCATCCTATGAACATTTATTATGTGTTAAATTCTTCGTTTTGAACTGATACATGCAATGACCCTCTAGAGTTACATACAAATTACAAGAAAAAAAGTTATTAAGAAAAATGTTATAAATTAACCACAAAAAAAGGATTTTTTTCGATTAACTTACACTTGGACATTTAAAAAAAAAACTTTTATACTTACACCAGATGTTAGAGGTTCATGGCACAGATATATATTGAAATAGCATCTGAGAAAAATTTCAGGTAAATTAACGTAAAACTTTTTATGCTAGAAGTGTTGGCGTAAACCCCCTTTTTTAGTTGAAAAACACCGTTTAAAATAAATAAATAAATCAATTATATTTAAATAAATGCATTTTAATAGAATGATTTTAAATTTTCACACTATAATCCTGCCTTTAAAAGTAACCCCCTGAAAACAATATTTTTAAGCAACAAATTTAAATTAATTTTTGTTTTTTATATTATAACGTTTCTATTTCTAGTGATATTTTTACAGTAGTATTTAATTAAAAATTATTTCTCAAAAAATATTAGATAACATATACTCATTTATTCGTTTGTTCGAAAATTAAAAGTAACTAAAAATGCATACAGAAAAATCTTAAATTTAATATGTATAATAACGAAATACTGTATATATTTTCCTTGATTATAAGACGGCAATGCTTTGGTTTTGCTCAAAAACGCTAACTTATCTGAGCGTATAAGGTACCGATTATATCTTTCATTCTGAAATTGCGAATTCTTACAAGCAACTTTAATTTCAATTTTTGCTTTTACTTTAAGCTGGTAAATATTGTTTGTAAAAATTTGTTGAAAAAATACTAAAAACATGAATATATCTTATTGGTTGATAAGTAATTTCAGTTACTAATTGGAAGCCACACCCATTTTTTCAGACGCACATTAGTAATGGACCTTATATGTTCAGTAAGTAAATCATTGACAAACTCATATTTTATCAAACACAAGGTTTGTCTTTAAAGTATTCTTTAAATTACAATGAAATTTCGGAAAATATTTTTTATTATAGCTAGAAAAGGAATGGAAGCTACATAATGCATAAAAAAATCACAAAAACGAAACCTACACAAGGATTTTTGCCACAAATGAATAAAATATCATTCAAATAGCCCCAAGGATAAACAGCAAACTCAAACAAGTTAACATCAACTCTCTAAAAAAGCTTGTCAAAATTCTAGACATCCCAGTGCAACACGGTTTTCGGTGCAATCGTTCGTTCAGTTCGGACAGTACAATAAAGAAAATCGTCATGTTTTTCCTGGAACACTTCCTAACTTTAGTTTTGGAAGGTTTCCAATGTTTGTGTCGATGAAAAACGTTTTATCTTTTTTTTTATTCCGTACGTTGGCAGAAGAGCGCGGGGATCAAGTGTAGAATCAGTGCAAGAGATCTTCTTGAAATGGAACACCTTTTGGGTTAATTGCTGTTAAAAATAGTTATAAAGATGGGGATCTTTGTGGAACTTGTTATCTTAATTGTGGGAGTTAAGAGTTGGGTAAACAGTGGGTTTGATTCAAGTGTTTGTGATTTTTTGTTCAAATACCTAATTTTATGTTAAGTTGTATTTTTTAAATTTCTATTTGGAACCAAATGGCAGGAATTTAAGCATATATCATTCACTTTTAAAACGAACGAGCGATTTTAACTCAGTCTGATTAATTTTCGCTCCTCCAGTCTGGAAAATGCACTTCTCCTTTTGGAGTGGATCCTTTGTGTGTTAAACCTCCGACAGGATCACTCCAAACGAGTGATTTTAACTCAGTCTGAGTTAATATTCATTCCTTTCCAGTGTCGAAAATGCACTTTTCCAACTGTAGTAGATTTCACTCTTTTGTTTTAAGAGTGTATACGAAAGCTCGTTCGTTTAAATTAGTAACATAAATTTGTATATTTTTATGAGTGCATCCGAACTTTCTAAGTATAGGTGGTATTTTTTAAAGAGTTTTTATGGGCCAATTTAACCAATTTTACCTAAGTTGTACTATCATGGTCAACAGTCCAACATTATAAATAGATTCATTTTTTGTTAATGTTACCAATATCTGCTTCAGAAAGGTCAGTGGCAGTTTATTGATTTGACATACCGTCTTCAATGCATCTGATAGCAAGTGCATTTTCGCAGCTGGTACACGTTTGTATGACTAGACAACAGGTGAATCAATGCAGTTTCTCTTCGAGGTGCTCACACATATTCCGCATTCCAAAAAGGTCTTATGTTTGCTGTGGATGCGAAAAGTGAAAGAGCTTTGGATTGTACAGGCTATTATTTTTTATGCTTAAGCATGATTCTCAATAGTTGATGGTATTTAAAACGTTATCTTTGAAAGGAAACTTACAATAAAATGTTCTACTGTTTACTTACACACCAAATATATTTCAAAACATTGAAAAAGTTTAATCGGTAAATATTTTTTCTCTACTTTATAACTTTAATATTTTCAATTCTAGTACTTTTAAATGCCTTTATTTAAGTTTTCATAAGTTATAAATATATTATGTAAATTGTAAGAAAGATAACTTCTCTTATTAATTTCTTCTCCAATGAATCAAATGAAACTGAACTACTCCGTCAGAACTTAGACTGCACTGATTTATAAGGAAAAGTAATTGCAGAACCGATTCATAAGATGTCTCAAAGTGTTCAGTTAATTCAACAGTAAACACAGTAACCCACCCAATAATATGACACAAAACCGCATTGCTGAAGATTGAATTTCCAATAAATCTGCCACTTTACATCCGGTACAAAATTGTGCAAGAAATCTCCAAGTAGTCTAAGTGATACTTGACTGGACATTTGTCTGGGGTGACACTTCTGAAGGATGTCATTACAATTAAAAAGTTAAATATTGATAAATTTAATTCACAATTAACTTAAATTTATAGTTATAATAGTTTGTACCAATCTAGAATAAGTATATACTGCAAATCTACATTTTTCTTAAAATTAAAAATAATTGAATTTTTAATTAAAACACATTTAATTTATATATTTAAAATATGTTTTTGAAGTGGCGGAATTTTTTTTTGTCCTGATGATAGTATAAAGATTAAAGCGTTACCTGACCGTTGAGCCGTTTAATTGAAATATATTCACTAGGCTTTTTGAATTGGCATAAAACGCATCAAGCCGAGATATTTTTCAATTGTTATTCAAAAAACAGATGTCAAATTGCGTTGGTTGTAATGTAGAATGAAATGTGAGATGTTGTCAGTCTATTTTTTTTTAAAGTGAAATTGTGGAAAGTATTGTGTTGCTACTTGTTACTCATGATTATTTTACTGCCTCAATACCACATTGTGGGTTGTTTCTTCAACAAGAGTTTCCTCTCATTTTTTTCGTAATAGGTTGTGGTCAAACATATGTAAACTGTTAGATCACAAATTGGTTCGATTTCATCTCATTACATGAATATTGTAATTCCCTTTATAAACAAAAGATCTGACGTGAATTTTTCTTATATGAAACCTTTCAATCTCTATTTTATTCAAAACTTAGGTGCGAATAAAAAGATCAGTTAGTTTACGTAAGAATAAATTAAAATGTAATGAACTACAAGAGACAAAAACTATTTCTTAATAATCTTTGACAATACTGCGTTCAAATGAAATACAACTTTCTGATAGTAACGTTTGTGTATAACCATTTTAAATAATAATTAACTAGTAAAGCCCGTTATATTAGTTAATGTTTTTTTCGTATTTTATCTTTCAAAATATGTAGTAGCTTTAAATGTAGTAAGAAAAATATGTAATTTTAGAAGAAGTAAAAATAATTAGTGATCACACAAGTTCCTACAAAACCAGGCTTCAACATGAAATATAGTGTAATTTTAAACTTTTATTTTATATCATCTATATCGTTACTATATTGACACATAATACAATCTTAGTAGGGACTTGAAAGTGCTGCTTCAGTGCCCGATCAGTTTGAAAGAGGATTTTGTATTTTAATAAATTTAGAAAATTCCATTCTTCCAAACGTAATTTCAATACATTCATCATAATTCTCTCAGATGTACCATAAATAACACAATATATCCAGCTGTACTATATACTGATTCTCATGAATTGATCGTTAACAATATACAAGCTATGTCACCGGCATTCTGCAAGGGCATCTGCTTCTTTTATACCGACTATTTTTCCACAAGAAACATGTACGCACGACGCTCATAAAGGGAATATTGGGGACACGTGTGTCAACATGGTAGGGAGCTTTCATTATAAAGGTTGGAATTTAATACGGGAAAAGGCCGGCGGTAAGATGCATGATTGTGACTCAGTTGTGGCGACGAAAAGCTACAGCGGTTATGGGTGTTATTGTTTCTATTTTAGTGTATTATATCGTCATGTGGCCGCAGTGGTGTGATAATTGGAAGTCTCTTTAAGATGCCGACCGAGGGTGAAATAAGATTGGGATAAGAACACGAACAGCAATCAGAACACGGACACAAACATCATTACACAATTGCCAGGTAGCGAAACCAAGTTTCACGCAGACGACAAAATATAGTTTGTAAAAATTAAATATCTAATGATAACTGTCCTCGTGTTATTGTTTCTATTTCAGTATATCGTCAAGTGGGCGCAGTGGTGTGATAATTGGAAGTATCTTTAAGATGCCGACCGAGGATGAAATACGAGTGGGATAAGAACACGAACACAAACATCATTACGCAGTTGCCAGGTAGCGAAACCAAGTTTCACGCAGACGACAAAATATAGTTTGTAAAAATTAATTTTCTAATAATATTTGTTCGCGTGACATTTAATAGAAAGAAAGTGGGATGCCGATTCACAACACAATGCTTCGGAAAAATTTATACAATATAGCCATACGATAATATTTATGTATCGTAAAGTGAATGCGACGGTTGATAGCGCTCTCTACCTTACACTCCTTGCCGACCTATAAGTTGGGTTAATAGAAATATGCCATAGAGAAGATACTTCCGCGGATGTAAGGAGTTCCATAAAATTATTTCTCAATCCACCCAAGAAACATGTTTAAAAAATTCATTTCGTTTAAGGTCTAACAGATTTAGATATTATTTGAGAAAATTTGGCAATTTTATCAGAATGAATGGTGTATTTTGGTTAAATTGTATTCAGATCATCGTGAATATTGCCTTACAAGAGTTTCCAACTAACGGACTCCCCTTCAATCTTCCTTTTTACTCTTTGTTTTTACCCAAGTTAGGTTAGCAAGGAGTGTAAGAAACCAAAGCGCAAGAAGAAAATTTGAACAGCCCTCTATGAGCGTTATTTAATTATGAGTATATTTTTTAATATAATTTTTTATTTTTGAAATTCATTTTTATACTTAAATTTCACGTTTTCATACCAATGCTAACTTCTACTTGCTGAGTACATACACTTTTAAAATTTCGAACTTGGTTTCACAAAAAGAAAGGTTGTACCATTGCTGCAACGACTCTGTGGAGAAACGAAAAATATTTTTGGTTCTAGGTTGAACCATTTTTCAGGTTTCAGAAACCAAAACCTGAAAAATGGTCCAACTGAATTACGAAAATATGGTGAAAATTTTCACTTTGCAGCCACAGGAGTTACATATGTTTGCTGAAACCTATCACGAAATTTTTAACAGTGTATTGCATGAATGTTTTTTAATCAAAATTTTGCAAAATAATAAAAATAATAATTAAAAAAATATAGAAAAAGCATCAATCCTGCTCGGGTTTTTTTTTGCAACCTGCACTAAAAATCTCACAGAGAACTTTGTGTGCGTGCGCGTGCGGGAAAGTTATATGTAAGCCGTGACCAATAAGATATGAGACCTCATCAAACAAAAATATGTTACTGACATTTATGTCAATAACATATTTATTTGATATTATTTCCTAAAATATAAAGTGTTACATGGACGTTACGGAGCTAAGGCGTATTTGCAATTAAGAGTTTATCATTCGAGAAAAAAAAATTGCCTTACAATTTTAAATTGCTATTTTACTCAGTTATAAATTCAAACATGGTCCAAATTATAAAAGTGAAGTATTAAAAAATGAATTATATAACAGAACATTCAAACATATCTCATAATTTATACATTTGCATGGAAAATCGTTCCTTAAAAAAATTCGCTCAGAACTAAAATTAAACGAACGTTTTATGACCTCATAGGGTTTATATCCCTTGATTAAGTAGAAATATTAATTTAAGTTAAAAGTACAATTTTTTTCTTTACATGATTGATGAATTTGTTAATGGTAATTGTAATATTTAAGATACAAAGTAGGAAATGAATCCATTAATAATGACTTTAATTTATTCCATGATTTTTCAAAGATTTAATTGTAAAATTACTAATCTTTAAATAATTATAGTAACATTTAATGTTGTATCACTTTTGCATGCTTCATATACCATTCCGTCTTTTCCTTATCTTGTGTAAAATATAAATATATTTTATTGATTAAGTTCATTCAGCAGTTTGAAACTTGTAGCAGTTTGAGTTATTACATTAAATCGTGGACTTAACGTTATAAATAGGGTCAAGTGGGGTAAGTGTGATTGGGGGTAAGTGTGATAAACAGCTCTTGTAACTTTGGAAATCATTCTAAAAATCTGAAAATTTGCAATATATAACATTAGACCACCTATAATTAAACTAAAAAGAAATATTGACCTTATTTTTTGTTTGAAGAAAGTTTTGAGCTTTTGAATTTAAGTGCAACTGTCTTCTTTTTATATGGGTTTTCCTATGTGGGGTAAGTGTGATGGATTTTGAAATGCAAATTTTGTACACTTAAAATTGGAATTCAAACATATCATTTTTTTTCTACATATGTATGTTTCTTATAATAATTCACTACCAATTTTAGGATTTGGAATTTACTTGAAGCAGAGAACGAATTTTCTTAATGAAAAATGCAGAAACCCTATCACACTTACCCCACTTGACCCTACTATTATTAATAACTCTTTAGTAATGTTAACTGATCAATAGCAATACAAAATAATATTTCAAAATGAAACAACTTTTCAACTTTATTTTTAATTTATTAGTTTTTCTGAATGTATATCGACAATAACTAATGTTGCAAGTTGATAAAAAAATTATCAAAATACAACAATCTTTAATTGTTTTTCAAACCCACACATAAAGTTATCAGATAAGATTGAGGAATAAAGTGTGAATGATTAAATCAAACTAAAGCAAACTAAATAACTAGGCTAAGATTTCTAATATCTCCCTTAAATTTCATTCAAGTGTGAATATGTTCCTTCATATTAACTTTAATAATATGACAAAGGCATGCGGAAATTACAGAAAATTATATATTTACAGGAATCAGTACAATTAACTTTACTTTTAATGAATGAATAGTATAAGATTTTTTTATACAATCTAACCCTAAATCAACAAGCAGCTTTATGAACGAGCGGAATTTAACACGGGAAGCAGCGGAAATACACTTTGATTGTGACTCACTTGCGATGATAGTGAGTAGTAACGAGCAACGCTACTGATAGTCAGGACAGTTATTGCTGCTGTTTCGAGAAAGAAGCTAGAAGTTTGATGATTCAGTGGAGTTTTGAACCCGGTTGATGATAGGTTTATTACTTGATATCAAAATGCGTTTTGAAGATTATCATCATCTGAAGTAAGCTGACTAAATCTAAGTATGGACATTGATATAGGGGGATTATTGAATATATTTAGTAATGAAGGAGGAGTTTAATATATCATGAAAATTACTTGTAAGGCAATGGCAAGTAATGTAATCGATTCCGGCTGCCTATTTCTAGCCTCCTTCAGGAGCTTTAACACAGCCAATAACGCCTCGTAATTTAGAATCCTAGTTAAGTGACGAGGTCGACACCCGAGCGGGCACCCAACGGAAATTCAAGAGACATCGTACGCTGACGAAGTCGGGACTTTGGACTCCACAGATTTAACGAGCACGTCTGCCTCAGTGTACTCGGACTCATCCGTCACGAGTTGGATTTTTCTACTCTTTCCCTGTACAGAGATCCGATTTATAGGATGACTGGCAGTAGGTGGGACTCGAACCCCCCGCACTCCTGGGAAGGTTTTATCCTGATGCTTATGCCTTAACCACTCGGCCACGGACGGGCCGAAAATTACTTGTTTTAGTTGTGTACAATTTGATAGGAGCACTAATGAGGAGGTAATGGTCAGTGTACAAATATGGACCTTGACTTTTCCCTTGATTTCCCCCCCTCATTGGGTTAAATCTAACTTCCGTCGATATTTAATCTATAACAATTATTGCTGTTGTTTTCAGAAAGAAATTTTATTTTCCAGTTGAGTTTTTAACCCGGTTGATGATGGGTTTATTATTTGATATCAAAACGTTTTTTGATATCAAATAGTAAACCCATCATCAGATAAAGGAATCTGGCTTAACTGAAATATGCACATTGATACAGAGTGATTATTGAAAGTATTTAAAGTGTTGAATAAGGAGGAGTATTTAGTAGAAGTGAAGTATGTATAACATAAGAATTACTGGTTATGATTGTGTGAAACTTAACAAAAACACTAGTGAGTGGATAATGGTTAAAATATGGAACTTAACATTTATCTTGATTTTACTATCTTCTAAGAAGAAAGTATTTTGCAGATCACTAGTTAAAATTTAAAATTGAAAGGCATTTAGTTGTTTTCGAATGATCAAGCTCTAAATTGATAAATTGGCTTTAGCTTATCAATGCCCATGTGAGACTTAATAATATAGTTCTTGTTATGGTATGATGTAATTTACGTATTTTTGTTTGACCAGAGGTCTCATATATTATTGAAAACATTGGTCACGACTAAATATATTACTTTCACGCACGATGACACACCTCTCTGTGAGTATCTTAGTGGTTGGTGGTTGCAAAAAACAAAATCTAAAAAGACTAAAAAAAACTTTCTCGTCAGTCTTGACCAACTAAATATTATCTTTCTTTGACATTCAGTCGATTTCCATTGCTGATTTATTATGAATTTTATGAAAATATTTGCTTAATTTAATCAATCGAATAAATAAGTTTAAGTGGACGAGGGTGATGGGAAGACTGTGAATTTAATTTTAGCTGTCGTAATATATTTAAATTTATACCTTAAGGTATAAAGCACAAGGTGCTTTTGTTTAGATTTCTTTTGTTGATCAGCAGTTAAGTATATTACATCATTAAAGTCTAATATGAAATTAAGTCTCTTAGTAAATTAGTCTATTTTAATTTTTGAAAACTTATTGATTTGTTTTAATTTTTTTTTATAAATGAAAAACAGATAAACAGAAGAAGAAATATTTTTTAAATAAATTACTTAGTATTAGTTATTAGTAAAATAAATTATTTAGTATTAGTTATTAGTAAAATAAATTATTAGTATTTTTTAAAATAAAAAATTAACGGATCGTTTCCAAAACTTTGAGAGTCATTTTCCCCACTCTAATCAAAACACTTATTCCAATACAACAATAACCTAATCCTCAGTATTTTTTCCCCAATAGTTATCATATTTATAACTAGGCTTTCGTTATTTCATTTCTCATTTAACTAGTTTGTTAATAACATATTTTCAAAAAAGTTTTACGTGAAATGGAGCTATTCAAATAAGATTCGTAAAAACAGTTCTGAAAAAGTTCATGACCTCATTTTGTATAACTCTTTCAATAGCACTGATTTTCGTGGTCATGACTCAATCCTTTTATCAATTCCACTGACGAACCTAAATTATGTGAATTCCATCTTCGCTTGGAAAGGAAACTAAGTAACTTTTACTTTATGAATGACGTGTTTTTTTTATTCAGAATCGGAAGCTGTTTTGATTAATTGACGTCCGCCTTGTCGCCAAAGCGTGACGCCAATTTGGCATAGTCTAATTGATAAAGTTTGCAAATAAAATCGTGGGCGTTTTGTCTGTAAAAAATAAAGACAAAAGCAATTCAGTTACCTTTGCTAATTTTTGCTTAATGCAAAATTTTATTTCGTCAAAGTTTTTTATGTAAATAATTTGATTATTTATATAAATTGCCGCGGGTGTAATATAGCTTTCTCCAAATAAATGAATCGGAATTTATAAAAGCAAATATTATTAATATTTAAATTCAGAAAAAAAATTGGAAAAAAAAACACACACATATTATTTCAATTTTCATTAGAAAAATTTGATGCAGCATTATGTGTAAAAAAAAAATAAATACCAATATTTCTTGCACACTTCTTTATCACATTTTAAATAATTTTCACAACACATAATTTTTTTAATTTAAAATCCATTTTTTAAATTTATTTCACCCTTAAAAAATTGATTTACTATAAACATTTTAAAGTACTACTTTACGGCCGAAATAATTCATCTGCTATTTTCAAAATTTATTTACGTCTCAACGTATTAATTTACAATAAGTATTCCTTTAATGTTAAAACTTTGTTTACGTATCTGTTTTTTTAAGTTTCTAGTGGGCTAACCAAAATAGCTACAAGATAAATCTTCTACATATTTCACAGTCTAACCACAGATTTCCAAGTTTACTTGCTCAAAAACGCATGCGAATAGATTCCAATTACTCTTCGAAACAACTTTTAGAATTTTTTAAATCGGAATATTCATGTTTTTACTTAATTTGAAATTTATATTTTTTATACTTTGATCAATCCTTGCTCATTACTTTAAACCATTTACATTTTAAACTAAATTTGATTGCAAATTTTCGCTACAAGTAAAACTTCAAAAAAAAAAAAAAAAACTTTTTAGATGGTCAAGTGTTTGACAGTAATGTTTAAAACTTTAAATTAAATTTGGTAATAAGTATAGACATGACATGCAATTTGAAGCGATGTTATCTTCTGATGATACACTGAGATAAAAAGTTTTCATTATAGATCTTAACATGATTACTTTTTTTATGAAAGTATGTGCAGTATGTTCTTTAAAAAATGTTCTTTGAAGTATATTTTAATCGCATTATTTTCTTTGCGAGTTCATTTTATAATTTGTATCTATAGAAAAATTTATTTCAACTATGCATTTTTTGGCAAAATTATGTTATTTCATTATGTAATATATTTCTCAATTTATTTGTAATACGTTTACAATCTAAAGTATAAAAAAACATAAACACGTCGAGAAACTTTCAGATCATCTAAAAATACAATTTTTTTAAAAGAGTTAAAAAAAAAGCTTTTACATTAACTTAAAACATTGAAGAGTCATTTAAACTTTACAAGTGAAATGTTACTTAAAAATAAATGTTTTTAAACCATGATTTAAAATGTAAACTCAATTCTCACGCTATGAATACAAGTGAGCACGTTTGCCCGATTGCTTATCCATCAGAGTAGCTTATTTTCACCCAAATAGCGATAAAAATTCCGTCGAGGCATGCTACGCACCCACAAGAAGATGGAGTTCCCGGATGATATATGGCAACCCCTCTTGCATCCCCTTGAACCTATATTGGCGAAAAAAGCGCAAAAAGCCGGTGAAACAATTTCTCTTTCGAATTTCATCTTCACCGGTTGCTTTTCATCTACTTGCGCTTTTCATTCGAGGAGAAAAAGGAATACTTTTTTAATAGTTCGTTTTAATTGAATCATTGGTTTGGAGGTAAGTTTGATTTAAGAATTAAATTTTATTTATTATTATTTCCTTAAATAATTATTTTGTAAGCAAATGGCTTTTTTTTAAAAAATTCTCTTGTAGAATTGACACAATAACCTAAACTTCAGTAATTTTTTTTTTTACAATAGTTATCATATTTATAATTTGGCTTCTTTACTTTTGCTTCTTTACTTTTGCTTCTTACTTTTTAATGTGACGAATTATTTTAGGATCATTGTTATATGAAATGTTTGAAAAATATTGAGGTTCCCTCTTTTTTAATGCTGTTGTCTTCTCTAGTTTACGTTAATGAGAAGTTAGTTTTCGGAGTAGCTCTTGAGGGTGTGAAATTGTCTGAGCAGCATTTTATTGATATAATATGTATTTTACAAATTTTAATTGACAAATATGAAAAGTTTTATTGCTTGACAATAAAAATACTAAATTTAATTATTTTATTAGTATTATTAATTAAAACATTTACTTTATATATTAAAAGTAATTTTTATTTCCATCATTTCGTATACAATTTATAGTTGCAGTATTAATATTTTTTTAAAGCTTTTATAAACAAGTAATATATTAATTGAAAGGCCATAATAGGTTGCTTAATTTTTTATAATGCATACAGTATAAATTTTACATGCTTAATACATGCGAATTTTTACTTAAAAATAAATATTTTGTTAAATAAATATATTGCTATTTTGATGACAAAATAATACCTCGAAGTCGAATTGACATTTAAATACATGTGGCTTCGACATTTGACAAGTTAAGATATAAATCGATTTTAAATTTCCGAATTGAACAACTTGAAGGATCCAGTTGCGAAACCCACATTCTCTAAGATATAGGGACGATTCGTGAAAATATCAATGAACAATTGTTGCAAGACATAAGTAAATGATAAATGCTGGCTAATCTAATTTCATTTTTTAAAACATTTACGCAATTGGTTTTACGTATTGTTTGTTCGAACGTTTTAGATATACCGTATAAGGTAAAATAAAGTTGTCAGATTTCAGTCAAATTTGAAATGAACAAACATTAGGATTCTTATAGAGTATAATTTATAACTAAGATACCTAAGTTATTTGTCATACTTCAGACTTAACACATAGAATGACAACAAGCGTAGAATAATAAATAATACACGGATTCGTTCAATAAAGGCACATTTTCATGGGGAATTCCGTAAAAGGTGTATTTCGAAAAAAAAAAATCCTACACCTTGAATAATATTTAAATAACTGAAGTGACATATTACGGAAAGGTGAAATGCGTGTTTTCGTTTAATACGAATATCACCGATTAAATTCCGTCTTGCTAAACAATAAAATTTTCCAGTCCGCAAATCACGATTTTTTATGAACTGTCACGTTTTTCTTGGGTTTTAAAAGTTGGATGGGCTAAATGAAGTTTTGGAAAAGTTATTTAGCTATTGATATAAAATTTGTGAGGTATATATATCTAAAATATCCAAATAATATTTTGGGGAATTTCTATAATAATTGTGTTTTTTAGCATTTTCTAAAAAAAAAAAAAATCTTTAATTTTTGTATGTTTTTAAGTAGAAAACGTAGAAATTATTTTTGTGGACTCTAATTGTGGACAAATTAACGGATATTCATAAATACAAATACTAATAAATTTGGAAAAATAGAGAAAAAATATTTCGAAAAAAATTAAGAAAACTATCACAGCTAATATAATTTAAATGATACACTGAACCCTACTATTTAGGTGCACATGTACTGGATCAAATATCACTGTGAGTTTAATAGTCTTAATTATAACTGCTTTAATAGTTATTATCTCCTTAAAAACCTAAAAACGTGTTAACAAGCTTTTAGATGTATGTTTAAATTCAATGTATTAATATAATTTATTAATTACTTTTACTTAAAGGACATGCAACCAAATGTAATAAAAAAAATTTAAGTTCAGTTACAATAAAGTTTTAAAAATGTGTTTAATTCTTTGAAATATCTTTCTTTAAAAGCTAATTTTATAAAAATAATATCGAACTTAGTACATATAATATTAAATAAACTTAATCTCGTTTTCTTTTGACGTATAATAAAATGCTTCTTTGAAGAAAGAAAATAATTCATATTTATGAAATCGTAAAACAAAATATTTATTTGTGGTACTTATAACAACGCATTCACTTCTAAAGCTTTCTTAAGTCCTTCTTACTAGCTCTCCTAGCCGAGAAAGTAATTTTTTAAGTCTGACTTTAGTTGCATTATTCCTTTACCATTTGCTTTAACCATTGTTTTTATCAATGGCATTGTTGGTAGTTTCTGGTGCCATTCGAACTAGTAGGATTGAATGTGTCATATTTTGATGATACAGCTGGGAGTTGAAATGCGCATTTACTTGTGACTTCACTGTCAAGTAGACGACGTTAATTCTATGGATTGCATTGTAAAAATAGTTGTAAATTCATTTATATTAGTTTAAAAAAGTAAAACTGGCATTGAATATTATTGGAACTTTTCTGTTAAACTTACTTTCTCCTAAATATAAATAATACACAGACAAAAGTATTTCTTAATTTAACAAATGTTATATTAATATTTCATCTCTATGTCTACATAGTTATATGGCAGTTAATGATATTAATTGCATTTTGAATTTATAACATTGCACTCGACTAAGTACTATTGTTTTTTTTCTGCGATGAGCAAAGATCAGACTAAGAAAAACATAATTTATAAATGTTATTTTATGCAAATTATTAGAAAACGTATTTATCCTTGATATTTAAAAATAAAATGTCATTATTTAATAAGGATTTGCCACAAATTAGCAAACTTGTTAGACATATTAAGAGAAAGCTTACAAATATTTTGTGGTTCGAATATTTTACTGATCGAATATTTTGTGTAAAACAATTTATTGGAAAAAAAAATATTCGTACTAATTTCCAAAAGTGGGATTGTCGGGACCTGTAAGTCAGCTACATTTATCACATAAAAAAATCCGCTAGTAAAAATATTCTATACAGCCGGAGAAATGTGGCAAAGAAAATAGTTTTTTTCCCCCATTGGATTAGCATTGAGGCACTTGAGTTTGGAGACCCCCGGTACAGCGCGCCCATTCCCCCTTAACTCTCAATAAGAATTTTATATCAACCGTCTAATTTTTTTCGGTGTCAGCAATTCAAATTTGAAATGTGATAAATTGCGCAGTAGTACAGCTGCGGAATAAAAACCTCTCCTCTATGAGGAGTGAGTCATTTTTCACGCACCTGTACAAGATCTGAATTAATACAAGATTCAGTTATTTTTGTTCCTAAGTAAGATTTAAATTTTTAACCATTAAGTTTGATACATTTTACTTAGCATCAAACAATTAGCCATTTAAAGTCAATGTATCATAGTATTTGTATAACCGAATGTTATCCAAGCATAAACAAATAATTAGCCATTTGGGCTTATCGCTATAGCAAACAAGGTTTCACTTGTTCAACCATATTTTATATTAGTTTCCACCAGGCACCATTTCCATATTATTCTAACTTCCATGTATCAAACCAGCCTCAAGCAACGGCACACCTTATGCTAGACAAATGCTACCAAAAGCGTCACGTCCTTGGCCCAGTGCTGAACCCTAAAATCCCACTCTCTTCATCTTCCAGAAACGGAGCTTGCTGAACTGGTTCCTCGAACAGACCATCTCGCCTCGTAATTTGTGTCCATCGGCGGGGTTATGGGAAAGTGCTATTCGTGCTTCAGGGCTACTTTCAAGCCCCATGGCCAGGATCTCAAGTACGATTTACCCCTGGGGGATTTTCTCAAGCCGGAGGAACCTTCGGTGCTACCCAGGCCGCCGAGTGTAGAGAGTGACAGTAAGTGCAGCACTTTTTTTTTAAATGTTTGTGTTAAAAACCTTCTAAGACATGATTTTTTTACAAAAATTTTTACTTCGAAAACATGTATTTAGATCTATGACAGTCAGGAATGACGGGTAAAACATTAAGTTTTTTTACTAGGACTTATTTATATAAATTTAATTACTAAAACCCCCTAAAACATGATTTTATTTACTCCAAGAACACAGATTTTAATCAACGATGGTCATATATTATGAGGGAAATATTAAAGAAAAAACTCTTTGAGCTGAGACTTAATTTTTTAAAACGTTAGCATCGCCATAGAATTTACATTGAGGACGGTGCATTGAATTTCGAAAATTGTATCCTTTTGAAATAGTATACAACATACAATCATTTTTCTATAAGTATGTAGTTAACTTTTTTTTTCTAAAACATCAATATTGCTTTTAAAAGTTGACACATTTCTAAAGTTGCCGAACATTAATTATATTTTCAATCATAATGTGGATTACAGTGTATGTTGCCAAATGGCAACACGATGTACTGTTGGTTGTTGCATGGGTTACCCGGTAATCGAGGCAATGATATTTGTGTAATAGGGTGGGCCGAAAAACACTTTTTATTTTATTTCGAATCGCTATAGTGCGGAAAAGTTGCCATTGGTAAAGACATGAAAAATGCACTAATTATTATTTTTTTACGACTATATCTTCCGTTCGCGCAATGCCTTCAAAGTTGGCGAAAAATTGTTAAAAACCGTAAATTTTCATATTTTTTTTAAACACGGCAGATGTTTTTAATTCCGTTCCTATATCATGAATTAAACTAAAAGTATTTAAAATCCATAAATTATAGCACTTAGTAATAATAAATGTTATGATATATAGTATAATAAGCTATTATATACTTGTGTCAGATCTTCCGACCACTCAACGTAGTATAAAAATAGGAAAATTAGTATTTTTCGCTAAATTTCAAAGTTTTGACTTTTTGTACGTTTTAATCATACAACATGATATAGGAAAGCAATTAAAATCATACATCGGGTTTAAAAAAATGTATGAAAAATTACGGTTTTTGACAATTTTTGCCAACTTTGATGGCATTGCGCGAACAGAAGATATGGTCGTAAAAAAATAATAATTAGTGCATTTTTCATGTCTTTACCAATGGCAACTTTTCCACACTATAGCGATCCGAAATAAAATAAAAAGTTTTTTTCGGCCCACCCTATTGTGTAACCTTAACACAAAGTTGACGTAACAGTGTCCCAAACTTAAGTTCTTAACCTTGACCTTCATTGATAGATATGATTAACAGTGATATTGGAAGTATAACATATCATGTGTAAAATAAACAACAACAAATAAAAAAAATTCGTTATCTGTTTGAAATTATGGTATGGTTTATGATTGTCAAGTCCTCTTTAGTTTTACTTCATCACGCAAACACTTTCAAAAGGACTGTTAGAGTACTGTAATACCTTTATTTCTCGGTTATATTATTAATTAATTGGTTATGAGTAAAAACCGTTATGGTTTAGGTTGACAATATGGTGTCCATTTTTTGCATTAAATAAAAATTTGATTTCTTGTAAATCAAATTTTAACATGGTGGTTAAAACGTTTTTGGCGAAATTGTGGAAATGTAATTTCTTGTTATGAGAAAAAAAAACTTTTCCTCTATTTTAAAGTTCCTTTATAGTTGATGTTAAAGGGGAGAAAACAATCCTTATATTTTCTTAACTATTTTTTATCTAAAAAAATGTAAAAACAGAATATTAAATTTGATTAAATGGTTTTGAAAACGTCATTAAATACTTCGAAAAATTTAAACTAAATTTAAATAGCAACACATACGGGTTTTGAAAATGTCATTTTGTGCTTATTTTAAATCGCAAAAAGTTTAATGGTTGAATGAAATACAATGAGCATCACTTTTGCATTTTTAGTTAATTAAAAACAAATTAATTATACACGAAAATTTACGGCGTAGATACTATTGCGTAAATGATGTGTAAATTCGTTACTAGAATCCTTACTGTGTAAATTACCGTAATGAAACGAAAAAAACCTGGAAATACGCCAGAGGAATTCAATTACAAAATTCCAAACGACAATTGATTTCACGGCTCGTTTAAAACGTAGAATTTGTTACGTTTTGATATATTAAAATTTATTCTTATTTATTTTATATTCGGTTAAAGTTTTTTTTTTTAAGAAATGAAATCGATAAGAAAATTTATAAAACTTTAGAACTATTTTTGACACTGAATCTAAACTGTCAGAATAAATCTTTTTATCAAATTTATACCAAAACTATTTTTCCATTTTCTCATATCTGGAATATCTATTTATTGAATACTTTATGTTATCGATTTGAATACACTTGCTTTTCAAATCAATATCATTCAATTGTTTTGCAAGTTATCCTTCAAAATTTATTCTTCATTTTCAACCTTAAATCAGATTGAATGATATTAAGGAATTATTGAACGCATATTTTAGACTATTTCCATCTTATAGCTTTAAAATGTTTATTTATATTTTATGAAATATATAGCTAAGATAAACAATTGCAGAAGTTATCTTATATCGCTTTATAACAATGAGGCTGCTATAAATTGTATATGAAGGCCATTTTCTTTTATTTTAGTTTTTAAAGTTTGCTTTTTTTTGTTGCAAGTGAACTAACTAAAAAGGTGCTTTATATCAAAGCCGAAGTAATTTTTACTTATTCTAAAAGTATTCTCAATGTTTTAATATTCCAAACCAACAGATACTTTTTATATCGGACGTTTTTCTAATGACAATTAAAAACGTAAATGTAAAATATCATGTTTATTAATGGAGTGCTCTTTTTAAGGTTTCTTGTTTAAAAATAATAATGGGACTGGCAACGATTGGATTAATAAAAATATATTTACTAAATGGAAAAGTTTGAAGAATCGAATGATGTGCTTTTGATATCATAAATTGCTTGTCTCTAGATGATCAGAAAAAACTTCTAAAATGATAATGCCAAATTGTTATTGGGACTGAAATGGTTAAAGTTTAAAACTCTGTGTAACACCTATAGAGATAGATAATACTCTCTATGGTAATAAAACTTTTTATGTTCACGATACCAAAGATCGTTACTCTTGTATAATTTGCATAACTAGTAAAGTTTTCCCATTGATAAGGGGTTGTAAATAAACAGTTGGAGGTCACTTTTAACATTCATGGATCAAGAGTTCAAGAAGAATCTAACTATACTTTGTTTAAATATAAATGTAACTAACATTTTATGCAGATCATTGGACATTACATTCTATGTAAGCAAACCAAATTATTCTGTCTGAATAAAAGTGATATCAACAGTTTCAAACACGCATTTTTAAATAGAAAGTTAAATCCGACAGTAATGTTCCTTTTTATACGACATATTCCGTATTTGTAAAGGTTATATCTACTGGCATCCAGTGCTATTGATACAAATTGGTTTTCACGAAAACTAGGTGAGGAATTTATTCAGGTGTCGACTCGTCACTTGATTGTGATTCTAAAATACGACGCCCGTCACCCTCGTGTAGCCCTCGTTAGACGTTATTTCAAACCTAACCTAACCTAACGAAAACTAGACGCGAGTCGGATAACAACCTATATATTTTTTAAATTTTGTTTAAATTCTAGAGGGGAAGTCATCATAAAGTATATAATATTTTGGAATATTCTAGATGTTATTAATTCCATATGAATTCAAATGTGCAGTTGCTGTAAATTATATAAAAAAATAAAGAATAAAAGAGACACTTGAGAATATGAGACACAGTAGAAGTTGTCAAGATAAAAATAAAAAAAGTATCAAATACCTTTTCCAGCACTTTCTTTTTTAAATAATGTCATTTTTAGAGAAAGGGTGCCTTTAGCTGTTAAACGATTAATTGTTAAACGATTCAATTGTTAGTTACAATTGTAACAAGCCAGCACAAGGATATACTTATAAAGTCGGCTTTCCTTTTATGTCCTTTTTTACATTCAATTCAATCCACAAATTTGATTGTCTAGATTTTTAAAAAAAATATTTCGTGCATTTGCGTTAATGAGGTAAGGCTACAAGGTATTTAGGTTTTGCTGTTGTTTTTTGTGGGTTGATTAATTTTAATTAGCTAATTTCAAAACGGAAATATCAGCAAGGCGCAAGGTTTTGCCTTTACGGTATTAATAAACTTAGAAACAAAATATGTTTGTATTTGGCAGAAGTTTTGTAATAAATATCGCGCTTTTAAGTTCGTTTTAGTTCTTAATTAATTTGACTAAAAACATCGAATGAAATTTGTAAATAATTTTTACTATCACATATAAATTGTTAAAAAAATAATTAAACGTATAATACAGTCATTTTTTAAGATAATACTTTAAAAATGAACTTCTGACACTTAATTGACCTATAAGTATTTATATAATTACCTAGAATAAGAGGAATAAGCTATATTTTTCAATAAGTTAGAACAATCATGTTTAATTTTCGAATCATTGATACAACTTTAAAATCGATGCTTTTTTTTTATTATAAAACACTAACATAACAACCGACATACATTGAAGGGAGTTTAAACTCATGTGAATTTGTTTACGAGCTGCAAGTAATTTACGTTTCTAATTTGGAAAGCAGCGTGGGCCTCGTAAAAATGTTTTGTTACATAAACTTTCGCTCTCCAGATGGCCATGGCGTATTTTAAAACTCAGTAAAACCGCTAAGGTACTGATATTTTTCTGTCTCGGAAGAACCTACACTAGGTTCTGGTCTTTTCTGCTTTACGTCATTTTTGGTGTATCATTTTCAGCTAAATTTAGCTCGTCTATGTTCAACGAAAACCCTTTGAGAAATTGTATTACATATCTAGTTTTTTTTTATGCTTGGGTTTTTTCGGCAAAATTGTAATTAGGCATACTGTAACATCCCCAGAAAACTCAGATTCATTGTAATCTAAATGGCAAAATTGTTGGCGAAAGCCACCTAGATAGTGTAGGAAAGAATATTTTTCTCAGTTCTGGGAATATGCCGTGTCTGCAAATGATGCTCAATCCGCTAAAAAAAGTTTTGAAAAAAAAAGAATAGTTTTTATATTAGTGTTATTAACTTCAGAGTCTATTTGTCGATTCCAGGTGCTTCTTTGTAATTTATTTATCATTTATTGCGTTTCAATTTGACAGTATTGTGACTCCAAATGCGAATAGTTTTAAAACTGTGCCTCTATATAAATTTTAAATATCGTTAAAATGTGTTCAAGATAAGTGTAAACTTCACTTTATACTTGTCAAAACTTTAAATATGTTCTTTTATAAAAGTACATATATTTGTTTCAATCTATGAGGAAATGGTTATAAATAACCCTGGGGATAATGTCAGATACCCTGACAACGCAATCCATTTACATAAATGATCCTAAAATTCCACTTTTATATTTACAGATAGAAAAACCTTGGAAATTAAGCATATCTATTTGAAAAGAGACTTTTAAGGAAATTAAATATTCTTTAAGTTTCACAGTTTGCAGCGAAAAAAAAAATATTCAGTGTCACCAGAGTGGTTTCAAATGTTTAATGCGCATTCGGTGAATTCCATCGACATAAATAAATACTAATAAGTTACCGTAACCAAAACAAACTTTTTTTTATACAACCATTATCGTTATCGATGTTCACACTTTCCACAAAAACAAAGCTGTCTAATGTTAACCTTAAAAACGGCAACATCCCCTTCCTCGTAATTCAAACGATCCGTTATTACAGCATTCTTTCCCGTTCCCACGCTTCACTGTACCCGTGTCGGAGTGATTCACTCTTGGAATAATGGCATCTTCCAAAATGTCACTTGTTTGAAATGAATGCCAGCACGTGACCCAAAACACCCCAGCGCCTCCCCCGAATCAACTGTAAATGAGCCACAAGTATGTCTTTGTGTGGAATTTCGTTATTTGCTATTGAAAAAACAGCGTTTTTTTGGAGTTGGAATCTTTTAAATTCAGATAACTTTTTTTTTAAATAATCATTTTATTCGAACTTTTTAAATGTTAAACGAGTCGTGATTTATCTTTTTCTATAATTTGGATAAAAGTTTTTCAATTAAATTTTGTTGAAGTAAAATATATTTGGCGAAACTGATGGATACGATTCTATTGGGCTTTCAAAAAAAGGTTCGAATTGTTTTTAAATCAAATTTCGCAACAAAATTTTATATATGAAAAAATAAATGTTACATGTAGTTGAAATTTCTCTCTTAACTTTAGATTGGTTTGTTTACTTTCATTTGCTTGATTGGGGCTCTGGTTTTAACAAGTAATGATGTCTCCAGGATGTAAATGTTTTTTTTTTTTTAAAATCTTGTATTAATATTTAATATATATACGTGATGAGAAGATGAAGATGTGCAAGTAAAAATATGTAGTAAATATTTAAAAACAAATTATCATTTCATTTACATACGATTAAGATATTTTTCTTTAAAGAACACTTAAATTTTATTTCGTTTTTAAGATTCTTATTTTTAAGACAACACATTTATTCTCTAACATTGTAGCTCTAATAATATTGGCTGCCTTTTATCGCCAAGTAGTTCCTTTAGCCTTCCTGTCACAGTTTGTTTAGATTAGTTAGTCAATGTATTCAATTTCATCAAAATACAATGATTCCAATTGGATCCAGACCAAATTAATTCGGATAGTTGAAATTCAACTGTATTTCTCTGTTCTAGGGAAAAAAATACACAATATATGTAACTTTCCCTTGATTATTATTAAGACAACTAGTTTGTTTACCAAATCGAAATTAAGTCATGAAAGAAACAAAGACTAAGATGACGTCGAAGAAAGCCACCATTGTACACTTAACATTACATGGTCTCTCTGGATGGCATTAAGTGCTTTCAGTTGTTAGCTGAAATGTGACACTTTTGCGAATTCCCAAATGCAAAGACAACGAACTCAATGGTCCGATTCTTCTTCCAGTGTAAGTTACTGTGTTTCTCTTGGTTTTGAGAGAAACACGTGTATGCTCTCATTTGGCCTTCAACAGAATGTTAATTTGGTGATGGTATCTCCCTGCTCTTGAGAATAACTGTGTCAAGTTTGATATTACCGGAAATGGTCAGTTTTTTTTATTGAAGTTAAATTTGAATATGAAAACTAAATGATTCGAAGCAAAATAGGTATTACGCCTCGTCTCTAAAGAAAAAAAAATCTTGCAAGTTTTTAGTGTCTATCACATTACTTATATATCTTTTGTAGTTATGGATCAATTTTACTCTCACATACTTTAAAGCGAGCACCGGAAAGTTATTTATAGCTTTCGCCGTAAAATCAAAAGTACAGTTCTTTCGTATCTTAATATTTTACTTCTTTGCAGCTTGAAACTGTTCATTTTTAACATATGAAACAGCAAATTTAGCTACGTGTGTTTAATGAAAATAGTAATTCAAAAAGAAAACAAGTTTGTTATTTAGTTTCCGTGAAAACAATGTCAATAAAACAAATCTACAAAAATACAAGACAACGCTACCAAAAAAAACAACAACTTCATATAAATATATAAATGTCTCCAATAAGGAACTAATTTCTTTCATTGCATGTTAAAAAGCGATCAACTTCATCCATAACAAGGCGATGTCGATTCTTTATTTGAAAAAGCAACGAAATCTAATTGGAAGACTTAATTGAAGCAATTTCAGCTCCTGGAGACCAATCGGAATGCTCCGAGATAACAATGGGTTACTGATGAATCACAAAGCACCCCAGGCGTTTATTAGTCGTATCTTATGTACCACAATGCGTGGAAGAGTGACACTTCTGGGCTTGTTAATCCAATGACAGAAACACCACTTTGCTGCATACATTGCACCATGTAATGTGTTCGTGGAACATAGATGACTCTGCTAAGTAACGGATGTTTGGTGCATAAATTGCATTTTGTGGAGCCTGTTATCCTTATTTATGTCTTTTTCTTGGATGTTTATGTACGTTTATGATTGTCTTTTATTATTGGAAGAAGGCGATGAGATGATTATTGTGTAAAGAGACGAAAAATGATATCATTTAGTGGCAGGGTTTTCCCCTGATGTGCGTAAAGGACTTTTATCATGATATCTTGATATTTACTTCTGTGCATTTAGTGATATGCACGTAAAGAATTATGTAAACAGTTTATGAAAGGAAATGTATGGAATCAGAAATATAAACAAATAATGAGGATTAATAGCTCGGCAATTTTTTATGTGATGACTAAGATTGAAAAACTATTTATAACTTGATATAAAAAAGTAATAATCATAATGGTTTAAAAATCTTAAGTTACGTGCCTTCAGAAGCACTAGAATATTGGCCTTCAAATCAAAGGTATTTTAAGTATGAGCTTTATAATAATGAAGTGCTACTTTTTAAGTTGAAATCGATAGTATAATTACGTAACAATAGTTTTACATGCACTAATATTCTACGCTAAAGAAAGCATCCAAAGAATCTTTCAAACTTTCAACCTCCTTTTAAATGAGCGGCGTGCGATGTTGCTATATATAAAGTTGAGTTGGGTGCTGGTCAGGTGTCACTTGACCCCGCGGTTATAAAGTACGAAGTCCATCGCCTATATATCTAATGCGATGGTAATTACGCACAAACTATTTCTTAAATAGATAATTTATTTTACACTATCCTACAAGCAACGAATATTTTTCCGACATAAATTCCATCCCCAGCTGATCTTGAACCTTTATACCTTCCCGTCCACACCTGACGAAGGTATGGAACCAGGAAAGAAATTCCACAGCTAACTGTGTTTACTCTCTTCCTACGAAGGTCACGAACACATCGGCAAAATATCGGCAAGAGCTGTTTTTCCAGAGTCGTTAAAGAACCTCCCTATTTCTTAATCGAGGACTCATTAAGATACAGTCCGGTGAGGGTTAATTGAATTATGGAAATTGGCGAGGATTTTGTAGATGTTTTCATTTGGCATTGCCCATGGGTGACAAATTAAGGCTACTTCAATGACGTTTGATTTGATTTTTCTTTTGACTAATGATGGTAATTTGTTTTTTCAATTGGATTGTTAGAATTCTTCGAAATAGTTGTCTCGTGTGCCTTTTTGTTAAATGGTCGTCAAAATATGGTTGTTTTGACCTAGATGATTTTTCGTTTTTCTGTTTCTATTATCAGGGAAAATATGAACTTTCATAGTATTTATAACTAAACCTTAACATTAAATTGTCATTTTTTCTGACTTTTATAAGTATATGCGTAAAAAGGATAAATAATTAAATATGTAAATTAGGCGGAAAAGAGATAATGAAGTTTTAAATTTTCACGATTACTACTTCAATGACGTAAAATATTACTATAGTTGGAATTGCATATGTCAAAAAATATTGTAAAGTAATTTTATTATTAATTAATTTTAATCACCATAGAATTATAATACAGTATTTTAAAACCACATTGTATTTAAAAATGCATTGCTGCAAAAAGCAATTTATTGCATTGAAACAAGATTGCATTGCATTACAAGACAATCACAAATCAATTATCCTGCCATTCTAATTTTTATATTTGGTTTAATATATCAACAGTGATCCAAGTTCAATTTTATTACCCTTTTCAATTCAACTTGTAATATTTTGATTTGAAATATAAAAAGATGAGTGCTAGAAAGTAAGAAAATCAAACATACACTCTTAAAACGAACGAGCGATTTTAACTCAGTCTGATTGATTTTCGCTCCTCCTGTATGGAAAATGCACTTCTCCTTTTGGAGTGGATCCTTTCTGTGTTAAACCTCCGACAGGATCACTCCAAACGAGTGATTTTAACTCAGTCTGAGATAATATTCACTCCTTTCCAGTGTCGAAAATGCACTTCTCCAACTGGAGTGGATTTCACTCTTTTGTTTTAAGAGTGTAGTTGAAAGTTTTAGAAATAAATAACCAAGTCAGAGTAGATGTTGGATTTTAGTTGCACTAACACACCATTTTTAAAGTCGGCATATAGTGCTTTTTGAGTTACTGCTGACCCCGACCCTTTCCTTGACCTTAGACTTCCCAGGAAATCAAAAATTCATTTATGAGAGATTACAATGAAAGCTTCTTAGAGTTACATCCCAAGCTTTGTTCGCAAATGGACTTAGTGAAAGTCTAGGGGTGTCAACAATCATGCATAGCCCTTTCCTCTTAATAGCTCTATTCTAGTAGAAGAAAGGCCGTCAGCACATATTGTAATACTGGGCATCGACATTTTTATTTTAAGCAAAGATAGACATTTGAGTAAATTGTTTTTTAAAAAATGTAGTTATCGGTATATTTGAATAAAAGACGTTTGGAAATGTATGTTCTCTTTTCTGAAATTTTCTTTGCTGACTATTTAATAATACACTCTTTTTTAAAACACATTTTCGTAAGAAAGTATTTCTATGTCTATGTCTGAAGATTGTGTTATGAGAGAGATTAAGGTTAATTAAATATTTAAATTTCCTCTTGAACTCCTTGTTAGGAACGCCAATTCTAGAAAATGGTAGCTTCCTCTTTGTTTCTTCTACAGAAAATGCAAAATTTGGCAATAAAATGAATAAATATCTTCGGGGCAGACTTCAAGAAACTAAACTTTTCAAAGCATTTGCGAATGCACAAAAACTTAATTTTCCTGATAAATTAAAGTTAATACCTATCTAAACAATATTATTAAAATATAAACAAAAAAACTTATACATTATAACGTTAATAGTTTGAAAAAATGCTCCATCTGAAACAACCAGACCACGTCCTCATCGACTCCATTACATAACAACCCTCGTAACTGGACCTCAGCAACAAGGGACATTAAAAACCATCACATTGTTAATCACAATCGAGTAATAACAATAATAACATAAGGCAGAGCCCAACATTGGTGGATACTACTAATAAATAAAAGAGAAAAATCTGTGTTGGATCCTGTTCCAAAAGAGGCTCTCAAGGCTACAGCAGCCATGGTCAGTGCTTTTCATCATGGCTGGACAAGGTCGCTCGGCAAGTGCTTCACACCTGGGGAGGAGTAGGTATGGAGATCGTCTGCTTAGGTGCATTTTTCGAACGTGGATAGATGCAGGGGGTTGGATATATGGGTTGTTTTAGGAGAAGAGTTATTTTATGGTGTATGTTGTATATGTAAGGGATACTTTTTCTCAAGTTAATTCTCGAAGTTAAGGAAGGTAGGAGGTCCAAAGAGTTTTTAATTGTAAAAAAATGTATAGTATTTTAAGGGACGAAGTCTGTAGCCAAAGCTCTATAGACAAAAAAAAAAAAAAAAAAACACACACACAACCTCACATCTCGAGGTCTAATTAAAAAGTGAATGTATTATCAATGGTTGTGTTATGAGAAGAGTGGAGTCTCAACAAATTCTGAAGCGTTTGCAATTTCTGTGGGAAATAATTTATTTACACGCAAGGTGCTATATATTAGAAAGTGGGAGCTGTTCGATGGAGAGTTATCAATAAAGAACTGTAAATTAGAATATTATATTGCAATTACGTCATTATGTTAGTCATTAGTAGTTACACCATTATTAGAATATTTTATTGCAATTAGGTAATTATGTTAGAATTAGAACATTATATTCTTATATTATATATCATACTACATACATTTTTATGTAAAAAATAAATCCCTGCAAGACCTGTACCGATGCCGAACTTACCTCATTCTAAAGTGCCCAATCGTTACTCCTACTACTTCGGCCCAACAGCCCATTACTGGGCCAAGGCCTTCCGTGCCCATTCCAGATTTCGTGACCTAGGGCTCTGGGGTGCTAGGCATATGTCGCGGTAAGGTTGTCAGCCTCACGCTGAGCCCCCAGTGTTTAGTTCCCAAGCATGCTTGGTGCCCATCCTTACCCCCACGTACTTTACGACTCGGTATGGTGCCACAGGCTTCCGAACTACGAGAGGTCCTCTACAGCATAGATGTATTAAAACTATCTGATGTAGTTTTAACTCTTTGGCTACTAATGGAACTCATTTGTGCCAACAAATGTTTAAAAGTTATTAATGGTGTGAAATGCACTTACAAAACTCATTGTAGTATCATTGTACATTGAAATATGTAATATCATATATGATATACATAATATCATTGTACAAAATAATCATTTTAAAAATTCGTTGTCAAAATGTTAAAGACACAGGAGACCATTTTATTGCCCACGGACACGATATTTTTTTTTAAAAATCGGAAATGTAGCATGTATGTAGAAAGAGGTTTAATAAATAGAGAATAAATAAATTTGAATTTAATGAACAATGCCGTGACCATTAAGATCAATTAATTTTGACTCTACTATTAATGGGAAGAACTATAGGAGTTAATTAGAGTGACAAATTAATGAATATTCAAAGAATATCTACAAATTTCCGCATGATACACGAAGACAATATTGATTCTTGGCGTAAATAGTTTTATAGCGTAAAAATTGACATGTTTGACAGGGCATAGATCCTGTTTCATCAGAATAGTACACATATTTTATGTGTATTTTTCTGATGAATCAAGCTATCTGGTCTTCTAAACTTGTTAATATTTATACAATAAGATTATTTGCGCCAAAAATCTGCGTTGTCTTCATGTATATATCTTTAAAATCAATGAAGTTATAAATACATATTTTTTATATGTGAAGAACCAAGCCTCACAATCTATCCCTGATATATGATTATTTTAAAACTGTGTGTGAATCTAAGAAAGTATCAGCACCTAGTCTTATAAAAATTATAATTAAACTTAGTAGAGCAATAATTTTTTTTCTAGGTAATATGTTTTTATTCGAAAGGGGAAAAACAGGTGCATAAGATCCGGTTGTTACTTTGTGTGCTTGCTTTATAGGCGTAGTCGGCCATATTAACAAATGGAATTGTATTTAAGGGGGAAGGGGTAGTGAAAGTGTTCTTTTTGATTAATATTATGGTTGTTAATTGGATGTTTTGCTGTAATGAATGAATTTGAATGGTTTACTTGGGAAATTTAACATTGAACTTGTTGCTATTAAAATAACTAAGGCAAACAGTTCTAATAGACTTAATGTAGTCCTCTTTTTTGTTACTTTAATACTTAGTGAAATTCTAATTGAAAATCAAATGGATTTGTAAAAGTACGTGTCACCTAGAATCACTTCCACAAACGATTAATACACCTTAGAAAACATTCTACAAATACAGTATTTAGTGGTCATTAAAGCTTTTAAAAGCCAAGATTGGCTACTTTCATTAATTTACTTTCGCAAATTATATTAACATTCTTTATAGTTTGCGAAAATTAATTGAAGTTTAAGGAATATGTAAAATAGGTTAAAACCTGAAAAATATTATTTTTGCATCATTTTAATTGATATTTTAACTATCAAACAATCAGTCATAACCGAAAAAAAATAACACACAGTCCCTTATTTTTAGATAATGTCTCAACGGTGTGATCTTAAAATGGAAACTGGAAAACAAAAAATCTACAAAAAAACTTGGTTCGGTCTACACGACTTAAATTTCACTCAAGATAATTCCAATAGCGTTCAAACCTAAAAAGTTCTATAACTAAGTTTTCGCAAAGAAGACAGAGTGAATGTTCAAAAACCTCTTTTTTAGAACTAACCCCCTCCAAAAGATGTATAGAAAACACAGAATCTTTTATAAGGTTTTTCGATGCTATCGCAATACTTGCATTGTCTTATATTTTATATTAGGTAATTGAAAGTAATAAGTTTTACGATTACATTTAACGATATCAAAACCAATACAATTTATATTCATAAAGATAAATACAGATTCATACTTATAGCTTGTGAAATTTGCAATTACTTATTCTCAGAAAGCATATTTCTTAGCATACGGATCATATACATTACATTGTTTTGAAACGAACCATAACTAAACTTTCCCAATTTCATTGGACATATAAAAAAATATTAAGATCATAATGAACATGATTAGTTTTTTATACTTTTTTTTACCTCATAAATATTCAATGGATGTTTTATCCATTGTTTTCGCACCCCTCTCTTTACTCCCTTTATTTCCTTTGTAATACAATTTAAAATTATTAACTATCTGGTCGTGATGATATTTCAAGGATAATCTGAAATCTCCAATTATATTTGAATGTGATCGTCGCTACCTTATTTTGTGGTTTAGTTTTAGGTGATACCTAATGTTTGACATCATAGGTATTAATAACTGAAGGTCGGTCAATAAGGATGTAAACTATTTTGAAGCAACATATTTTGGAAATTTCTTGTATGCTTAAGTATAGTTAAAGACTGAGAGTTGTAAAATTTAGATAACTTTATTTTTTTTTTAAATTGGCTATTTTTAACCTCCATTGATTTTGAGAGTTTCTTGTTACAATTCAAATATTTAGTTTCTTCCCCAGTAACATTTTCCTTTCAATATCTTATAGTTAACGTTTTATTTGCTATCAAATTATTTTGTATAATAGTACTTAACTGATAATCAGTGATGTATTTTACTACATACATAAAACTCAAAATCTACATTTTTAATCATTTCGCCATATTATAGAAATGTAGGACGGACGATAGCTTAGCGTTATATTTTCTAAAACTGATAAATTCATCAGAAAGTGAAGATGATAAATTCAATGATGAACCTCCCAGAAAAAGACATTTGGAAGATGCATGAAAAACTTAGGTCAATAATTGGGGAGATGCTGCATTTTTTTTGTGTTTTTGTCAGCTTAAATTGTCTTGAAACGAACTTAATGAACATTAAAATCTCGCTATTTAAAAACTATATAAATATGCAATTCTTAAGTCAAAAAATGAAATTATTGTTTTTCACTTGTTTTTTTTTTATAATTAAAGTGTATTTACTTTGCAATATAAACAATTTTACATATAAGTACAATTTTGAATCAAATCAACTGATTTTTGACACAATTGTAATATTTTTGTACCTCAGTTTTATATCTAAATAAAAAAAATCATATTTTTTATAAGGAAATTACTTACAAATCTAACAACTTAAATAATACTAGAATTACTTGTGATTTCATTCAAACAAAATTTTTTTATAGTATCTTACATCCTAAGGAAATCCTTCCTATATTATAGCATGTTATATTCAAAATACAAATTTAACACCTACGCCAACTAAATTTACAAAATTTCTTTTTAGTCTCCGAAAACAAAATCCAACTAAATTGACAAAATTTCCGTTCGATCTCTCGCGATAAAACCAACTAAATTCGTAATAAAATGTTCCTTTTAGTCTCTCCTGATAAAACCCAACTGCAATTATAAAATTTTCCTTCAGTCTCCCCCGACAAAACCAACTAAATTTATAACATTTCCTTTCAGTCCCTCCTGACAAAACCAACTAAAATACAAAATGTTCTTTTAGTCTCTCTTCAGAAAACCCAACTAAATTAAAAAAAATTCCTTTTAGTCTCTCCGGACAAGCAGAACGAAGATGGCGTTTTGTCCGTCCAGAGTCTGGACTGGCGCATCGAAGAGAACGCCAGCACCCACCACACGGGCGACTACGACCTGGTGCAGTCGGAAACCCCTTTCCTGGTGCTCAGGAGGGGGTTCGCGTTCAAGCTGGGACTCACATTCAATCGCGGGTTCAACAAGGACAAGGATGTCGTGTGTCTGGTCTTCACGGCCAAAGGTAGTTAGGTTCTTTTGGTAGTTAATTTATGTGGTAATATGGTTTGGTTGAATTTGGCCATTGGTGATTGGTTGGTAGACATATATTTTCAGGCTTGTGTGCTTGGTCGCAAGGACCCGCTTATAAACCATCGTCAAGTAGGACAACACAAGACACACACAAACACATATGACAGATGTTTCCATCTGTCGCCTCCTCCTCAATTTAGACATGTCCCTGAAGGGGAGGGAAATTTTCTCCAGGGACCTGTACCCATGAGAAACTGCGCAATGACCGCCCACAGGACTTTCGGACCCAACAGATTTTACGAGCACGTACTCCGCATATACTCGACAAACACAAACATCCATGCCTGAACGGGATTCGAACCCGGATCCAGCACCATTGGTGATGGGCTTCGTAATTTGGAACCGTTGGTCAAGTGTCTGGACCAACACCTGAGCTGGAGTACGTGTGCGCCAGTGAGCCCATAGAACTTTTGTTTGGCTCTAAGATTAAAAGGGATGTAGTTTTGGCTTTGGATTTTATAATTTTGAGTGAAAACATCTAAGGATATTGATATTGACCATGAATATACATGAATTAAATCATAAATACGACAACTTTTCTTTAAATTTCTTTCTTATGTGATCAGTAGACTGCTGAACTATTATATGTTATAATCATTAAATGAATATTTTAATTGATTTTTTTTTACCTAAATATATTCTACATGAAAATTTCATGTTTCTATTTACCACAATCAGTTGATATAATAGATAATTGATACATATTAATGCAAAATTGAAAAAACGTTAAGAAGTTTGATTAAATATCAATACTTAAATTCACAACAGTAAAATAAAAAATATATTAATTTTTCTAGATGCTCCTAATCCCTCATACTCTCAAGGAACCATGATTTTCTGTCCCGTTATGCCAGAAGATAATTCAGTGCTGCCATCTGACGGATGGCAAGCGAAACTTTTCTCGGAATCAGAAGATAAATCTATCGTTCTTGAAGTAAGAGAGACAAAATTTTACTTAAATCATAAATATTTTGCTAATTGTCTAGACATTTTACTTTTATGAATATCGATACACTGTATACTTTGGTTGGAATTCTCAAATTGTTTAATTAATAATTTATATTGAAATTACATAGCGACTTTTTTTTTTTAAATTCCCTCTTTGTCTTTGCAATGCATGTGTGTTATCAATTTTGTGTGTTCATTGTATTCAATCAGTTTTATGGGTATTATAAAGTATTCGTGATCTCAACACTTATAAATGTCAGCGTACAATTATACTTTAAAACTAAAAACTTATACAAATTATTTGAAAATGTATTAAAAATATTTATTAAACTTACAGTTATCAATATCAGCATTCAACTACATTTTAAGTCGAAAACTTTAAATAAACAATTAACCCTAAATTGAAATTTTGAATTTCCAATTATGCAAATTAATATGAAAGCTTTAATTTACATTTGGGATTTAAAAATTCTAAAATATATCAATTGGTGTGTCTCGTTAATTAAATATAACCATTTTCATTTTAAAAGGTTACTTCTACTCCGTCGGCCATCGTTGGCGATTGGATTCTGGAAGTAGACACCAAATTGAAGACGGACAAGGAGGACGGACAGGGCAAAAGTTTAAGATACACAGCCAAGAAGCCCATTTACATGCTGTTCAATCCTTGGTGCAAACGTAAGGCATTTTTATTTTATACACGTATTCGTATACACGTATTATAAATGTTATTTGATTTGATTGTTAATGGAATATTTTTAATTTTACCACACACCAGTCATTAGGAAAAGGGATTTTTCAAAGGTAATGATAAATTTTTTTCTGATTAATTGTTCATTTAAACTTTTGGATCAATTAGATATATAGAATAGATTTCAAAGGGATTTTTCAAAGGTAATGATAATTTTTGTGTGATTAATCGTTTATTCAAACTTTTGTGTTTGAATCCAAAATGTCTTAGGAATGAACAGCTAAAAAAACATTTATTGCAAGACTTTTGAAAGCTAATGAACCATATTGGTGCGTCATATTTAATGAAATAAAAACATGAACTGCTAGTAAGTGCTATTTTCGAAAAGCTTGAGCGTTCTAGTTTATATAATGGAATGGTTAGTAGTCAGAAAAATTGAAGTTGTGAAGTAAATTCTACAAAGTTTAATGACTGCCTCTTTAGCGAAGAGGTTAAGGGGAAATGGACGCGCTGGATCGCGGGGCTCCAAAGCAAAGTGTATCAGTGTTAATCCAATGCAGAAAATTATATTTTCTCTGCCACATTTCTCCGGCTGTATTGAATATTTTTGGTATCGGATTTTTTTAATGTGATAAATGTAGCTGACTTACAGGTCCCGAAAATCCCACTTTTTGGAATAAGTTCGAATTTTTTAATAATTTTAAATAAATAATTTTGCAAAATATTCGAAGCCATTTGATAAAAAAAAGTGGGATTATAAAGACCTGTTAGTTATCGACATTTATTATTTTAAAAAAAAAACCGTTCGTAAACCTATTCAATACAGCCGGAGAAATGAAGCAGAGAAAATAGTTTTTTTTCAACGGATTAACATTGAGGCATTTGAGTTTGGAGACCCCCGATCCAGCGCTCCCATTCCCCTTTAAGAGATTCATTATTTTAAACCCGTAGTTTTTTTGCATTGAATTAGTCTTATTTGTGTATTTTCCCCCTATTTTCAGAGGATACCGTGTACATGGCAGATGATGAACACCGCAAAGAATATGTTTTAAATGAAGGAGGTCTGATTTGGAGAGGAACTAACAACCGTCTGCGACCCTGTGTTTGGAACTATGGACAGGTATTTGGGGCGTTCCTGCTTTATGTATAGTACTATTATCAGAAATATTTTTCAAATTTATAGAATTAGTTTTGATTACCTTAAAGTATCTTCTACACTTCTCAAAACAAGTAGGGGAGGTCATGGTTTAAAAGCTTTCACCCCCAATAATTTCATTTGGAATCATCAGCAAAGGATTTTTTTCTCACTGAATTGAGCTACTTATGTATTGTTAGATCGAAGAATCATGTCCTTTGAAGAATTTAAAAATGTTTGTTTTAATCAAATGAAAATATGAAAAACACGATAAAATAAAATTAACTCTCAAAAAATTTTACGACATTAATTGACCCTAAATACCTCACGCTTGCATTCTTAGATGTTTAAAAATTAATTTGAACTTTTTTTTAACAAAAAAGGTTGTGAAAAAATTATAGTTATAATTTATTCAAAAATTGTAATTCAAATTTTTTCCGCTGAAATTTTAGTTAAAAAATAAGATTTTACCCCCTTGCTTTTACCATTTCAATCCCGGATGGATAGTGAACCTATTTCACAAATTTTAGATTTTTAAAACAAAAAGTAAAAAGTTGTAATTTCAAGGGTTTATAAGAGTACGCAAGGTGCTTCCCTAATTGTTTTAAGCAGTTTTTTAAATGCCTTCAGTATCACAATTGGTAGCAAAACAATAAGTAATAATAGTTTTCTACCGAAATTCATGATTCTTATTAATTTTGTTAATTTTTATTTTAATGTAGGTAAAATTTTATTTAATTGTAAAAGACTATTGCATGAAATGAGTTTTAAAATCAAAAATTCTTGAAATATCAACAAAAACATGTTCTGTATTTAGACAAAAATAAATTATCTATATTACTTATGTGTCCTAAAACGAATCATTTTTGAAAGCATGTAAATTGCTCAAAAGGTTGAAAGTCGTTACACTGTTACGATTATCTTGTATGTATAAGCACCTTTATTTTTCGAGAAATACAATCAACTTTTTTGACTGTTACGATTAACATTTTAAAATCACCTCTTTAATCGTGTCTTTCTTATTTTCTTATTTCTAGTTCGAAAGTGATATTCTTGAATGTGCCTGCTACCTTCTGGGTCACATAGCTAAGCTGTCTATTGTAGCGAGGGCAGATCCAGTTAAAGTGGTGCGACACATTTCGGCAGTGGTAAGTAATTAGTATTAAATAACGGTTTTCTTCGAAATGAATTTCAGGTACGTGTACACTCTTAAAACAAACGAGCGATTATAACTCAATCTGAGTTAATTTCCACTCCTCCAGTGTCGAAAATGCACTTCGCCTATGGGAGTGGAACCTTTGTGCGTTAAACTTCCGACAGGATCACTCCAAACGAGTAATTTTTTAACTCAGTCTGAGTAGTATTTATTTCACTCCTTCGAAAAAAAAAAAAATTCCTCCTACTAGAGTGGAATTTTTTCTTTTTTTTTAAGAGTGTAATATTCGAAAACTATGCAGGGAATTGCATTAAAAGAAATAACATTTCGTAATAAAAAAAAGAGATGATATACCTGTTAGTAATATACCATTCTATAATTAATAATTTTGCCAAAAGTTATTTTTAAATTTACAAATGGTAATTTTTTTTATTTAAAGTATCGTATTTTTTCAAAATTTTTTATTCAACTGTAGCACTATATTCCCTTTCTAGTAACAAAATTTTTAAACTTTTTTTGTATCTTCATTAACTTTGACTTAAACTGTATACCTAAATATGGAGCCATTTCCCCTCTTGGTTGTTTCATCATACTTTTCAAACAAGAGAATTTTAATTTAATTCAATTAAACAGTAAAATATCATTTAAGAAGAAGAAAAAAGTGAAAATAGAGAAATGAAAATAGTTAAGTGTAATTAAAATGATACTGAACTTCTGTTCATTAAAATTATACTATATGTATATTAGTTTAATTAAGATTTCATTAATTAAATTTAATTAAAATCACATTGTTAATAAATTAATCCCGTTGTTTAACTTCTAAGGTCAACTCGCCTGACGACAACGGTGTGTTGGTGGGTAACTGGTCAAACGACTATGGCGGTGGTAAATCGCCCACTTCCTGGGGTGGCAGTGTGGCCATTTTGCAGCAGTACTACAAGAACAAGAAGCCGGTCAAGTACGGGCAGTGCTGGGTATTCTCTGGAGTTGTCACTACGGGTATGTTATGAAAATAGAGTTACTGTATTTTTATGTTCGTTCAAGGACCCAAAACTGTTAAAATTAAATTTCTATATAAAAAACCCCATTGTTTTAGCTATTTTTTTTAAAATTAGTTTTAGCAGTCCAATATAAACTCATGTCGGCTCGGTGGCTAGAGATATTACGTGCCCGTTTCATTTACCCAAGATTGTGGATTCATGCTCCGGCTTTGTTAGTGTATTTTCAGGATGAATATATCGTTGTGACGCATGCCACATGATTATGTGACATGCAAAAGATCCCTTGAACACCCATTTGGTTTGGATTATCTCGGCAAAAATTCAATATCGGCATAGTTCAGCATCTACGAAGAGCTCGCATTCATATCAATCTCTCCAAAAAAGCAGAACCCTAAAGAAGAAAATATAAATGAACTCATACACTCTTAAAACGAACGAGCGATTTTAACTCAGTCTGAGTTAGTTTTCACTCTTCCAGTCTAGAAAATGCACTTCCCCGAAATGAGTGGATCCTTTGTGTGTTAAACCTCCGACAGGATCACTCCAAACGAATGATTTTAACTCAGTCTGAGTTAATATTCACTCTTTTCCAGTGTCGAAAATGCACTTCTCCAACTTTAGTGATTTCACTCTTTTGTTTTAAGAGTGTATGTCTATAAACATATACGTAATAACACGAACGAAAATGTACTATAATGATGAATTTGGATGGTTTTCCTATAAATATATTTTCGCCATTTCTACCGTGGGGTATTCATCTAGGATTCTATACTTGCGGCACTTAACACTTAATGTGCACCTTTCTTTTCCGTAGTGTGCCGCGCCCTGGGCATCCCCAGTCGCTCCGTGACCAACTTTGCATCTGCCCACGACACCCACAACAGCCTCACCATTGACTACTTCTACGATGAAGAAGGTGAACCGCTAGAGAAGCTCAACATAGACTCCGTGTGGTAAGTCATTCACATTCACGTTCACATCCACAGTGAATGAAGTAGTTAAGATTTCAGTTAAAAAACATCAATTTCAAAATTATCGGACTTTTATACAGAGATGAATTAAAGGGTGTCACTTAGTTTGATAGAAAAATAGTCATGGGGTTAAATGTCGATGACAAAGATCTCGCATAATATTGTGTATCCTCAAAGTCGTCTGTTCAAAATATTTTGGCGCAAATATGGCATATGAGTTATAGTATGTTGTACAATAAAACATAATTATCAGACAAATAATATGGCGAATTTATCGTTTGCGCAGGCGAAATGGAAAAATACTTTGTTTTGTTGTGGAATAGATAGTGTCTCAAGTTAAAGTAACCAGTTGGGATGTTTCTGGCAAAAGAAATTATAAAGGAGATACCTTTTTTATTAACGAATTAAAGATGTAGACAAACAATTAATAAACTCATTCTCTAAATTAGAATTTTTAATTACATTAATCAATTTGATATTAGAATTTGCATAAATCGGCACATGCTTTAAATTATAGGAATTTCCACGTTTGGAACGAAGTGTGGATGGAACGTCCGGATTTGGAACCTGGTGGTTATTCGGGATGGCAGGCAATCGATGCTACTCCTCAGGAGGAATCAGATGGTAAAATATTTGTTGAAATGAGATACAAGCTACTAAGTTGAAACGAAATTTTTAAATTTGTTTAATTTTCAAATTCTTTTTATTGTTTACAAATGGAAAAAAAAACCCGTAAAAAACCAATGGTATCGCTTCACGTTACTATGCTACAATCCCGGGGTTTCAAAGCTTGACTTGTTTCTTATAATGGCAGTACTTGCTAATATTCACCTAAATGAGGAGATATTCTTAGATCAATATGTCATAGATTTACATTGATAAGTGCACTTTGAACTCAATTACCCAAATCTACCTAAATTAAGAAAAAATTATAACTTTTAAAGGATTATTTTATTGAAGAGTTTAGTGGAAGAACGTGCTAAGGGACATTTTTAAAAAATTGAGTTTTTTGTGTCAATGAGCATAATATTAGTGCATCACTTAATTATAAAAAGTTTCCCATTTTTCACGAATTCTAAGTTTTGTTTACTTTTTACCTCTTGCAAGTACTGTGCTTAACGTAATTAAGGGTAAATTAAATACTTAAAAACTAATTTTCTCGCTTTCACATTTTTGTCACCTATCAAGTTCTTCCATTAAGCTTTTCAATTTAGTGTTTCAGTAATGTAGCACTTTTCGGTTCTGTGTGATACAATTTAATTAAGCGATTGATTCAATTAACTAGTGATCTCATTAAGCAGCTCTCACTGCATTTTTCAACAATATAATACTCATATATTGTCCCTTGACTTCAGGCCAGTACCGCTGTGGCCCTTGCAGCGTGTCAGCTATCAAGCGAGGCGAAATCCAGAAGATGTATGACGGTCCTTTCGTCTTCGCCGAAGTCAACGCAGACAAGGTCTACTGGAGGTTCAGAGGCAAGAACCAACCACTGAAGCTCATCAACAGGAAGACAGAGGCGTAAGACTTGGATTATGCATTGTTTTATTGGAACAAAACCTCGCTACAACTCTGAACAAATGAGGGGCAGGGGAGCCCAGTCGGTTAGGCACTCGCCTAGCATGCGAAAGGTCCCAGGTTTGGGTCCGGGCATCGCCAAAATAACTGCCGACCTATAAACGGCCCGTGCAGCCAAAATGTACGCCGAATAATACCCCGTGTAAGGGAGTGCACGTTAAATATCCTTCAAAGTCCTAGCGCTGCGTACGATGTCGCCCGTTGCGTTGGGTCTCTATTCAGGTGTTGGCTCGTCACTTGATTGTGGTTCTTAAATACGACGCCCGTCGCAAATAGCCCTAGTGTAGCTCTAGAGCGACGATAATTCAAAACTAACCTAACCTGAACAAATGAAGTACACCGTTAAAAAGTTTGGTGAAAGATTGCACTGGAAACCTGGAACTGCCACCTTAATTTGGAGTGTGGAATTATCAATATTGTGGTCAAACCGTAACTTTGATACACCGGATAAGTGGTAAATCCACGCTCTCAATAGTTGTGACAGCTAGAAAGTGACTGGATTGCAATACGGTGCTATCTTGTGCCAAAGTTTTTAACTGTTAGATCTTTATTTTTCAGTTTTAAGGGCGGGGCTTGAAATCTGTTGCTGTTTACGTTTGTTTTCAATGTTAGCTAGGTCCTTAGTATTTCTCATACCTCATCAAAACCTACTTTACCATAATACGATATTTAAATTAATTGGCGTATCTTCAAAGTTTGAAAGTTTGTGATGGAAATTAGAAGTAATATCTTAAACATGAATTTGATGGTCTTCCTAGCCTAGCAGGGAGGACTTTTGAGGAATCTAAATAACGTTTCTATTAGATTAAATTATGATGTGAATAGTTCAACTATGGAATTTAATTAGACCAATTTAACATGAACTTGTTCATCTGAATTGTCTTGAATTTAACATCAATGAATGAAATAGAAGCCTCAATCTCTAATATACCAAATTACTTAGTGCAGGCTTTACAATTAAATGTGCTGTAAATTAACACACCAAATACACTCTTTTGAAATCAGAATAAGTTAAAAACGATCTACTCAAATGGGCACATGGCCGTTAATTCAACTAGCAGTTTGAATAAGTAATAACAAAAGTTATCACCAAAGAACTGCAGTTTTTTTCCTTATTCTAATTGTCAATTAAAGTTAGCCATTTGTAGTTTAATTACACTTTTTCTTTCATGTAAAACGTGTGTCGTAAAATAATAGTTCATTTGTGAATACGTTAAGTACTAATGATATTTTGTTGTCTTTTGGAAAATAGAGTGTTGATTTAAGTAATTATTACCCTATTGTATGTGTCGAAATTTTAACTATCTGTATTTTTTCCTTCTCTATGCTAACAGGATCGGACAGTTCATAAGTACCAAAGCAGTCGGGGCTTATGAAAGAGAAGATATCACAAGTGAATACAAATACACTGAGAGTAAGTGTTTTTTTAACAAACGATCAATAAAAAATAAAATTATTCAAGATGTATTAGCAATAAAAGCTTATTACGAGGGCTGTTTTTTTTAAAACCTCCGATGCGCTGTAACCAGAGGCGTAGCTACCGCCGTATCAGCCGTATGAATTATACGGGGCCCCCGGGCCACGGTTGGCCCCCAACGTGCTTAAGCAAAAATTAATAAAAACTTCCCAATTTTTTTTTATTTCACAAATGACAAAATTTAATCATGTTTCTAAAGCTCTACAGCATGTAAACAATCTGTAGTTAACAATTCTGTACCCTTCCTAGGGCCCCCAAACAAATTTTTATACGGGGCCCTGCCAAGGCACGCTACGCTTCTGGCTGTAACAAAAAGACGGATCAAAATACAAAAAAGATTTTTTTTTACCAAAAGTAATGTACAATACTGCTTATTTCTCCACATAATCACCTTGACGGTTAAGGCATTTGTCATACCTGTAACGCTGTAACCAAGCTTTGAAATACCCTCTTCATAAAATGTAGCCGGCCAATGACTGGTAGGGAGTGGTGACGGTTTCGTTTAAAAAAAAAATTGGAAAGCTTAACGTCATTTTTTTTGTCCTTCAAGCCACTGCTAGTCTATAATTCACTTATGGTGAACCTTTGAGTTTCCATAAACACTTGGCCAACTTGCTGAATAATACCGTCAGTAGCGACTCGCTTCCTTGGTCCTCTCTTCATGAACATCGGTATTGTTCCGCGAGTTGACCAAATGTTTAGCGAAACTCGAAGGTTAAGTGAATTATAGATGATTGAATTATAGATAAGTGAATTATAGATGAGCATAGTGGCTTGGATTATAGGGCTTCCAAGTTGATGTGGAGCTCAAAGAAACCATCACGAACTCCCTTCAAATCATTGGCGCCTAAATTTTATGAAGAGGGTATTTCAAAGCTTGTTTACAGATATGACAAATGCTTTAATCATCAATTTAATTATATGGAGAATTTAGCAGTATTGTACATTACTTTTGGTAAAATTATCTTGTTTATATCTTAACCCGACTTTTTGTTACATCCCATTGGAGGTTAAAAAAAACAGCCCTCGTAATATTCTTATTAGGCAATTGAAAGCAATGAGCTGCTAAAACTGTCATATACAGGGTGGTTATAAAATAACGCTCGCTATTCGGAGGGGTCTGTATAGCTTCAATGAATAATCCAAATGCAACGAACTTTGATGTATTTACTAATCAAGAAGGGGGGAAAAGAATGGAATCATAAAAAACAAACTCGTCTTTTGACCAAGGTTCTAAATTACGAGGCGTAATTGGATGTGTTGGCCGTAACTGGCCGTAATTGAGTACGCCTCGTATTTAGTACCCTGGTCAAGAGACGAGTTTTTGTGTTATGATTTCATTCTTTTTTGAAAAAAAGAATCTCGTCCCTTGACCAGTGACCTAAATTACGAGGCGTAATTAGCTGTGCTGGCCGAAATTGGCCATAATTGACTACGCCTCGTATTTAGAACCCTGGTAAAGAGACGAGTTTGTTTTGTATGATTATTCATTTTTTTGCTATTATTATTATTTATGATTTCATTATTTCCCCCCCTTCTTTATTAGTAAGTGTCTCAATTTTTGTTGCATTCGGATTATTCATTCAAGCTACAGACCGCTCCGAATAGCGAGCGTTATTTTATAACCAACATGTACTTAACATTTCATTGCATTTTCAGACAGCAAGGAGGAGCGCGAGGTGATGCTGAGAGCCCTGCGTCAGTGCGGCAACGTGTTCTCGCGCTACTACCTGAACGACGAGTTCGAAGACGTCCAGTTCGACTTCCAGCTACTCGACGACATCATCATCGGAAAACCATTCAACGTAAGACCGCATTTCTGAATGCATCTGCGAAACTCTGGCTCTGAGTTTCTTATATATTGGAATTGGAGATCGGAGGAAATGTACATTTTGGAAATCAATATGACACTCGAATAGATTGGTTGATTGGTATACTTATATTTTCAGGCTTGCGTGCTTGGTCAGAGACAAGCTTATAAACCTTCGTCAAATAAGACAGACACAACACACTCACATACGTACAGGATTGGTAAACGGTAATTTTAGACAAGTTTATGTACCACACCAGATTTTTCTTTTTTGCTTTTGAGATTATTATTAAGCAATTCAAATAAGTAAAACTGCTTAAAATATTGACATTTTATTGGGTTTACTTAGGTAACTACACTAGTGCATTTCCATATTATCTATTGCTTGCGTTGAACCTGAAAATCAATCAACCCGCATTCTGTCACAGTAAATATTATGAAAACGTAGTCAAATATAAAATAATTTTTACACTTTTAAGTCACTTAATGGATTGTGAAAATTTGATACACTCCATGACACTTTAAACATTACTCATATTTAATACAATGTATTAGAAAAATTGAAACCACATAAATTATTAACATTTCTTCACTGAAAAAAAAATTCTTGCAAAAAAACCATAATTGTTTGGTAATGGTATCTCTAGTAATAAAACCAGAATACTACGTACTTAAACCATTCAATTAGTAACCTTACTATTCGTTTTGGTAACCCATTACTAGAATTTCTGGTATCTAAAATTATAGCTCTGTTACCCGTACGTTTGGTAAGATTACAAGTATGAAAAGTAAGTTAACCATACGCTTTGTTTTTATACGAGAAGCATGGTTGAAATACCAAATTAATTTCCGAAAGCATCGGTCTTTTACCATATGCTTGGTGATCGAACCATATTGAGCTCAAAGATACCTACCAAATATCACGGTATTAGCTGACATTTTGACTACCAATACGTATGGTAAATCTCACTCATCAAACACGGTGCTGTGTTGCAGTCGTTTGTCACAACTCGAAAGAAGTCATATAAGCAAACAAAACTGATTATACTAGTACAATCGGGAGTCCTGTGGTCAGAGTCTCTATCTCCGGATCGGAAGGTTATGCGATCGAGTCCTGGTCACTGAAGACCGGCCGAGTAAATGCGGAGTACGTGTTGTAAAATATGTTGGGTCCGAAAGTCCTGTGGGCCGTCATTGCGCAGTTTCCCACGGGTACAGGTCCCTGGAGACTATTTTCCTCTAATTCAGGGACTACCTCATAAAACTACATTGTTTAATAATATTGAAATCTTATTTTGTGGTTATACCCCTTTGTGTACAGACCAAATTATCTACCAAACATTGTGGTTTACGTAATCTTATTTGGTAATATTAGCTTTGTGCACGGCAATAATACTATTGTATACAGTAATAAAACCACTATATACAGTAATAAAGCCACTATATATGGTAATGAAACCACTACAAAAAAAATAATAAAACCAAATGTGCTACCAAACATCATGGTAATGAAACCGTACTTTTCTAGTAATTTTACCATAAAGTAATAATACAGATAATAGTAAATAAACAGGTACTGGTAGGTAAACCACATTTTTTGGTGTTCCATATGAGCCAGAAAATACGGTTAGATATACCGTATTCTGGAGTTGGACTAGAATTTTTTTTCAGTGTTACACATTTTTTTTTTGTTTTTGTAAAATGTAGGTTAAACTCACTATAAGGAACCGTGGGGTCGAGAAGAAGTCATATACTGTGAAAGGTGCCTTGGCCGTGCACACCGTACTCTACACTGGACAGCTAAAGAATCAGGTTAAAAAGGAGCGATTCAATGAGGTTATCAAAGAAGGAGCAGGTTAGTATAGGTTTTTTTTGAACTTTTAAGTTTATCATAATTTATAAAGTTCTCACAGTCTATAAGGATAAAATCTATGAAGTGTAACTTAAAATATACATTCTAAAGATCCTTACTAGCAGAGTTCTTGAGTGTTAAATAACATCTACAGAGAAAACGGAAAACCAAACTTCAATTTAAACGTCATTATTTTTTCCCTACAAAACCATCTTCTCGCAAACTGTTGCCATGCAGAACAATATGAAACAAAATAAATACAACTTTAAGAATCTTTGTTAAATCTAAATAAGGTACATATTTATTAATTTAAACTGACATTAAATTATTTCAATGAAATTGGTGCTTAATCTCATATAGTGAAAATGAGTTTACACTTTTGACAATTTACTTAAAAGTGAAATTGTTTTAAAAAAAATAATACTAACAAAAAGAATTGACGACCAACAATTGGCCAGATATCCAGCAACGTTGGTCAAAAAGTTATTTTTTTATCAGTCTCCAATAACTAACAAGATTCTTCTTGAATTTTACTATTCTCTTCGAATATACATCATAATACGTATTTTAAAGCATTCCACTCATCGATAACTCTATTGCTTGCAAAATAATGTTTTCTTATCTCCTTTTTGAAACAGATTTTTTTTTAAAATTATGACCATGTATTCTGGTTTCGTCTATTTAAGTTGAAACTTAACCTTCTAATATAATACTCTCGTAAATACTTACTTAAACTTAACCCTCTACCTCTCATACTGTTGCCATATGGCAACAAGTAACATAATCCACTTTATTCTATTAAAGTAGAGCTCCCTTTCGACAAATTTGTGTTTTTTCATCTATTACATTCCATTTCGAAGTTTTAGTAACAAATAACCCTCATAGATGACAGTAGTTAAAGTGTATTCAAAATTAAAGTGTGAGGTTATTAACTGTAGTGAAATTACGTCTTCGGCAGTATTCAAAGTATAATAATACTACACTCTTAAAACAAAAGAGTGAAATCCACTCCAGTTGGAGAAGTGCATTTTCGACACCCTAAGGGCATGCATATATACTCAGACTGAGTTAAAATCACTCGTTTGGAGTGATCCTGTCGGAGGTTTAACACACAAAGGATCCACTCCAAAAGGAGAAGTGCATTTTCCAGTCTGGAGGAGTGAAATCCACTCAGACTGAGTTAAATTAGGAGTGTTTGTTTTAAGAGTGTAGTACTAAATACAAATAAATCGTTTTGAAAAAATAATTATAGCTGTTGTTGTGGCTAATCCTCCTTGGTCTGACGAATAATTATAATTCAAGAGAGTTATTTTGAAATATATTTAGTGGTTTTCTAATCTTTCTTATCAAAATTGGAATTTTGTGTTGTTTTTTTGCCATATGGCAAAATTTTTAAAAATTGAAAATATTTAAATTCCAATGCCGTTATTTTTTTCAGTATTTTTCCCATAATGTATGAGTATTAAAGATACAAATATATATTTTGGGGATGAAAAAAAATCATGCATTACAGGGTTAAGTCTTCCAAGTCTCTTTGCTTGATAAATGTGAATAACTGAATAAAATCTCCTCTTGTACTCCTAATTTCATGGGATTACAAGTTTTAAAGTTCGTAATCTATATTATTAAAGATTGTAGATGGAAATTAAATGATTTTAAACATATTTTCCAGAAAAAGAAGTGATTATGAACGTGACCTTCGACGAATACGAGAGACTTCTGGTTGACCAGGCAGCATTCAACATGATTGCTATGGCTCACGTTGAGGAGACAGGCTTCGATTACTTTGCCCAAGACGACTTCAGAGTCAGGAAACCCGATATCAAGTTCGAGGTATGCATTCATTACATTCAAGTAATTCGGTAGGACAACTTGTCATTTGATATGATGAAGTACCCTGCATGAAATTTTAGGGAGTGATTATGTCTAGTATTTTTAAATTGCAAGAGATTGGAGGAAATGAAGTATTCTATTTAGATTGTTTCTAGTTAAAACCTTTTCAGTCCCAGTGATGCCATTTGGCATAATCATGTTTCTGATCATTATTAAAAAAATAATAGGGATGACATCTAATGAGATTAATAAAAAATAATTTCTAATAGAAAATAGTTCGAAGAATCGAATGATGTGTTTTTTGATATCATAAATGGCTATAGACGATCAGATTTTTTTTTAATGATCATGACATATTGTCATCGGGACTGAAAACTGAGAGTGTTAATTGGGGTAAACAAAAACCGTGGTGCTTATTTTTCTTTATTACCAATAATAACTAGTTTACTTTTAAAAAATCGTAAGTATTGTGTCGTAATCGTAAACGCGTCAATAGATGTTTTTGAAGTAAATATGAATTTTAAAATTGTGGTTTGTTGCAACGATATGAATTCATACTTTTCGCTCTTTTCCAAAAGGAATTGAAAAAGTCTTTGAAACACACTTTCTATCTTCAAAAAGTATTTTGATTTTTTTTTAAATAGATGTTTAAAAAATATTAAAAGTTACTGTTACATTCATTTTAATAAATATTAGAGATCATTTAATATAAATAATCGATTATTTCAGTTGGAGGGAGAGCCCACACAAGGCGAGGAACTTAAGGTCACAGCCAAACTCAGCAATCCTCTGCCAAAATCCCTCAGAAAAGGATATTTCATTATTGAAGGATCAGGATTGGGACAAGCAGTCAAACTTCGATTGCCAAAGTAAGTGGTTTTTAAAATTCGACAAGCTTACCATAATTGGAATTCGGCTGATATTAAAGCTTACTATTATGGTAAGCTTTAAAGGAAGATTTGAATTTAGACATCACCAAATTTGGTTTGGATCATTTTGTGAAGGACCTTTTAAACTTTAAAACTACATTTTTTGAACGAATTTAAGTTTTTAATTTTTGTAATTAACAGTTTACTATCTTTGTGATTTTACTATATTTTTAATTAAAAAAATAAGAGGGAATTGTAACTCAGCATTGTACAATGTTTTGTAATCCTACAGTTTTTATTAATTGAATATGAATATACTTTATGAACTAAATATGAATTTACTAAAATTTAATTTAATCAATTGCAGCGATGTGGCTCCCGAGTCTGTGGCCCAAGTCACGTGCAAACTGGTTCCCAAGTCAAGCGGTGAAAAGAACATCGTGGCCAAGTTTTCGTCACGTGAGTTAGATGACGTCGACGGATATCACGTCATCAACGTAAAAGCCAAACCGGAAGCCGAAGAAAACAACAAACCCTCCGAAACGGTTGAGAAGGAAAAAGAAAACGGAGTTGACAAGGTTGAGAACAACACCATTGAATGAAAATGGTGCCAACGGATTTTAATGAAATAGTGGTATGAAAAACACAGTTGTGTGAGGTTTATATGCTGTAGAACGTGAATATCAGTTCAATGTGATTTTGATTTTTGTACAACTGCCCGCCGTTGAAGGTTAAAGTGAATTCACGAAAGTGCCTTTGATTGATTAACTAAAAACAAAAAAGTTACAATTTTTATTGTAATTATTTTTTAATTGTGTTCTATTTGCATTGAAATACAATTAAGAGATGAAATAGTATCAAGGTTTCGGCTTATTAGTTTTTTCAGTTGGATAAATTGTGAAAATTTGAATTTTTTAAATTTTTAGTTGAACTATACATGATACGTTGAATATTAATTATTTGTTATGTTTGTCTTTTTATGTATTTTTGTCAAATTTTGTAAAATGTATGCATTTTCCCAATTTTTTTATTGTCGTTTTAAGCTAACTTTATTTTTCTTAGTACATCTTTCAACTGATTACTGCAAACTTATGTAAAGTAAATATTTTTAAAACCAAAAAACTTAATCATTGTTTCAGTACAATAATAAGTAATTTATTACTGCCATATTCTGGCATACTGTTTATGCATTTACATTTTTTTTTGTGTAATTATGATTTTTATACGCAATGCATTGCATATTGTTATATTGCGGCATCATTATATAGTGAGCATTTAAATTGCTTTTTAATATTCATATGTATCAAATCATCCTTCTTTGCATTTATATTTTATGTTTTAAGAATATTTACTCTTTTGTTTACTCTCTTTTTTTTATATAGAGTTAGATCGCAATCTCATTTTCTTATATTGGGAACAATAGATCTGATTTTTTAAATATGTTTAAGGTTTACGCAACGTTTGCTTTTGTCTAAGATTGGATCAAATTACTTGTGCAGCTTTTTTGTTAATGCAGATTAGAAAATACATATATTTGAGTGAAAACTTACTGTAATAATTTGAGTGAAAACTTACTGTAATAATTTGAGTGAAAACTTTACAGTAAAATTTTTTTATTATGTACTTTTATTATGTACTTTTTATTATGTACTTTATTATGTAAGTAAAGTTAGATATATTGCAATCTGGTATTTTGAATCGTATGTAGACAAAATGCTTTTCTGATCTTTTTCAAAATTGAGGACCATAAAAACAACGTAATACTGTTTTAAATTAAAAAAATTATCTAACTTAATTTCACTTCTGAAAGTATACAAATAATGTAATAAGTTATTTATTTTATTAACACATATTAATGGTAGATATTATAAAAATTATTGAGGTAGTTATTCCATTGTGTGTGATATGTATTTAAATTTATTTAAATTCATAATACATAAGTAAAGTTAGTACTAATAATTTATGCATTTAAATGACGCATTAAACAAATGTTTCTAATTGTTACAGTTAGATTTATTAAAAAAATTGTAAATTTTTGAAGAATTTTTAACTATTATCTGAAGTATAATTTACTCTAAAAGAAAAGTTGAAATGAATTTTAATGTGCTAATTTTACTTAATTATTGTTCTTAAGATACTAATGTAAATAAACAACCATATTTACTTGTTATGTTAGGCTGCATTTAAATTAACTAACTAAATTAATCTTAAAAGACATATTTTTGGTGGTTAGCTATGGTGCAATTTTTGCTATTTTAATTAGAGTTACCATTACAAGTTTTCTTAAACATTGTTAGTTTTTTTCAACTACTACTAATATCTAGGTATAGTTGTATAAATATCATAAAAATTATTTTAACACTGATTATGTGGTTAATATGGTGCCACAAATTATATTTTTGTTGTATTTTATTTCGTTTTGTTTAAAAAGTATTACAAATCTCATCTGTAAATATATTTAGTAAAAAAAGTTTTTGTTTGTAGTTTTCATATTTCTGCATGGAATTTTTTATTTTGTTTTAATAATTTGTTTCCATCATTGATAAATGATTGCATTTTATAATTTAGCCAAGTATGATGTTTTTATAAGAAATGGCTTTCTTATCTTGAGTTTTTTTGTGGGAATTTAGAGCCAGTGCCTGTATTTTTTTATTGCATACAAATATTTCATGAAAAATCTACTTTTTATTAAAAACATTTGTTAAACACTGTAATTAAAAAATGAAAAATTTATTTGTACTGTTTGATACGTAAATAAAAATAATTGATATTAATGTATCGTTTCTCATTCGGGGGGGGGGTAGGGGGTAGGTGCATATACTTTTTAACGTCTGTGCTCGATTAGAGACCCATTGTACAAGCCTTCGTCAAGTAAGACAGACACAGATAGAATTTTTACTGATAAAAGAAAGGAAGTACACCCAAGGCGAAAGCGAGAATCGAAACCGCTAAAGCGAGCAGACTGCAAGCGTAATGGTCCAAAGAACTCTTGCCCAGAGAGCATTTGCTATTTTGCGCATGGTATATGAAGATAAATAAATATAACGTTAATTCTTGGTACAAATAGTTTTCCTGTGTAAAAATTGACACTTTTCGTTAGACGGAGAGTTTGCTTCATCAGAATAGTACACACATGTGGCGCTGTTTTGGTTTTACTTTAATATCAAACTAATGTATTTTACATTAATTTTTTTAAATATTGTTAACTTTTTTACAGAATTTAAAATAGTACGTTGACCTTGAAGAAGCTGAACAGCAGTAACAATACTCTACAAATCCAGCTCTTTCAAGTTTTACGAAGAATGCTAAGCCAAAGTTTTAGCATGTATGCAAGAAACTTTGTAATGAAATAATATTTTATACAGTTAATGTTGCTTCATGGACATTCATAATTAAACCAGTTAAAAGTTTTTATATTTTTTCTTATCGTACACGAAATAAAGATTGTGGTCAATTTCCAAACAGCATATTTTTACCTGATTCGTGAAGTAACGAAAGATCAAGTTTCACCAATTTTTAATTTATAACTAATCTCTCATCATATTATAACTATTTTTCCTTTTACTTCTATTATCTTTTTATCCAACTGTAAGCAATGTGATATATATTTTTTTTATCGCGATAAGTTTATCGCGATGTTAAGACATTGATACACTGACCTGTTACACTAGATGCGCAGTTCACCTGTGCTTAAAAACAGGTGTTTTTTATTATTGAAAAATCGATTAACACATCTTATGATAGCCTTGTAAATTATGCATTATTTCTTTTAAAATATGTTATAATTTGGTTTTATCTGCAGAAATTCTTTGCTACAATATATGTCCGGAAATTCAATGATTGCCGGTTGTCATAAAATTGTGATTATAAATTAAAAAGTCTACGATAAGGTGTGCATTTCAATTATTAAATACGAACATTGGTTTTAAATAAATTTGCAAGAAACTTTAGTTAATTTCCTCATATATGAAGACGTTAAATCTTAGTTGTGTATTCATTTTTTTAGAAAGCATACCCTTTATTGCATATCTAAATCACAAATAAACAATTATGGAACTGTACACTTATTATAAAATGAAGATTGAAAGATATACTAGGAAAAATATTGAGTTTACTTCTTTAAAAAAATGTTTGAATTGTTATAACAAAAAACTTTATAAGAAAATCAAAAATATCAATTGGGGAAAATATTCCCGAAAATTTCAGCAATACAACTTTTAAGATAATACTTTTATTTGGAAAATGTTAGTTCTAGACATTTTGTAAACGTAAAAATAATGTTTTTTTTTCAATCAAAATGCAATTTCTCCCAAGTATGGAGTTCATAAAGAAATTTTAATGATCTTTACATATTTTCGAAACTTTCTAGATTTGATTATTTAAAACATTTAGTAATAAAGTATTGAATTATTTTAAGTATGTGTAATGTTAGAGTGAACTTCCAAAGTAGGATTGGAAAACTGTGATTTAACAAATATTTCAAGGTAAAAAAATAACCATAATAATATCAATTGTATATGTGTACATGTATATGTGTATATGTGTATTGTATACATGTTTGATATTTTTTAATAATCAATAAGTATCTCATTCATTTAATACAGGAAAAGTTAAAAAATCAAAATGTTAATTTAATATCTCTGCATAATATAAATGTTATGTAATCGATTTTTACGGTTTTATTACATACTGAATGTTATCATAAGAAACAAACTTGAAGCATGCACAATCCTAAGAAAAATAGAAGAGTTACATTATTGTACAAACACCTCATTTTATAACAAAACAAGAACACCTTATCGCACCACCCGTTCTTTTCCTAACTTTTTCCATCTGTTCTGATAACAAAATTCTCTTATTCCTTATTTACCAGAATTTAGATAATAAGACACACAAAAGTATAAATACTTTAATTCAATTAAAAGAAATTTCACGCCGGTGTAATATTTACTCGCCATGCTGAAGTTTGTAGTGCTTGTCTCCCTCGCT